>VZTJ01006358.1:1823966-1989216 GCA_013397795.1 Orthonyx spaldingii | reverse complement strand
GCCATTTAGCGGTACCTGGGCCGGCGGGAGGGTCCGGGGGCCGCCGCCCCCGAAGCGCGCCCGGCTCCGCGCCGCGGCTCCTGCAGAGTCATCGCCGCGCCGGGGTCTGGGGCTTTGTTTGGGGCTCGGGTTTTGCCTTGTCTGCTCGGAGTGTTTCGGGGCGGGGGACCTGAATTATAATCGTAGGGAAAGAACAAGCTATTGAGTAGGGGTCAGAGAGGAAAAGTTACCGGGCTCTGCTTTTATGTGCCATAAGGTCACAGCGAGTGCGAAAATGGGGATTTAATTTTTCCCCATTGCGAATCATGGGTAAATGTCCGAAGGGCTACATTTGTGTTTCACTTTTCGGGGTGATGCTTTGTGTCCCTGAACAGCGTTATAAAGTTTCTTTGAATAGTTCAGAATCTCATTTCCAAAGTAATTTTTCTTTTTGTCATTCCTGCATCCCTCTATTCTTGGAAGGAGAAGGCGTTTTGGTATACAGGCTGCACAGGAACACAATTTTAACTGCAGTTCTGAGATGAAAAAGGCTGTAGAAATTGTGTTTAAATGCTGGGTGCTAAGTGCTGAGTAAAACAGGGATGCTTGATGCTGGTTCCCCATGCAGAAACCTACTGACTTCTTAAGAACAATTCTGCTTTGCAATCTGAGAAGAATACCTTTTGTTCCTTGCATCTTTTCATATTCAGTATCTGGTGGTTTACTTAGTGGCTTTGATGCCATTTTAAATGGCTTGCCAGGTTCTGCTTATTGTAGTTTTATATGTAAAAGAAATATTCAACAATGAAATCTAAATCCTGTACCTCCTAGTAAGGAGTAGGATAGAACAAATATTTTGGTGCTAAATCACAGCTGTTCACAGGCTTGGTTGCTGCCAGATGTGCCTGTGGCTTCTGGCAGGGCCCTGGCTGGAGAACCTCTCCGGAGGATTGGTCTGTGCCCTCCAGGTACTTGCTACCTGTTGTACAGCTGAGGAGTTAGTTCTGTCTGCTGAAAGGTTTCTCTGCCTCCTCTTTCTGTGTCCTGGTTGTTGCAAGAGGGAGGCGTTACCGTTGTTGAAGACGTTTTGTAATCTTTGGGTTGTTCTTGAGGAGCAGGGGATCAGAGAGAGAATATTACTTCTGTAACCTTTTGCCAAACCTCAAGATGTTTGTTTTATTTTTGTTCTGGTGAAGGGTAGGAGGCAGTGGGGGAGAAAATCGCTCTTTCTCTTGAATAATGCTTTACTTCCTCCGTAGTACTTAGGAGCTGCTTCTTGAGAAAACGATTGTGACTGGCTTGTGATGCTGTGGAGAATGCTATGGCCAGTAGGGACACTCTGTGATGTTAACATCAGTTTCAGGGGGCTGATAGAAGCAGGAAAAGCTGTAGAAATGCTGTCAAACTTGGAAGCACTTCACTAGCCTTACACAGTTGATCGTCAGCTATCCTTACATAATGGCAGAAAATGCAAACCTGACGTTGGAATATGGCTGTATGGATTTCACCCAGTTTCCAAATAGGCCTGCCATTAAATATTGCTATTTTCTTTCGCTGTAGGCACCATTGTCCAGTATATGAAGGGCCTGCTGTATATTGTTCTGCAGTCAGTGCTAGATTCTTGCAAAGCTGTGTCAAACCATACTTTCCAAAGCAAAAGGAAGATTTTGTTATGTTGTTGATGCATAAGACTGAGTGAACTAAGTGAAAACCACCAATGGAAATGAATGGAGATGAAAGAATGATTTCTGCCTCATAATTGTCTTAATGGATTTTAAAATGTGAATGTAGTCCAGTTTTTAGCATATGCATTAATGGCATGCCTACAGTCTCCTGAGTTCTGTTCTGCAGGCTCTTTTTAAAAAAGGAGTTGAGGTGTTGTGCAGATCATCACTTGGAACTAATGTTGAACTCCTAAGCAAGATCTTAGGAAGTAAATCTGCTAAGCAGTGGATGTTCAAGTGATGTTCAAGTTGTTTAAGTGTATGGCTCTTAGGCAAGTCATTTCCAGCAAAATCCTCTCAGTATTTTTCTCACAGCTTTTTGTATGTATTCAACCATGCCTGTTCCAGCATCTGAACAGTATTTCAGGAATAAATTAAAACCTCGTGATGATGAAAAATACTAATTGTTTAGCCACCACTTCTTGTTTTCAGAGTAATTCAGTAGTTTAAAAAACCAACAAAACCAAACCCACATATTTCAGAATCTAGGAGAAGGCCTATGTCTTCAGAAGAGAAATGTTCCTGCACTACTAACTCCTGCTTCCTTTGATGAGCAGAAATATCTGGACATTGATATGAGACGTTATTTTATGCTAGTTTAGAGTGGAGTTTCCAGTACTGAGGCATAGTACTGGGCCAAAGAGAATAAGCTCTACCAAGAGCTCTCCCCTCTGTGTGTAGGGCCAACTAACATTTTTTTGTTCTGGAATTGTGTTTTGCCCTACCTGTGCTAGAGAACCCAGCCTTTGTGGCCCCTGGTGGACTTGGTGAGGTGCAGTTGTACAGGAGATCCCTTTCAGCTCCAGCTGCAGGAGAGCCTGCCAGGAGTGAGGAAGACCAGATCAGAGGGAGCTTTTGAAGCAAGTCAGATGCTTGTCCTCCTCACTTCAAGACCCTTTTGCAATGCAATCCAGAGCATCCAAAAGACACAGAGCAGATTCCTTTTTTGGTGAAAGCTAGGTTGGAAGATGAGCTTCAGCCACATTGTGTTGTAAGAGCAGAGAGAGCTAGTGTGAAACACGGGTGAAATGCTTATTGGAGGAAGGTCAAGCCATTGCTGCCTGCTGCGTCTGTCTACAAATGCACTGCCATGGATTGCTGGTATGTGATACAGTACAGAGTTCTAGTGGAGGGAGAAGAGCAGCAAAAATCTGGGAATTGCTGATGGCCTGTAACATTTTAGGATTTGTTCTGTGCTGTATTTTTTTTAGTAAATGCTCATAGAATAAATAAAAATCCCCAAAACTCAGTGTTTGTTTTTGCCATAGTGAAGATTGGAAAGTAAGACTGTATCTATATTGCTTTACTACATTGAGGAAACTCAAAATGTGTTACCTAATGTCAGATTTGTAGTAGAATAGTTTTTTTGGCAAGCTATTAAGATTTTGCTTTTAGTTCTTCTTAAAATAAACTTTTGGAAAGCCTTTTGAATACTACTGTCTGGAAGAACAGCATGATGTAACTTATGTCTCTAAAGTCCTGCGAAAAATCTGAGCTGCTTTTATTTCCTGAGTGTCTAAACCTGCTTTTTCCAGGCATCCTGAAAGAGTCCATATGAAGTGTTGCTGCAGCCTGCAGTAGGGATTGGTGCTAATATTTGGGAGGGTTTTGCTGTGGTGTGCTAGACGCCCTGTGAACTGTCCCATAATTTCATTACCTCAGCTTTGATAAACCAAACAAGCAGGTAATTGACTCTCTAAACCGGATTTGTCCAAATGACTTTACCTCTTTGGTGTTCACTCCAGAGCTAATAAGGCTCTTATAAAAGGTTAATTGTTCAGCTTTGTGTCTTGGACTGAAGTTCCATAATTGCATCAAGGTAGTAGTGCTCTAACAGTTAAGTGTTGTGTTTCTCCCCCTCCTTTGTGTCAAATACAGCACCTGAGTAGTGTATGGGAATGGAAGAAACTCATTTTAGCTAAAACTAATTTTTGGCCCTTTTTTTTTCTTTCTTCTTTCTTAATGTGTATTTGTTTCTGTGTTAGACTTTGTGGGTTCTTGAGGTGGTGCAGGATGTGACTGAGGGAAGAAAACTGAATTTTTCAGTGTTGGCGATGGCTTCAGGTAATGGTGAATATGGACTCAGGCTATATTGTTTATCTTTGACTTGTATCTTTAAAACATATATGTCTATATATATGTTTTATTACTATAAAAAGTAATACTTCTTCTGGATTTTCTCTGTTTTGGGAAAATACTGGTATAAATTTAGCCTAATTACTGTGAGGAAAGCCATTGCAAAGACTGCTCTTGGAACAGTAAATGTGGTTGCTAAAAAGTTATTCTGGTGAAGATTCATTCTTAACTAAAAGGTATTTTCTGCAATGGGAATTTTCAAATTGTTTTTCAAAAAGTTAATTGTGAGAGTTGAAGAAAAAGTTTTTTTTATCTTAGCAGTTAGGGGTGGAAGAGTACCCATCAAAGTATCTTTCTGTTATTGGACTTGCTTTGAAGTTTCTGTGTAAGTTTGTGTAGATTAAACGTCAGCATCTAGAAAGGAAATGGAGAGCAAGGGGTGAATTAATTTAGTTGGATAATATGGCAGTTGTTGCACAATGCTGATGTGTTTGCTGAACTTTGTGTACTTTTTGACTTATACCTGTGCTGCTGAATTGAGACACATAATTATAAAGCTGTGCTGAAACAGATGGTCATAGATTGTGTTGGCCTTTGTAGTTAAGTACATGTTATCTGGAAGCTTGTTATTTCATCTTTTTTAGTTTATTTAGGTCTACATTAAATAAATTATTCTGTTTTAGGGCATTGGGTATTCATAATTTGTTACAAAGCTGATGGAAAGAATAGAAGTCTCTATCCTGAATTTTTTACAGTAACTTGTACAAAACAAGATGATGAAAACAGTTCAAAAACAAAATAACAGCTGTGAATGCAGAGATAATGCTAATACAAGTTTGCAGTCTATTCTCTGAGAGAAAAGAGGCTGTAGGAGCTATCCTGTTTGAAATGTAGATCTTCCTTCTTGAAGTTTAAGAACATAAAACCCTACTGTAGGGAAGGATAAAAACCAGATGAATGGCTGCATTTTTGTATCTAGAAAAAAGTATTGATATGAAATGGATAAAAGCTATTTAGTTTACTTTCATTGTAATAGAAATCCATACAGAGTCTGTGGTGTTTTGGTTTTTTAAAAAATTCATTTGGCTTTGGTTTGTTTGTGGTTGTGATTGTTGTTGCTGCTCCCCAGCCTGGCTGTATATTGTCCTGTTGCGCACTAGTAACGCTTTTCTTTTACACCCTCCCTTCTCAAATGTTTCTGTGTGAGATATACCTAAAGTTTTCGTGAAGAACACTGGGCTAATACAAAGAAAAACCTTTTAAAATCTGGCTAAAGGAAGCAATTTCCTGCTAATCTTTGAAGTTGCCGTGCCTCTGGAAAGTGGCATAAGCAGTTAGAGAACCCTAGTACTATTCCAGACTTTTTTTGTATTGAGGCTGGGCAAAGTATAGAAATATTTAAAAAACACAGCCGACTTGGTGACTGTTGAAAGGGAGAATATAATATCATGTTGATACTTAATACTATTTTGTTGATTTTTTACTGTACTGCTATTTTGAAGCAATAGGGATTTTTGTATACTGCTGTAGACAGTAGTTGGCACTTCCATTCAAAACCTTGATCAGAAGTCCTGAGAAAGTTGTTCTGTAAAGGTTTGCTGTATTAGGAACCATACTTCTCAGTATATCTGCCCACTATACTGGATATCTGCGTACTAGTGCCAATATGAAGGTTTGTCTGTAATTTTTTGGTGCATTTTTCATCTGTGTGTGTTGAGGCTGACCTCAGAGATTCTCATATTAATCCCCTGCTTTAAGATGCAAGTAGAGGAACTGAGGCTATGAAGTTTATTTGGCTAAGGACAAACAGTGAGTGTGCAACTTGGACATGACTCAAGCCAGTGTAGAGAATGCAGGCAGCACTTCTTCAGTTTTATCTGTCATGGAGTAATGAGCACTTGTGCCTCACAGCAGCTGAGGGAGAGGAAGCAACATTGCTGCTGCTCCCACTCTGGGTAAAATTCTTTTGTCATGCGTCTAATCCTCTGGTGTGAGATAAGATTGGTTGGAGTGGGTTAAATGTAATGCCTGTCCTTGCCCACAGCTCGCTGAAATCTCGTTAACTTTACTCCAAAGTATTTCACAGCATTTTGGTATTTGGTAATGCAGGATAAAATACAGGATGCTGGTAAAGGACAGGATAAAAGGACAGGATAAAACCACAGGATACCATGCTTATTGCTAACGTGGTGGATAAGCATGGGTGTGAAAACTTGATATCTGTGAATATAAGCATTTTGTGCCCATATGTGTGTGCTTATCCTTTCCTGTTAATATAACCTTTCATCATTGTGTCAGGAAGTGGGAGGACAGTCAGTGAAACTTAGGTATGCATTTAAGGACTGTTGTTACATACAAATTGAGATTTTTGAGAGGTTGAATGTACCATGGTTGGCTTAAACCATTTCAAGTTCAGAAAAATACATTTTATTAGGTGACCGTTAAAAGGCAGAATATAATGTAATGGTGGTACTTAACTCTGTTTTGATATTTTTTTTTTATTATTTTGCTTGTTTTGAAGCTGTAGGAGTTGTCTGAGAAACATTGGAAGAAGGGGCAAACATCATGAGATGTCACTAGTAATGCCTAGCAATTATCTCTAAAAATATTTTTCAAAACAAAATGTTTGCACAGAGTTATCCAAACTACCCTGTTATTTGAAAAAAAAGAAAAAAAAGCCTGTCTTTTCATGGAATTTTTAAAAAGTATTGTAATCTTACTGTAAGCACTGCAGCTTCCTAGCAGTAAAATAAAATTAATAGCCCTTTATTAGAGATTAGTTGAGTAGCTTCAAGGCTGCCCAGAACACAAAATACTGAAAAACTTTCTTGTGGCAAGTTAAAGATCAAGCCATTCCAAGAACTTTATCTTTCATTACATGTACGTAAAAATAAAGTAGTTTCTAATTTTAAAAAATTCATCCTATATTATGGAAACTTATGGAAACAGTGTATGGAAGGTTTTATTACACGCCTCGTTCATTTAATAGTTGCTGCAAGGTTATCTTGACTACTTACATAAATGACACTGAACTACCAGGATATACAGGCTATGTATCAGAGAATTAGATTCAGTTATGGTTTCATGGGCAGCTAAACCATTCTTGGAGAAGGAGCAGGAACTGTGAGAGAGAAGCAAGGTAAATGACAAGGAATTGAATCAATAGTGATTCCACAGTTTGGGTTTTTTTGGTTTGTTGATTGTGGTCTTTTTTTTTGGTTTTTTGGTTTTTTTTTTAATTTGTGTTTCAAATTCACACGTGTGAAGAAGGGTTCAGATCTGCAGCAATTTGAACAAGTCTAGACTGGGGCTGCTGCTGCATCCTTGCCCCCTGTGATGCTGCCTTCTCCCGTTGTGGGGTTTACAGGCCTTTCCCTCAGTTATCATCCAGGACCTGACACACGTATCTCCATGTCATGGTGAGGAGGGTTGTGCTGGCTACAAATATCAAGAGCAGGGAGAGGCACAAAACAGGTACTTAATTTCTTTCCTGAGCAAAAAGATTAGTGTCTGCACCAGTTTTTAAATAAGTACACAATTAAGAAGATTTGAGAGCTGTTTTCAGATTTTCTCCTAGTATTTCTCTTTTACAGGAGATTGCTTACAAGCATTTTAAATTCAGAAGATTCCTTTATCGTGGTTGGCTGGATGAACTGTTTGAAAGTAGGATATTTGTAAGCATTGCGGCTTCTACAAAGACCTGCCAATAAAATTTCAAATACCCTTTTTGCTTTAGAAAAAAAAGAATGGACGTACTGGGTCAGATCAGGTGGGGTTTTTTATGTAGTATCAACAGCAGCAAATGCCTTAAGGAAGGAATAACAGGACAAGCATAAATGGTGCTTCCTTTGCATATTCTCTGTGTTTCTAGTGGTTTTGAGTTCAGTAACTCTTTTGATATAGCATCTATACTACCTGGGTGAGCGAGGTCACCAGATCTGCTGCCCACACTGCGAATAATCACCTTTGTTTTGCAGCTGCTCCTGATGTTGCTTGATGATCCTTATTTGCTCTACTGGAAGAGGCAGTAAACATTCAGTCCTGTCTGTCACTTAGGCTCTTTACAGCCTTCCTCTCCTTGCACTTTACTCTCTCCCAGCTGGAAGATTTGCAGATTATATTTTGGACATAAATCTCCTTATACATTTGATGGCCCTTGTTCATCTTAATTGAATGTTTTCTGGTTGCCCCTCTTTGAGAGGTGGGGACTAGGACTATGTATCATACTTGAGGTATGTACAACCTCAAGGTTGGTCATACCTCCAGCTTATGTGGTGGAGTAATAATCCCTTCCTTTTCTCATAGGAATGCTCTAAACACTTACTCTGATTTTTATTAGTAATAAGCACTCAGCTGAGGTTTACATAGAGCAGTTTCTCACAACATCAAGATTGCATTCCTGAGAGGTAATGGTCAGCCTTGAGCTCACCCTTGTATATATAAAATTAGGATAGCTCCCACTGCTCCTTATGTTTTTGTACTCTCAATATCACGTGCCATTCAGTGGTGCACTTGCTTGATCTTTACAATTCTTTGGGATGCCCTTGTCCTTGTTACCCAGAATAAGTTAATATCATCCAGAGGCTTTATATTGCTGCTCACCCTTTTAGTCAGATTACTTATTAGTGAATGTGAATGTTGTAGTTCTAACACAGATTCCTGCAGGGCTCCTGGCGATTTCCTTCTGCCAGAGAATTGGCCATTCACTCTGTGTTCTAGTCACATATTTATTTCTGCAGTAGTTACATGGTTGTCCTGAAAGCCTTCTAAGAGGAGCCTTTCAAAAGCCTTTTGGAAACCACAGGCTGTACCAGGAGGATCTGTCCCATATGTTTACTTCCTTTAGAGGACTTTACCAAAGACTTCTGTGACGATAAATGGATGTATGGTACTTATCCTTATGTCCACCAACTCTGTTCTTTATTAGAGTTTCTTCAAGGCGTGCATCAGAATAATACTGAGTACAAGCATTTTTAGTGATTGGTGATATGCTAAGTGACTTTTGCCTACATTTGTTTTGGATTGAATGGGTTCTGGTTTCCTCCCCACACCAAACTGATAAAATAAAGCTAACAGTTGAGAATGTGTAATCTTGGAGCCCAGCATTATTGTTGGCTTCATTTAAAATTGTTAACCTTGACTCATGTTTGTGTTGTTCTATAGTAAAATGTCCTGTTTTCTGATTCCTCTCAGATTCTCTTAAAGTTTTGCAATGCAACTATGGGTCCAGCCCTACTACAAATTTGATAGTTTAGGTGATAGAGCTTAAAAGTTAGTATAGTTAGTTCCATTGATGGTTTTGTCAGTGCAAATGAGACAGTACACTAAGAGGAAGGACAAGGTTTGGAAATGGCTTGATTAGCAATAGTGTAATGTGGAACTGTGCCCGGAGATGAGCATGGCTGACTGTAAACAGAAAGCTTGAGTAAGTAAACTCTGAAAAGAAGTTAACTTGCAAGATGTTGAATCATCTTATGTTGCTGTTTTTTAACGCCGTTAGTAACAAATGCTGTCTTTTGGTCAGCAAATGTATGTGAAATTGTGGGAATGAAAAGTTAGGTTACTTTTTGTTCCTTTTAAGCTTAATCTAGTTGCTGCAAAATATGTTCTGGAAAAAAGCAGCTGTTAAGTCTTTCACAGGTTCCGTTGTAGTTAATGAACTGCTTGGGGTTTTAATACTTAACATGCTACTCAAAACACATGTTTTGTTTTCTTATTTCTATGAATATTTACTAGACAGAAAAATCTCTTTGAAAGCAATGAGGGTGAGATTATTCAGCTATAAATGTTTTAGTGAGAAGGCTAACTTGGACATGACCTCTTTATAGATAAATAATGAGGGTAATGAGGACAATTCTTATAATAATAGACATTAAAGTTAGAAAGCATCTATCAGATCATTTAATTCTTCGCTGTTATGGTCCATTCAAAGTCCTGAAATGTGCTTTCCATTTTTAATTTATTTTTTAAAAAAAGTAATCCTGATGGAAACACTAGTGGTTATATGAAGGCTTTTGCATTTAAGCAGCTGTGTTTTAGAACACTTTAAAATCAATTTAATTTGCTTCATGCCTCTTAATTTGGGGTTTTACAGTATAAGGCAATCCTATTATAATAAAGTTTGGAATTGCATAGTACTTCAGAGGAGTTGCTGGCTTTGTTAGTTTGCTGCGAATTTGAATCCTGCCTCTTAGTTGCTGGCAAAAATGGGTTACTGCTTTTAAAACATAGTTACTGGTGTTTGTCAGTGGCTTTTTTGAAAGTAAGTGTATGTTTTCTTCCCTAATCCTGTGATTTTTAAAGTTATTCTCAGATAACATACTGTATCCACATGGAGTCTTATTTTATAGTAATTTTCAAGGAAAATGTCAATAAAGTTAAGCAAAGATGGCCTAGTGAAGCAGTAGGGTAGCCTTTTCCTACTTCATCTCTTATCTGAGAAATGGTTCAGTGCTTAAGAAAGTAAATTTGTTCAGAGAGCCTCAGTTCAAGACCTCAGTAAATAAATTGTTCAGTTATTTAATTTCTGTTATTGTTGAAATAGAAAAAAGCCCAAGAGTTCAGATTTTGCATATGTATATGTATATATACATAACTGTTGAAAGTAAATAGGAGCCTACTTAGTGCACAGTTTAGAGGATTAACACTGTAGAACCCTGAATAAAATCCAGCAAACCCAGAAACTCTCAAAGAGTGTTTTGACTGAGCTTGTTGCCCTCAGTTTTAACAGAACAGATTTAATGCTTAAAGCCATGGTACCCCTGGGCTGTAACCTTTACTCAAGACTTGCGTGCTGTGTGTATTACTTGCATGTCTTGATGCTTTGCACAGGTACAAGTTTTCCATTCAGGTGTAGGGAGAGGATGACACACTACAAATGAGTTTTGTGAAAGTCTGGTTTTAAAGTGATCTTTGTATTTCCTAGGACTGAAGAACTAAGTTGCTCTGTGTTCCTTGCTGAAAGAAGTAATTTGCTTTCGAAACTGTTCTCTTTTGGATGAGTTGTCTGCAACTGGTGGGCAGAATGTTTCATGTGCACCTCCTCCTATTTCTTTTGCTGACAGAGTCCACTGGAGCTGTATTTTAGGCTATGTGACTTTGCTTTTCTTAGCAGCCTGAAGGTAGAAAGAACACAGGAGACTGGGATGTATTTCTGTTCTTTTATGCAGTTTGAGGTAGAATGATGGAAAACTGGTGGCTTCCATGTATTCTGGATATTAGCTTTTTGTTTGCTTTTGGCTATCCTGAAAACTGACTGATACTTTAAAACTTTTAAATGCTTTAGATCTAAGTACTGATGTCAGTAGTCTTGTTTGTGGTGGTGTTTTCCTAAAACTGACCTTTGTTTGTTGCAGCTGAAACAAAATTCTGTATATTAAAACTTTTCAGTTTAATTGCAGCTGCATCTCTTTCTGTTCTCTGTCTTATAGAATTGCCTGTTTGCAATAAAAACAAATGTATAATCTTTTCTTTTTTCTCAGAAGGA
Source organism: Orthonyx spaldingii (assembly GCA_013397795.1). Classification (NCBI taxonomy): domain Eukaryota; kingdom Metazoa; phylum Chordata; class Aves; order Passeriformes; family Orthonychidae; genus Orthonyx; species Orthonyx spaldingii. The sequence goes on along the minus strand of VZTJ01006358.1, from coordinate 1,977,951 downwards.
TGTAAAAGAATCTCCCCTTAGGGTTTTTTGGGGTGAGTTTAAAGTACTTTTTGGAACCTCCAGAACCTGAAACAAAAAGATTACGTCTAGGTAGGGATCATTTGTCAAGAATTCCTAAGGATTGGGTATATCCTGCTGTTTCTTTGGAAACAAGTATGTAAGATGGGTGAACTTCATAACCAAACTTAAGCCAGGCATGGCTGAGTTGTAGACACAGGTTGAATGTAATCTCTGGAAATGGGAAATCCAACCTGTAATTAGCTTCCTTCTGTGTATGTCCTGTGTCCTCACCCATTGTGTGACTGGTAAATGAACAGAGGTTGAGACAGATGTGAGAAATATTTGCCCCATGAGGATGATCAACCTGTAGAATAAGTTGTTCAAAGGCACAGTGAACTCGTGTCTTTGAAGCTACTCAAAAGGCCTACAGCCAGACCTTGAGCAGCTGCTTTGTTGACTCTCCTCTGGGTTAGGATTGATCTCCTGAGGTCTTTTCCACCCTTTTCCAACCCGTTAGGTTGTTCTGTTTTACCCAAGAACTATGTGGTCTATGTTACCCACACAGAAAAAGCAGACACCTCTAGCTTAAAGAACTGGATATTCAAGAGGCATGCATAAGTTCTGATCCAGAGAAGTCGATTGTTTACTGAAACATTCTCTAGTCATATCTGTGTTGTTGCCTGGAATACAAAAGAAGTGACTGCAGCAGTCAGCAAGGGAAGACCAACCTGTGTCGTCTACCTAAACTTCTGTAAGGTGTCTGACAAAGCTGTGAAAGAGATGGCACTCAGGTTTTCTTTTGTATCAGTACTAGTTGTATTTCTTGAACTTGAAAAGTATATTAAAATGTAGTTTTGACTGGATATTCACGTACATTTTTTAAGCTGTTATAACAGGCACTTGTGAGAACCCTTGTGAGTAAGTACTGCATTGGTGAAAATCTTCTTGTGAATCTCAGGAACTTCGGATGCATCCAGAACAATGTGGAGGAAAATAAAGCAAGCATGGGATGCTTCCCCAGATTATTTACAGAAATGAAGTGGCAGTCTACATTCTCATGTGAGAGGGTGCTTTAACAGTACCTTGATGCATGGGTAGCGTTAGTGAGATTAACTCAAAAGCCCACGGGTACGTTATGCTTTTGTTTTCCAAGGCTCTTTAATACCTATTCCTAAAACCGTAGGAGAGATTCCCTACTGTGAGGGATTTTGCCCATCGAATGAGAAGTGATTTTGACTAGAGGAAAAGCATTTCCTCCCACCCCTCACACACTTGTCTCCCTGTAATCCCATATCAAAGGATGTTGTCTGAAGTGCTCTTATGCTGTAATGGGAAGCCATGATCTGGACTGAGAAGAAAGAAGAGAACTCTTCTTGTCTTCTTTTAAAACTCTGAACCTCTTTCTCTGACAGAGTATGGATTCCAGAACTAAAACCCAAAGAAGGTACAATTCATATTTCACTGCCAAGCTTTACCTTGAGCAGTATGTAGGATATTTACTCCGGTGTGATCAGGGTCTGGCAGGATATTGCAGGGCAGTGTGCCAGTTCTGTGGCATGGTAAATCCACTTGTGGAAAAAAGGAAGGTCCTTTTGTCAGACAAAGGCAATGCCAAAAAGGTCTGATTTATCCACAACTGGCTCATTAGTAATAAGTTGCTGCTTTTTTTAAGCACAGGTATTACATTTTTTTTTCTATATTTTTAAAATTTTTTTTTAGTTTTGTCTTTTTATAAGTTCTTTTAAAAAAATTATTTTCTTTTTTTTTTTTTAAATTTTGCTCTCTCCTTTTTTCCTCTCCTTTTTTTTTCCTTCTTTTTCCTGCAACCATTGTCTTCCTAACAAGATAAGTGGTGCAATTGCAGGCTTTATCTGTAAATAAACAGGAAGCCTGTTTTTCCCAGATACAGTAGGAATATAGCTTTCTTAGTATGGTATTTTGCCAGTGGCTTTCTGCCTAAACTGGGAGTTAGCTCTCTATATTGCTCCTTCTTTTTCCCAAGTAGCTGCCTGTTTTTGAATTCCACAAATTAATATATGTTACTGATGACATATGACAGAGGAGGTGCCTCAGGATTGCTCCAAATAATTTGAGTAGTCTGGACTTCAGCCTCAATTTGGATAGGATTTGATTCTTTCTTTATGTTCTGAACGGATAACTGTAAATAATCATTCATCTTTTTAGTGCCCTGTTTCCTTTCGGGGTTGTTAGTCAAATGAGACCATTGCCATCCCAAGATCAGAAGGAGATTAATAAGATGCTTTTGCTTTGATATTGTTTGCTCAGCTGTAATTAGATTTGATCCAGAGTTGTTCAGATGCATGTGTAAAAAATGCAATGGCTACTTAACATCGTGCCTTAATTTGGTGCTTGGCTGAAGAGGTCCCCTTGTGCTGTTCCATAGCTGTTCCAGGACTCCATTTGCCAAGTATTCAAAGGGCTTAATTTTTGCTCATACTGCATGGCTCAGGTTGTTTTTTTTTTTCTTTTGATGCTATTGTCAGACTGGTCACAAAACGTGTCTTGTGCAGCTGTTACTGGAAAGCAGTTCCAAAACCTCAATTCAGTGGTTATTGTAAACCACATTTAGTGGTCAATTTTTATTTGACTCTGTGCCAACTCTTCAGTTTATCTATCTTGCTCAACCATGTTTCGTTTCTCCAAGGTGCGTTTCTCTAAGGCATTTTTGGAAGGTTTTTGGCATGGTAAGGTAGAAGGTACAGGCAGTTCTTGCAGGGAGGATGCAGATCAGGGAAAGGAGAGGGTCATCTGGTCCTTGGAGGGCTGGACAGTTGGCAGGTTTGAGAAGTGGGACATTGTGATATAGGTCTTTGAGTCAAGGCACAGCAGCTTGTTAAAGCATCCTAGCAAAAACACTAAAAAGGCACTAAAAAGCTGCTGATCTGAGTCCATGTGGTTGAACTAATTAACAGTTGGTTTCATATTGCTTCAGCACCAAACAACTGAATTGATTGACAGTATTTGAAATAAGTGATTCAGGCTTAAGCACATGTGTCTTCTGATGCCTGATTTATTCAAGTATAATCAGTAACTTTTTCATAAAAGCATCACAGTATTGCTTATAGTTGTCCAATGACCATTTGAAACCTTCAGAACACTTTCTTCCCTGCTTCTGTTGCAAAGCTTTTTAGCCCTCATAACTTAGTTGTCAGTGTAGACTTTAATGGCATCAAGTTTGGTTGGGTTTCTTTTTGAAATGCCAATTCTTTTTTTAGTTCTGTGTCTTTAGTTTTGCTTTAAATTTTTAATTTAAGTAACAATTAGCTTCTGGTTGTGGTGGATCCAGTTTTGAAGTAAGAGGTCTCCCACAATTGTTGTCTTAAAATAAAAAAAGCAAAGACAAAATGCCAAATTACTTACATTCTACCAGTAGGGAGTGAGTGTTGCATTTTCAATGTTTTTATTGTCTGCTGAATTTTGCCTTCACAGTGCTTTCTAAAGTCTTACATAAGTGAAACTAAGTGGGGATTTGCTTAACCAGATTTAAATAATATTCTTTTTTGTTTAGAAAGTTTTGTGTTTTAGGTATGTGAACAATCTTTGCAGATCAGGAGAGCTACAAAATACTCTGTGTGGTTTATCTGTTGCACAGAACAGTGAGAGAAGTTCGGAAGCTTATTTTGAAGCACGACGAGTTGAATCAGGTGCAGGGCATTGAATTATCCTTGATTACCTCTCTCTGTCTTTGAGGTGATGGGACTACTGACATAATCTTTGTAGGAATTGCATCGAACTGCTTAATGTCAAGTTTTGGGGAAGCTGTACTCTATAGAATTAGGTAGTTCAGAATAAGCTGATACACTTTTTTTCTGGTTCCGCTCCTTGTCTATACAAGGTTGAATAGTTGTCTGCTTTACTGGTTCATGGGTGGCCACATGTCATCTGTGTTCCCACTCTATTTCTGCCAAATCAGCCAGAGTTTGAAATACCATCCAGTGCTCACATCTGATCTGCCTTAAATCTGAACTCATGGTTGAGGTGGTGCACAATGGTCACATTTCTCCAGCCTCAAATAATTAGGTGATTGCTAATTGAATTGTATGTGTTTCATCTGAATTGTGTGCTTGCTTAGAAATCCGAATATATCAACACCATCTGCCACCTTCTAACACCTTCAGAATAACTAAACAGAGGTTGTCACTGTCTTCCACAATTACGTTTTAGAAATCAGCCAAATAAAAATGTCTTCATGTATCATAATTGCTATTTAGTTAAGATGAGTTCAAGGTCAGGCTGGATGGGGCTCTAAGCAACCTGGTCTAGTGGGTGGCATCTCTACCCATAGCTGGGTGGTTGGAACTAGATGACATTTAAGGTCTCTTCCAACCCAAACCATCCTGTGATTCCATAAGGACATCACCTGGTCAAAAGTGCTAAGTTAAGATTTAAGACTTAGTAGGATATGACTGACATGTGCTTTGGATCAACATTGTTAATATAATTCCTGTATTTAGATAATTCATGATTGTCTTTTAAATTTTGTTCACCAGCAGTATCTAAATGTATTGACTCAGGATGAATTTTCTTTCGTCTTGATTCTTTCTCCTTTAGTCTGAAAAGGGCCAAGTGATCTTATTCTTTTGCAAGTAACGTAATTATAGTGGCATACTCACTTCAGAAGTGTTACAGGTCAGACTGCATAGTCTATGGACAGACAAGTTACTTAAACAGGAGTTTAATTATAACATATAATTTCAGTACTTGGAGAGATTCTGTACAAGTTATTTGCTTTCCACTGTACTCTTCTTAGTATAAAATAATTCCTTGACCAAGGCTAAGTTGGTCCTGATTAGCTCTGAGATACAATTAAAATTCTCTTAACAGAACTTCCATGCCTCATCATAGTGAGTTTGACAGTATAAATACAATTTCCTTCCAGCCCCATCCTGTCCTAAAAGGACTGTGGGAGGAAATCTTGTTGACTACTTTGTTGTTAATGCAAATACTCCCTTGCCAAGGGCATGTGTTACAGAGCTGTATGGCTTACGAGTAGTTGTTATCTTAATCTTCCTTCCTTTTCCACTTAAATGGGAAAACCTAAATGAAGGCAGCTTATAAAAGCAGATGTCACAAAGAGGAAGAAAATGCATCATATTTTGAATTGAGGAAGGAGCTGTTGCTCTTGCTGTACTCTTTATTTGTATACAAACATCAGTTTGCCTGTGGGTTGCGTTCTGTTTGTTTGTTTGTTTTTCCTGCATGCAGTAGCTGACATACTGAAATGGGAAACTTTTGGAGTTGAGTGGCAGAAACAAAGTTTACAGGTGTGTGTTAGACAGGCAGAGGATGGGGTCACACGTGATGGTTACTGTGTGGCAAATGGAAAATAGAATGGATTCCTTTTAGCTAGAGAGAGTAATCTCACCAACTTCTTATGTTTATGCATGTGCAGTGTCGCTTAAATGGATAGAAAGCGTTCCTTCCTCTGGTAATGCTAGACCTTTTGTTAGTCCTCTGGCTGATCTTGTACTGCCTGCTTGGGGTGAGGTGAGCAGGTTTGTTGTTCTGTGTTTTGTCAGCTTGGTTAATCACAGTTTCTCTCCCTATTTTTATAGAACAAATTCGATTAAAGAATATAAGGAACGTATATGGAAGATGCTTGTGGTACCGCTTGCGACTGCTAAAACCACAGCAGAACATAATTCCTACAGTGAAGTACGTACGTTTCATTTGCATGACTTTCTATTAAAGCAGTTCTTGCTTTGTTAAAAAAGAAAAATATATTTGTTTGTAATCAAAGCAGCAGGAATTAGTTACTTTTGCATCACTAAGAGACATTTGCAATCTGCTATATTTGAATAATTAATAGGTAATCATTATTGTCTAGTAGGGCTTGAAATCAAGATTTACACTGTTTGTCCTGTATAAAAATCTGATAAATGCGACCAGTGAGCCTCAACTGTAAAAAAAAAAAAGAAAAGTAAACAATGCATTTATGTATTCATTCAGAATAGTAATTCTCCCTCACTGAAATTAGTGCTAGTGATATCTTTTGATTTAAATATTTAGTATGTGAACATACATATTCAAATATAAAAGAATAATAACTTTGTATGTTTGAAGGTGAAGGCTTTATATCCATCAGTTCTTTGTTACTCCCACCCTCAAAATATTTGCTGTCTGTTATGTACCTGTGCCAGGTTTTTGTGGGTTTTTTTTGTGGGTTTTTTTTGTTTGGTTTTTTTTTTTTTTTTTTTCTTTTTAGCACATTGTCTCAGATCTAGTTTAAAATGTCCTTTAAAAACAGGAAATACTATTGTAAACCTGCTGAGGAGAGAAAGTTAAAGAATGGAAAGAGACTTTGTGGTAGTGGATTGTCTTTGTTAATAACTAGGAGAAAAAGTAGTAGTAGAACTGAAATACTGATACCTGCTTTAATGTTTTTCACTGTTTTAATACTGTTTCTTGAAGAGTGATACCAAATGGCTTCTAATGTTATTAGAATTGTGCTAGAGCTAGTGGATTTGTGTATTTAAAAAATTCTTTTCTTCCAAACAGGAAAACAGTCCTCCTTGCTGGCTGGGCATTATTTTTGTTTCTTGCATACAAAGTTTCCAAAACAGACAGAGAGTATCAAGAATACAACCCTTATGAAGTGTTACATTTGGATCCTGTAAGTAATAGCATCTTTCACTAGTCTGCACTACTGTAACTGTATATTCTGTGTGTAGATGTCTAATTTGAGACTTGTTTTTTCAAACAAAGTAAGTTTAGTGAATCTGTCTAGTGTTTTTGTTCTTTTTTGGCATGTGGAAGTTGCTGCTGCATATTATAAAGTCAGTTGTTATGTGTTTTTTGCCTATATCTGTCCCAATTTATAACTTCTGTACCTAGCTCCTTCAAAATTCTAGTAGTGAGGTGGGTTTTAAAATCTATTTTGAATATTATTCTGATGTTGTTTTCCTCTCCTTGTACAGGAAAACGACAACAAAAAAATCTGCTTTGTATGCCCTGTGTAAATCTTCTCAATAGCCACCTTTAGGAATGCTGAAGAAACTGTATAAACAAGAATGTGAATTCATTTGATTTACAGTTTTTGTACACAGCAATATTTCCCTTGTAAATGAAAGACTTCACTGAAGGGTGTTAGTGGTGCACATTTTGACGTAGTGCAGGCTAGCTTGAGTCTCAGTTGTACCTGTGAAAGCAAACAACAAATTCTAAACAGTGATACCAGCCAATAGGTTTATTAAACTGGGGTTAAAAAAGATAACAGTGCTTATCTAGAAAACAGATGCAGTGCTTTGTTTATACTGAAGGACTGATTCAAAATGGATGCAAAAAATTACATATCCCAAGGACAGACCTTCCGAACTTCTTTTAAACTCTTATTTAGCCTTGTCAAACTCTTCATTTTAATCACAATACCTCAAGCAAATTCTCTGCTTATGTTGATTATTTCCTGATCCAAGGCTACTCTTTTGAATAACAGTAGTCATCTTTTCAGTTCTGGAGTCTGAGGTATGTTTCACTCTCAAGTCTAAAGAAGTACACTGTGGATCCAGCTCAGCAGAAGAATATGAATGAGCTTTGAATGTAACTGTTTTGATTAAACGTAATGTATATTGTTAGTGTGAGAGAGCTTAATATTTATGTGAACATTAGCAAATAAAAATCTCTTACCATGAAGTGAGGTTGACTTGTCAGCATAGAAAAGCAGCACATTGTGCTAAGAAAGTCATTGTAGCAGGTGAGTGGTCTGTAGCCTGTTTCTAGCTGGAGAGGTAAAACAGCTGCCTGTCATGTCCTAGAGCCAAGTTACTACAATTCAACCCCTGCCTAGCTCCTCTGTGACTCACTGATTGCTGACTTGAATTCTCTCACTGAAGCACAGGAAGGAGCAATACAGATTTTTACTGTTGAATGGTATCTGTTGGACCCGTGCAGTTTAAATGTCATATCTGGGTTAAATTTGATTAAACAAATCAGGCTAGGGATTAGGTCATCAGAGGATTTTCCTTTGTTATCTTTGGGAAATTTCTACAAGTAACAACCCAGAGGGGAAAGAAAGGAATGTATGTAGTGAATTATAGCTTTGTGTTTATTGATGAAAACTTGTACACATGCTCAAGACATGTGCAACTTACCCAGGCAAAGAAACCAATTCTGGAATGCCTCCAGAGGGATGGAGCATGTTGTTGTAAGGACAAGCTGAATGAAGCCTGAGATGTTAAAAGGGGGATGAAGAGATGGTTGTGAAGCTAGGTAGTTGAAGTAGGGCTCAAAATAAGAGTTCAAAATGTCAGGGTGTATTTCTTTTATGTATTTTTTGCTATCAGGCAATTTCTGTTAAATCTCTTGAAAGGCTTTTTGAAGCACATCACTTGAATTCACTAGTACATAAGGTGCTCAGATAGTAATGATTTATTTAGTAAGTATCTGTACTGCAGTTTTAGAGGTAGGATCCGAGGCATAAAGACATGAAGCTAAAAGTGACTATAATTTTGATTTTTTAAGTAAGGCAATTGGGGCATTAGTTTTTCTTTTTTTTTGCCAGTATTTAATATAGGCATGCTCTGTGTTCCAAGCAGACTGACACCAGCTATCCAAGGCTACTAAACATTTCTGTAAGTCAGGCCTAACCTCTGCAGCCTAGCATTGGAAAATGAGGAGTAAGCAATTAATGTAGATGGAAAACTTGTCAACTTACCAGAGATTGTATGCACCTTCTGTGTCAGAGAGAAAAAATTAGTTTTATTTTTTTTTACAGTCAGCATTCATGTGAGCCATGAGAACACATCTCTACTCAAACAGCTTGGGGTTATTTTTCCTTCCCTTTGTTCTTCTTCCCCTGCTTTCTAGCTTCTGCTCCTTATCTGGCATTCTTCATCTAGTCTTGAAACACCTGTTTTTAGTTGAAGTCTAATTTAAAATGGAGTAAATTCATCCTGTGCATTAAATGAGGCAGGCATGCTATTGAAAAATAGTGTGGAATATGGCAGACTGTATAAAATGAGATAAAGTAACAGCAAGGGAAGCCTCAGGGTAGTTTACTTTCTGGTTTAAATTTATTGAAACAGTACCATCATCTGTAAATAAATTCTTGTGTGTTTATTATGTAGTTAAGGTCAGCATGCTAGGCTTCTCTGGCATAAAATATTGAAAAGTCTTGTGGTAATTGTGTGAAACTTAGCTGATAGAATATAGAAAAAACTTCAGCTGAACTTACTATAAAGTTTTGTGGGTTTTCTTGAGTGAAGTTCACAGTCCAAGCTGAAAGTTAACGCACAGGGGATTGTGTTGGTGGCATTTAACAACATGCTGCAGTAGAATAAAAGTCAGTTTTCTCAGGTATAGGTAATGTATTCCCTTTGTTCAAGAAGTTTGAAATAATTTATGGGTAGGATGATTCTAGTCAAAGGCATTTTGAAGTGACAGGGAAATTTACCATTCCTGGTGACTGATAGATTTATATCTGCATACAAGCTGCAAGTGGACCACCATACTTGATCTATGAACTCTTCCTTAAACAGAAGAATATTACAAGTGAGAATTCCTTGTATTCATGAATATGTTTAAGATGCATCAAACAGATAAGACATCCTTCCTTTTTTTTTTGTTCCTATGGATGGATAAGCAAAATAATCCAGAAAACCCCCAATATTCAGTCATCTGAATGCTCTTTAGTTAGACTGTGACTTCTGTCTTCATTTAAAAACATAATGGTCATAAGAATGTTATCAGAAAAATGATGTTTTCATGAAATATATATATGTAGTTTCATGATCCTGTGTTAGAATATAATTAATCAGTGAATGGTTCAGAAAAATACTATGCAGTGTGTGTTAGGATTATATATAACAATGAATTTTATTTAAGGTATTTATTAATAAATGCAAACCTTTCTTTTTGAAGGGAGCAAGTATATCGGAAATAAAGAAACAGTACCGTGCACTATCCCTAAAATACCATCCAGATAAAGGAGGAGATGAAGTTATGTTCATGAGGATTGCTAAGGCCTATGCAGCGTAAGTTTCTTTTTTGCCTGTGAAAAAAGGGAATCATAATATTATGGGGAGGACAACCTTTACAGTAAGAACAAGGGTGGCCTAAGCAGGCAGGAAAAAGTATGTTCAGATATGTAACAAAAGTCAAATCATGTCTTCATGCAGTGTGTATTTGCTTTGTACAAGTTAGGAAGGGTAATTTGTTTTGCACCTGTTAGAATACTGTAAGGTGTTAGTTCTTTGTGTTGGCTTTCATGTCAGCTGGGAAAAGTGTTTCCAGTATAAGACATATTAAACCTTGAAGATGACAAAGAACAAAATGGGTGTTGTGGTTTTTAACCAACCAACTCTGTGACAGCAGTTTTGAAGTGATGCTTAGAAAATAAATATACTGTTCATTTCACCAGGTGGTAAAGCTAACGGGTAAAAGACAGTACTTCAACTGTTCTATCCAGTGAAAAGGATGTTTCATTCTGGATCTGTTTTCTCTCAGCTCACCCCTGTCCATTTCCATTCGTGCTTGCCATGCAGTCCTGATTTTTTACTTGGTGACTGTTTCATATTACCTGTGTAGTTGCTAAAAGCTGAGTCCTTGAATCTGCTTTTCCTCTAGAGTATTTTTTGGTCTTATCTCTTACAACATTTTTTTTTTTAGTATCTGGGAGATATCTAATATTAGAATTTGGTATAAAGGGAATCAAAATAGAGGAATTTCAATACACAGTTCAATCACAATACCAGTGGGATTCCCACTACTTGTGTCTCTAATACACTCACTGTTACGATGCTGATGGGAAGGCGTGTGTGGCTTGAAGCCAGCTGGAGCCCATTGTTCTCTTTAGAGTTCTAGTTGTCTGGTTTTTATATGCTGTTGAACTGAGCCAGGTATTTACTCCCCCCATGCTGGTGTCTCAAACTTGAGACATTCATACTTTTTTAATGCCCTTGAAGAGAAATGTTTATACCGCCAGTTGATCCATTCAGCTGTTGATAAGTTTTTTATGTAAAACAAAGGCCACCTTTGTGTCCCCTTTGTGCTGAGGTGGAGTCAGCTTCTTTGCAGCAGCTGTGCTGAGTCACTGTGGTCACTCAGAGCTTCCCAGGAGGTGAGTCAGTCTTACCCATCCCCTCTGAGACTTCTTCCTTGGTTGTTGGGGTTTATTGGGTCAGTCACATCATCAGAGAACCTAGGAAGCTGGTGAGCTCTGCTTTGAAGTCAGCTGTGTGTGGTTAACCTTACTGATTGAGAGTCCTGTTTGGGAAGAGATAGGAGAACCAACACCATGTTCATTTGAGCAGTTTGGAAATCATGCTTTTTGCTTAAACACATCTGTATCACTTTGAAAATCTCTTCAGTAGGAAGTTCTGGTATTACTTTTTGAACTCCTGAAACATTTAAATTCTTTGCTTTGCAAATAAGTACTCAAACACTTGGTGCTACAGTTCAATACTTCAAACACTAGTGCAAAGGCTGTGGCAGAGGTATATTGTGAGGTAAATGATGATGAAGTTCCTTAGCCATGCTGTCATGGAAGAGTATAAAAGCTGCCCATTTGGTGAGTCTGCTTGTCAACAAATGGGAGACTGAAGCCTGACTTCTTCACTGGGTTTCTTATGTGAGACAAAATCTTCCATACAGTGAGTGCCTAGTATTCAGTTTTCTAAAGCAGTATTCTTCCTTCTAGTAACAGGGATTCTGTTGAGGTGGCATGCAATTGCCAAAAAACTCATTATTGAACAGGCACAGAGACTGTAAAATTTAGGAAGTGGTGTCTTATTAAATAAGAGAGAAATAAATTATGTAACTAGGGACTTCCAGGAAAAAAGCCCAACAACAACCAAAGGCTAAAGGTCTAGAATAAGATGAAGGCCCATACAGACTCCTTCTGATTGATCAACTCATTTTCCATATTTACATTCCTTCCAAAAACAAAAGATAAGTTTTGACCTCTGTCTTTCAAAATTTACTGTGCTGTAACCTGGCATCAGAAAGTAGTGTGTGCTGGTGGGTATGCAGTCGCTGTCATGAAAGGGAGATGTGATTGTGCGCTCTCCTGCACGTGCATCTTCTGTGTCTGATTTCTTTTCCTGTCAGAGTGCTTAAAGAATTTGCTTGTGTATCAAGGAGGAATACAGCAGTATTGTTTCCTATTAGATTTTGTACTAAAAAAGAGCAGAAGCTGTTTAGCTTTCCAAACCACCTCTAAAGGATAGCATGACTGCCATATTTTAAAGTTTCTGTTTGTTAATGGTTTAGAGAAATGTTTTCTGTGTTAACTTATTCTCTTCTTGTGACTAGTTTAACTGATGAAGAGTCACGAAAAAACTGGGAAGAATTTGGTAATCCAGATGGACCACAAGGTAAGTATGAATGACAGAAGTCCTGTAACCACTGTACATTGAGATGTGTAATATCTGATCGATCAAGAAATACTCAGAACTTTAAATTATAACTTTCTCCTATGATTTGAAGCAATGCATCCAACCAATTCTTTTCTTGTGAAACTGGCTCTAGGGGGGTGGTGTCAGGGAAAGGCAGGAAAGAGTTTGCTTTCACAGTTCTCAAACTTCCTATGGTTAAGAGAGAAGGATTTTTTTAATTAGTCAGCTTCAGTAAGTACCTAGAGAGACTTGCCAATATTAATTGAGGTATAAGCAAAAAATAGAATACTACTTATCAGAAACTTGTCAATTTTAAACATTTCTTGGTATTTATGATCAAATACTAGTGATGTATATTCAGAAATTAATAATTAGCTATAGTGCAATAAACACACTTCAAAAGAATATATATGGGGATATTGTTTCTGGACAGGTAGCTACATGAAAATAATCCTGATGATGGTGTGTCAAAGTTTACAGTAAGTGATCCAAACTAAATGCATTTAAGACTGAAAGTTAATAATTATTTCCCTATTTGCAGTTGTGTGTGTTGCTTGTAAAACACCTTTGTGGCTATTGTTAAGTGGTCTGCTAAGGAAAAACGTGACATATTTCTAGTTGATACTTATTACAGGCAAGATGGAAACCTGCCATTTGTTAGGGCAAGTTATACAACATATCTGCGTGGAATGAGTTACAGCCAGCTTGGAAATAATAAATGGAATTTGTAACTTAATTCTGAAGTTGCAGGATGACATGAGGGTATTCTGTCATCTGTGCTGGAAATTCTTCTTCTGAGTTATATCCACCCAGTATAGGACATTAATTTTTAAAGTTAAAAAAAGCCCAGCTCCAGCCCTTGAACTGGTGTTTCAGAAAAATAAAATCTTCCCTCTCCCTTCAAAGAAACAGCTTTGCCAGCTAAATCACAGTCTGACAAAGGCATTTCTGATGGACAAAGGTGGTGGATCAGCTTCTTTAATTGCTGTGTTTTATGGCATAACAGATTTCTTTCAGCTCCTGGCTTCTAGTGCATCCTTTGCTTGGCAAATAAGAGGTCTCTGTCCTTCTTGCTGCAATATACAGATAGAATCTTTCTTCAGAAATGCTGTCACAATATCAGCAAAATGGCACCGTAAATTTTAATAGCTTTCCTAGGACCTTTCTGGATGCTAAATTGTTTTTCACAGCCATAAGCTACTCAGTGTTGCCAAGGCATAGGATTTGAAGTTAGGCAGTTGTGTCAGTGTCCTTGAATGGACCTGAAGCTGTGAGTTCAAAAGAAAACTCAGCCAAAACTTGAGAATTAAAAGGCAGGAAGATCCTTGGTTGGCTTAGTGATTGCTTTCACAAACCTAAGAGACTTTGGATTCCCAGAGAGCAAAATGAAGTGATTTCTTGGCAGGGTAGCAGTTCATACTGTGAGCGTTAAGCCTCCTGCTCTTCTGAAAACCCTACCTTGGACTACAGTGGAATTAGAATTCTCTGGTTTATTTCTAGACCTCTCATTATTGTTTGAGACATCTGAAGGATGGGAGAAGTCCCTGAAATTTTCTCTCTCCCTCATTTATTCTCTAACCTTGTTCCACATTGAAGTGTGAGAGGCTTTTTAATTTAGTGGAATTCATCTTCTCTTTATTTATACAACATGTACCCAAGCTATGTACTCTAGTCTTCTGTTTAGGCAAAGCATGGATACAGTCCCTCATAGACTTATTTTCTGGGCTGAGATGAAGCACATCTGGGGTTAGACATGTCCAACCAAGTTTGATGTGGTACATCCCACCCTCTGTGCCTAGCAGCACAGGGAGCAACATTCCTCTCTATCTGGCTGAGGCAGTGTGAGGTCAGAGGCAGACAAACAAGAGGTTTTTGTATTTGCATGACTCCCTCCTTTACTAAAAGTAAATGCAAAATCATTCAAAGAGTGTTTACAAGCAGGTGAGGGGAATCTGAAGAGTATAAAGATAGTCTAATAAAAGTGCCTTATGATTAAAAGTCAATTTCCCGTTGGTATTTGCTGGTGCTTCAGCTCAGTGAGCATGAGTGAGGGCAAGGAGACTCTCAGACCAGAAGAGAAAGAGCTTTATACTGAACTACTTCTGTTCCTGGAACAGTTTGAAGCTACAATCCTAAAGGTCAAAAATACTGTACTAAACTGAAATTGGTTCAATCAGTAAAAGACAGGTTTTTAGTAGATTTTTCTAAAAATCCATAATTAATAACAGATGAGAGTCTGGGGATCTTCCTCCTCTAGAGCAAGGCATTTCCTGTAACTTAATGTGGTAAATTCACTGGGTATTATCTAGTTGAACTCCTAAGCTTGAGGTGTAGTCAGGCTTGTCAGATGCTTGATTGGAGACTCAAGGAATAGTAATTTTCAACTTACAGAAGTCACATTACGCTTGTGCATAACAACTGTTTATCTGAATTGATGGCTGTCACAATCTGTTGGAGATAGCAACAGTGTTGTGCCTAACTACATAGGGATCCTAATCTGTCCTTATTTAAGGCACTGCTCCTCATGGATAACTACTAGTACTAAGGAAAGCATGATGTTTTTCTTTTAAGGAGGTCCTAGAAATCTATGAAATCTTACTTTCTTTTCTTCCCTCCGTTGGTTTCATAGAACTCTTAGTATTGGGATAGACAGTGTTTGCAAAATTTAATTTATTACCACCATTGTCTGAAAAGCTATTTTATGCTACTCTCTATTCAGATCTGGATGCTGGAGAGAATCATGTTAGAGAACATGTCTAGAGACATGTCATGCTGTTAGAGAATCATATCATATGTTTTCTGTAGCCCAACTTCTTTTGAATTGAAAAGCGTTGTTTTGTCTTTCATACCAATCACACAGAAATTTGAACTGACAGAGGGGTTTGTCTTTACAGTTTACAGTTTAGAACATTTTCTTAGAGGGACAAGCAAATAGAATTTCCCATAGAAGTCATTTGCTCAGACCATTTTCTTGCAGTTCATTTGCTTATTAAACTATGTGTTTAAACTACTGAAAACTCTGCAATGCAAAACTCATAAATCTTTCAACCTATGAAATATATATATATATGTATATATATATATATATAAAATCTTGCCTATTTCACTGCAATATGTTAAGCTAAAATATTTGGTATTTCAGATGTTGGATTTAAGTCTTGTTATTTTATTGCATACTTGGAATATTTCTAATTTATTGCTTGATTTTGCTATATTTGTTAAAATTTTGCTTATTGAAGTAATAAACACGAAGGGTTTTTTTGTGGGTTGGTGGCTTTGTTTTTTTTGTTAGACATAATGTGACTTTAAAAATGTTTTTCAATATTTTATAGTGAATTTCTCTTCTTTCATCTTGCAGCTACGAGCTTTGGTATAGCTTTGCCAGCTTGGATTGTGGATCAGAAAAATTCAATTTTGGTGAGTCAGCTTACTTAGCTCAAGGTTTTAAGGTGAACTTTCAAGTGTTTTTGAAAAAAAAAAATTGCGTAATACTGCACATTTTTAGTCAAAACATGTAGTTAGTGCTGTGGTTGAAATGCATATCTTTGAAGCAAATTTCAGGAGTCATAAGTATTAGAGTAGCTTAAATCTAACATTTGAGAGTGAAGTATGAATATGGTTGGATGGATCTCGTTCCAATGATAATGAGGTTCTACTGTGGTCACCCCTGCTACAAAGTGTGTGTTTGCTCTTGCAAGGAAACACTTTTAGAGCTGTGCACTGAGTTTCTCAAGTTCCATTTGGTTTGCTAGTGATGCTCTAATCATACGGTATCTGAATGTTTTTCCTGTTGTATTTGTTGCTGCAAGGTATTTTTCTTAACCACTTGATTTCTTTTAGTTGTCTGTCCACTGCATCACAGTTTAGCTGCCAACTTTTTAGTTTTAAAAGAAACTGACCTGTGACAGTGTGTGAATCATTTAAACTGATTCATATGTGAATCACACTAAACTGATACTCCACTCCGTATTTAAGCCCTACCTAATTATATTACTTGTAAGTTTCTCTTCAGAAATAATGACAGCTATTATGCAATAAGCTTGTGTTAATTTGTAGTAAGCTTGTGGTAGTACTACGTGACTATTTTAGAATAGAGATGAAGCAAGAGTGGTATTAAGTAGCCACAGTATCTAATACAGTATGTTTTGTATTTTTTCTGTAGGTGTTGTTTGTATATGGATTAGCGTTTATGGTTATTCTTCCAGTTGTTGTGGTAAGTATTATCTGATTAATATTCTACTCTCTGTAACCGAGTTGTAAACAAAGCTGTCTTAGACATAGGGTTGCTCATTCTTGCCTTTCATAGAGAGTGCAAGTGAGCTTTTTTTAAAAGGTGGTGTTTTATTGTGAAAAAAGTGTAACTGCTGTAGAGTTTCCAGAAAAATGCAGTGCCATGATAGAGAGGGGACTGCAGGGAAAATATCAGATATCACAAGAATTACCAAGTTACATAATTTGTATTGTAGCTTCTTTCTCAAGAAAATGAATGAGGTGATGAGCTCAAGAGGATATTCAGTGGTGTTATAGTAAGAGTCAAGACTGATGTCTCTAGCTGGTGGTGCTAGAATGATTACTGCAGGTGGAACAGGAGCTGATTTGGTTTTTCCTGGCTGCCTTTGTTTTCATAACTTCAGTTTTTATTGATCTTCTGTACACCATGAGATGTCTGCCCTTGAGATTGCTTTGTGTGAGGAATCAGTTGGTAGGTGAGTGTTATTTTGGGGCTTGGGTTTGCCCTACAGTATTGCTTTTGAACAATGTCCCTTATCCAGTGATTGTGCATTTGGGGTATGGCATGAAGCAGGACTCAGAAAATTGACACTGAAAACCCCTCATGTTCTTGAGAAGAAGATTTCCAATTGAAAAAATGTCCTGAGGTCTTGGCAGCTGCTTGCATCAGTGTGTGCAGAGACTCAGAGATATTATCACTTATCGCTTCCCTTTGAGTCTTCCCATGTAATTGAAGATTTACACGGGAATAGTTAAGAAGATATAAAATGTACTGATTTCAACAAATTGTTGAATAAAAAGTCCAAAATCCAGGGTGCAAAAATTTTTCATACCTTTCCTTTTAGGATTCAGTTGATGTCTGTTGATGCTTTTTTGTGTACACACACTTTTAGTGATTTATACCAGGTTTGTCATAGCTCAAATGAAAGGAAAACAACCTTGCTGTTGGTATAAAGAAATGTTCTGACCACAGAAAAATTAGTCTGCCTCTTCTTGCCCCGTACCAGATGTAGACTTGTACATTCAGACTTGTCACCATAAATTTCTTTTACGGTCAGTGAAGAGGAATAGTCATTTTTATGGAGCAAGTTATTTTATCATTTCATTTTAAAGTAGACATACAAGATAATTCATGCCTTTAATGGGCCTGTTTCTCTTTCATGAATCAATAAAGAAGCCAAAGTTAACTACAGTGTAGTCATTCTATGTTTGATGGACATCTAAAATAAAGTAAGGCTACTTCCACCCTTTGAATCTAGATTCATAAAAAGGAAAATAGTGATAAGTAGTTCTTTTGAGATCTGAATAATGCCTTGTACTGATGCAAGGGACAGGAGCTGTATGTGCAGAGGCAGTTAGGACAGTCTTTCTCATGTAGATCTCTACTGGCTATAGTTACATTTTTCTTCCAATAGCTGTATTTGTACAAACATTTGATAGCTGTGGCATTATAATCTAAATTTTTGTGCAGAAAAACATTTACAGAACCCTGTAGAAAGTTGTGTCATCTATTCATGGAGGAAGCAAACCTGATGTATTAAATTTTGTGGGAGCTTGTCCTTGAGCATTTTCCAAATAATTAAGTAGATTGCAGAATTCTTTCTATAGTGAAGGAATTCAATATCATTAAATTAATAGTGGTAAGCTTCACTTACTACTTTACTATTTGTTGCTGTTCACTTATGGTAAACTTCACAGTAGATTGAGGAGTATCTTTGATGTGTTTTCTCGTGTTACATGAGCTTTGCTTACAGGAAGGAATTGAATGAACAGATTGCAGTTTATAACCCAGCACACCATTTTTCTGAAAATATATTAGAGGGTACAACCACTGTATAGTGAGTTCTGTAATTTGAATCACTGGTGTAATGCTAATTAGGCAATTATCAGAGTGCAGCTGAAGGTTTGAAAAACGTCTTCTGTCAGCCTGAAGGTGTATGGCTTAATTCTGAAAATTTACAGCACGGGCCCCATGCCACCTCCAGATTACCCTTCTGAAAAGCATTTACTGATCAGGTGACTTAAATCACAGTTTTGCAAATTTTGTCATAGTAAAAGAAATCTCTTTGTTCTTGATTTGGTCTTCCTAAACTAGATTTGAATGCTGTGTTGCACTGTAAGGAGTTACTACATCATACACAGAAAGTGGTAAATCGAGTGAATTTACTGTTTGGTGGATTTATTAAAGCAACACTAGAAATAAACCAAGGAATGGCTATGTGTGCAGGTGTATATGCTGGGGGTCATTCTCTAGGCTAGAGGTCATTTAAAAATGTTTAACATTAGATTCTCTCAGATGAATTTATCAGTGTGCTTTTAAAGTCTGTGTCAGCAGATATTTTTTGTTTTCCTCTCCTTTCTGAAATTCAGTTCACCTCAACATAGGTAAAAGCAGTTGGGCTGAGTTACCTGGTTGTTGCCAGACATGAGATCATGCAGTATGGCTGTTTTGATGCTTCCTTGTAGCTGACATCAGTTTGTTCTTGTTGAATATTTCAGGGTTCCTGGTGGTACCGATCAATACGATACAGTGGAGATCAGATTCTCATTCGGACAACTCAAATATACACATATTTTGTCTATAAAACGCGCAACATGGACATGAAACGTAAGTAAAAGGTGTTTTGAACTGTGGGTGTGTTCATCTGAAAGTATCAGTCTGCTGACGTTAAAATACTCCTGTTTTATAAGCCTTATTTAGGTTAAAGTAATGCTTCTGATTCCTTTGGCATGTTTTTAAAACTTAATTCTGTTGCAGGTGAAGAATACTCTGTAAGAAGATGTAAATATTTGGGAGAGGGAATTGTATAGATCTATATTTATGTCTAGCTATACATAAAAAAAAAAAAGGGGGTATTATATGTTAGAAAAACATACTGACCTGGCTGTAGCCCTCAGTTGCCAGTAGGAGCCAACCTCTGTGTGTTTTCTTCTGTTAGCGTAACAAAACAGCTTTGGAATTTTTTTAGGGGCTTCATAAAATTTTTATATGCATAAAGAATGAAATAGCATTTCTGGCTTTTAGATGTTAGAATGTAGAGCTAAATTTCTGTTTCAGAAATTTGCTATCAATTTCATGTTATTTTATTACTCGTTTGTAGCTTTCAATATACTTACTTTTTTTGTCTACTCACTTGTTTTAAAGGAATAACGCCCCCCCTGTTTTTCTGGGAAAAAACGTAGATGTGTTGTTGGAAAACTGGGGGCTGGCATGGGCCTGAAGAATTGGCGCAATACTACTTAGTTCTAGATTTGATTTAACCAGATTGCATGCTCAGAGCAATTGAAAAGGATTCATAAATATGTTTTCTTACTGCTTTGAATTGCACTGTTTTTCAGCTTTAAATTTGCTGGAATATTGCTGAAATCTGCTCTTGATCTATCTTTTTTCTACAGAGCAGAAATGCTTCACAGATGATCCAAAAGGTGTAGGGGATAAGAGTATGGAAAGATGTTAGCCTTTTATTCACAAGGCACATGGATTTGTGTGTGGGATTAGTTCAGACTGGTTTATACTCTTTCCGTTGTCATACTCCTGTGCTTTTTTCCCCTCTCCATCTAGGTGAGAAAAGAGGAATTCAGAGAGTAGGTGAGACTTCAGAAGTTTAGGGAGATCACCTTCTTTCTCCAGAATGGTTGTCAACACTAGATCATTTAATATTGAACCTTTCTCAGAACGCAGGTTTGAGGCTTGGCTTGTCTCTCTTAAAGATTGGTTGAAAAGTTAACTCTAGGTTTAACTATCTTTATTTATGGACTGAACACTTTTAGGTAGTTCTAGGATCAGAGGCAGGTCAGTTTTTTCTGCTGAGGTCTGTTGTGCAGTCTGAATGAAAACTGAGGTGCAGCTGAGGTGGCTTAGACAAACCACACAGTGATCAGGGAAGGCTTTTGCTTGGTTGTGAATTCCACTGTAGCGTGATATATCAGTGTCAGCAAATGTAATCAAATCAGGCTAGGGAAATGATGAGACAAACCTGCATGACTTACCTAGTTTTAAGGTATTTTTTCAGGCTTCAGGACAAACAAACTTTTAAAATTTCCTTTCTTGGGGATCTACAGTTGTTGATATTAAGTAATGGGAATATATTTACAGTCATCTCAAAGTCTTCAATGTGCTGCGCTGAGGAATTGAATAGATAATTGAGCATGGAAATGAAAATGGATGCTCAGGGAACTTGACTCATTGTTAGTAGTTTGAATTCACTGGGCACTGCAGGTAGGCAAAAATAACTTCAACTTGTTCATAAGAGCACTTGATCAAAAGTTAAGAAGGAAGCTTGAGTAACTACTGCCGAAAAAGTTATTTTAACTGGAGCAAATGATTCTGTAAGCTTTCTCTGATTATCTGTGGCTGAGGGGTCTGTATGTTCATGGGCAGAAAACTCACAATGGGATTAAAATATCCAGTTGTGTAGGGCTCTCATTTTAATTACTCTACAGAATGTTTTGTAGTAATAGGGATTTTCCTAATCACATTAAGAAAAGAGCCGTCCATCATCTTTGTGCAATTTGTTTGCAGGATTATTTATTGAACTGCTTTTCTAATAATAAAAAGAATTTTTTGGGGGTGAATTTTCAATGCTGACTGAACAGAAAATGGAGTTGAAATTTTATCCTTCCTGCCTTCCTCTTCCATACACATTGTGGTGCTGCTATAGGCACATGGGTTGCTGAGAGGAATGGTTCTGTGAGCATGCAGAACTAGTCAAACTGCTGTGCGGTGATGTCTGCTAGTCCTAATGAAGTCTAATTATGTTTTTTTGAAGACATTTAGTGTCAAATGCTGGACTTGATACCATGCAAAATTGAGCCTTGAATGATCTCTTTTGTCTTGTGCCAGGCATTGATTCCTGCCTCCTTTGCCCTGTGGCAGTAGTAACTGATCCATTAAGTAGAGAACATGGATATTCATGGTTGTTGGGGGAGCAATGGGAATAACTTTCATGGCTGAAGGTTCTGAAGAAATCGGTTGGTGGCTTAGGATGTTGACATTTTCTTTGTCTGACTCCAATTATCTTTGCAGGGCTTATCATGGTTTTAGCAGGGGCATCTGAATTTGATCCTCAGTACAATAAAGATGCGACAAGCAGACCAGCAGACAACATCCAGATACCTCAGGTCAGTTATATCAAGAGATGTTTTAACTTGACTCCGTCAAGGGAAGAGGGAGATGCTGCTTCTAGGTGACCAGCTGACACAATTCAAGTTCTCCAGGCATGAACTTTGTAGAGAGGCAACTGTATCCCTTCAGAAATAGGAATTCAAAACTTGATATAAACGTTTTTAAAAGAAAAAATAACATTAATGGTGCTAATGCTTATTTTAAATGGAATTGGTTTAGTGTATAGGCTCCTGCATTGGGCTTTTGGGGAGGGGTAAAGTATTAGTCCTTACAAATTTTGAGTATTGACATATGGAGGTGATCACCATTTGGTGTTGTTTTAAATCATTAACACAGATCTGGTTGAGTGGGTTAATAGTAAAATAAAATTATTATCTGGTGTCTGAATTAGTAATGTCTTTAAATATTGTAAAGATTCCTCCATGAATATCTGTTCTGCTCTGGTTGCCTTTTATGTTCATTTCCATTCAGTGTTTACAACAGAGATGCCATAAATACATACTGTGGCAAATAATTGTTACTAGCAGAGTTTTAGGAAGTCTTATTTATCAGAAACTAACACTTTGATTTTAAGAAGTTTAAAGCACGGTATACAGAATGCTCCAATGAAAATGCTTTGAGTTGGCAAAAAGAGGGGGAAATAGTCTCTCAGATTTAACCTTTGCATGCACACAGTTGAATTTTCATGTTTTAAACATGACCTAAACATAAGAGGTATCTCAGTCGATTTTCTTGTACTTAATTCTTCATCACATTGAGGACTTCATGAGTAGAAAATGGAATTGCAGTAAAGTGGGGTTTTTCAGGAATGGGAGCAAAAAGCTGGAAAAGATCACCTTGATCAATGGTTCTTCACCCATGCTGTTGCCAGCATTGGCATTCTACAAACCCTTTTACATTTAATAATTTATAATTTAAAAGGCAGTCAAGCCTTCTGTAACCATATCCTGCTGAGAAACTGTTCCAGAACTTGCTGTTCTAGTGATTAGAAGTCTTGTTTGTGACCAATTTATATCCTTGGTTTCTATCATCACTATTCTGAAGTCTAAATGATTCTTGCTGTGTATATCCTTATGCATCTGTAGATAGAAGCAGTAGCCCATTAGTTATCTTTTTGTCTTTATTTTGCTAAATGAGAAAAGCTGCTGTCTTTCATTCCTTCCTTTTCCAAAAGGCTCATTTCCCTCCTCCTGCTATGTGCTGAATGGGATACTGTTTCCAGTTGATAGATTTCTAAATTTTACATTATTTTTTATCTGCTTAGAATTGTCCACAGTATTCTATGTTAAGTCTTAACAGTGCCTAAATTGGTGGCACTACTGCTCCTATATTTCTGCAGGGAATGACTTTCAGCATACTCTTTTCCACAACTTCTTTTATATGGTGGTTTAGTACAACTGGAGTGGGATCAGTAAGTTTTTGGGATTTCCCCATCTTAGATATCTCTGTTTTTCAGCTAACAGGCTCCCATTTTTGAGCTGCAGTTCTTGTTAGTATGCAAGTGCATGACTTTGCGTTGTATGACAGATTTTGTTCCCTTTCTTAAGGTCTGGTAATCAAGTTTCATCTGTGTTCTTTTTTTTCTGACTATATGGCAGTACAATTCTCTGAACTATCAGTACAGAAGGGTATTGCTGATAACTTTTGCTAGTGTATCCTGCTTTTGGGGCCATGATCATTATTCTCATTTTTCACAAAGTTCTCTTTTCTAAGTTTTACTGGTCTTGGTCTGGGGTTACACCAGGATGTGCTTATAAGAAACTTCTTGGCAGAAGATTTTTTGCAAGTGTGGGGGAAGACTGGTCAAAGGTTTGTGTAGCTTTGCTGTTGATACCCAAAGTTCTCTTTTTGTCTTGGGATTTTTGGAATTTTTGTCTCTCCTCAGGTAACTTTTTGACCTAAAAAGTGAAGCTTCTATGCCATGTACTGATGCTACTTTATCTGAGCTAGTGTTACTCAGACCTGTTTGACCTGTGGGTCTTGGTCCTGTGGGGATCAAGAAAGGTCATCCTGAATAAAGAACACCATGCTTTTTTCAAGTTGGTGTGATTTATAAGCAAGTTAAAATACTTGATCTTCAACCTACCAGGGATTTCAGGCTTGTAAGCCTCCTTCCTGTTTTACCTGAAATTATTCCTAGGGAAGTTTGCTATTTCTTAGATGGGTGAAAGGTCTCAAGGTCATGCTGTTGCTTGTGCATATTGAGTTTAATGTAAATGCCTTAGAAGTATGATTGAATCTAGTAAACCTTGACAATAAAATCAGATATTAAAAATATTTATGCATCAATACAAATTTACTTAATGCTATACAAGACAAGTTTCTTATGTGCAAATCTTTACAATCCCCTTGTTCCCACATTGAAACAAGGCATATAAAGACACTTTTTTCCTTTTTGGAGCTGGGTTTTGAATGAAAATGGCTAATGTTCATCTCTACAGAAATTTCCAGGGAAGAGTTACTTAAACTCTTGCTTTTGTGAATATACCTTTTTTTTCCCTTGTGAACTATTGTCCTGTATTTGCTTGTCTTTAGCAACAAAGTAACTGTTTGTGTTTAACTATTTTATTTTAGCTAATCAGAGAAATTGGTGGCATAAATTTAAAGAAGAATGAGCCTCCTCTCACCTATCCTTACAGTCTGAAAGCCAGAGTTCTGCTGTTGACTCACCTTGCCCGGATGCCAGTTCCTGAGGTCCTTGAAGAAGGTAATGGCTTCTCCCCTAATCGGATATTATTGGAAACAGAGCGAGATGCTGCATGCTACAGTACTTTTGATTCTTGTCCTATAAAGAGTTGAACATATTCCTGCTCAATAGTCTCAATGCAGGCTGCTTAGTTTTTCAACTTTAATGACCCTTTAGAACATTTACTTAACATTTACTTACTCTCCTAACAGCCCTGCAATGCTGATAATTTTACTTTTTCATGGTTTTGGCTGCAAATATGGCTTTAGAGAAATTGTTTTTGATCTTTGTAATAGAATAAAAAGTTAAATATTTGAAATGTATTTGCTTTTTAGAGCAAAGAAATCCAAGATCAACATAATGCTGCTCTCTATAGCATTTCCATGTGTATTTATTTTTGGAAGTTTCTGGCCCACTATGTGAAGTAAAGATGACAAGATTAAAACTTTAAATATCAGTTACCTGTGAGCTTCGGTTTGTGGTTTGGAATTTTTCATACTTGTAAATACTCACACTGAAATGTTTCTAAATGCATTTCTTAAGTTTCAACCATGAAAGCCGTAGTTTTAGGCTGACCAGCAAAGTTGACATGTTCTGCATTTTAATGGAAATAAAAAAAAGCGCAAACGAGCGAAAATGCTTTGCTTCAAATTTTTTAGTTTCTTTCAGAAGAAAAATAATCAGTTTTAAAAAGTCATGAAAAATATCTCATCTTTCCTTTACTTAGTTACTGTTTGTACTTAGAACTTCACAGAGCTACATTCAAAAGAAGTTGATACTTGACAAATTATGTTTTTTGCAAAACTGATGTTTTACTTAAAAATTCTGGTTTTAACCTCTGATTACCTAAAGAATTCATGTGATTTTAATATGACATATATTGTCTGTGCAATCCTCCTGCTTCGTTTTAGATGGATCTAATAAGTATTGCTTCATTTGGTGTGGAAGCTGGTATACAAAATTTGTTTCCTCTCAGCACTTGCATTTTCCTGGTTTTTTTTAAGGAATGTTACAGATGGATGTGTCAGTGAGAATAAAGCGACATTTTTGGTAATACAAGAATGAATAGAAGTGAAGACTGTGCCACTAATGGTCCAGTTCATGTGAACTGTCTGATTGTTTTTCCTAGAAGTAGTACAGCATAATTGCAGCGAGTTATATCTTGCAGATCAACAGTTTATTCTTAAGAAGAGTCCTGCACTGCTTCAAGAAATGATTAATGTGATCTGCCAACTAATAATAATGGCTCGAAGCAGGGAAGGTAAGAAAAGAAGCTCTATAATGAAATACAGTAAATATGTTTCTTCATTGTGATACTTCATAAAGTCGTTGGTTCTTGTGGGAAACCTAACCTGTGATATTTAGAAAAATGCCTAAATGCACTTTTGCTCTTTACTGTAATGAGGGAGTTCTCTATTTTGAGGATTGAAATGCTGCTGCTGCCAAGCTCTCCTCTGAAATCCTGGGTATGTGTGTCCTGCTTGTAATTTTTACAATTAGAGTTTCTCCTTAACTGCAGTTGAAAACCTTTTCTTGAAGATGTGATTCATTTTCAGTAACAAAGCATTTAGTATAAGACTTGTGTTCTTTCCATTTGCACTTTTACAGTTTTTTCTCTCATCTTATGAGTGCCTCTTGTGTTTTAGATAACGTCTTTGCCATTATTTCTTTGTATGTTGCTCATATTTCTCCATTTCAGAATTTTATGCTCTTTAGCCTGCTATGGAGTTTTATTCTGAACTTGTAGGGGCAGGTCCTTAGCTGTAATTGCCATAGAAATTATAATTTAATTGAAATATAATATTTAAGCTTTTTTCTTTTCACTGTAAAAAGGCAATTACTCAGAAGATGGTTCCTTGCAGTGTAAGAAAGCAAAGACTTGGATATCATTCCTTTACTGCACCAAACATAGTCAAGGCATTTTTAGTGTCAAACTGGTGACCGTTTTGTTTGCTAACAAACATTATTTACTGGTTGATCTTTACTAGACCAAAGCTTCTTTAATGAGAATTGATAGCCTCCTAGTAAGAATGGTTTTGGGAAAGATATTTCCCAGAACTATTGCAAGTGGTGCTGGAAATTGTGCTTCATAACAAAATAAAATGTGAGAGGGGATGTGAGCAGATCAGGATGTTGTGTGCTAGCTTAGATTTATTTTTTTTTTAAATTTGGATCGTATTTTATAAGAAATACCTGAACTTCTGAGATGCTGTAAAATAGTTCAAGGCTCTGAAAAATACCTTTTAAGATGGCCTCAATGGCCTATGTATATATTAGTCAACTAGCAAATAGTTGCTTTCTCTTGTGGAAAATGAAACCCAAATAACACAGTAGAGGCTTTTTTAATGCGACAGAACTGGAAGTCTTTGAAAAATGAGAAACACCTATAGTTCTTCTTGTAAAAGCTGAAATAAGACACTGAACAGAGTGCATTATATACTTTGCTACTTAAGTGACCTTCAGGTAGCTGTTTTCTTCTCCTTTAGTTCTGAATATACACAGAGATACTTTCTTAATTTGACAGTAAAATGATTATTTATAGATTCAGTGTATTTAATAAATTGCTGTGAAGTTCCAGAAACTTTAGATTTTAGCTTAAATTAAAATAAAAACCATAGTATTTTGAAATACAGTGGTGTAAACTAGTTTTCCATTAGCACGTGAAATAGTTATTTATAAACCAAACGTGAACAACCTCTGCTACTAACAATTTCTACAGATTATCATTATCCCTTCCAGCTTCAATCACTTTGTGAAAGCAGAAGAGAATTTTAGCTGTCATTATGTGCAGTAGAAATTACTTCCCTAGATTTGCAAAAAAGGTAGGAATGCATCATAGGTATAGTTGAGGACTTGTTTGGTATTTCTCTAACAGCTTTTCTCAATATTATTTTCAAACTTTGAAAGTGGCAGTACCCAGAAATTTGTACCAAACAACCAAACATTTCCTCTTGCTTCTATGCCAGTGCTCTCAGCACATGGTGTTAAAGAGAAGGTGGTACCCAACAGTTTCCCATTAACACTCAAAAATAATGAAATTGGGATTTCAAGGTAAACAGTTTCAGAATTTTGGTCTTTGGTCTAAAGTGAAGTCACTGCTTTTACTATTTACTACTTAGCAAATGTAATGCATTGACCCTGTTTTTGATGACTGTGCATGTAGAGAGAACTGTGTTGTCCTGCCAGCTCTTGGGAAACAACTGGAAATTGTAAAGGTGGCATTGATTTGGGTTTTTGTTGTGTTTTTTTAAGATGAATAAAATTGAAGTTAGGTATTGAAATTTTTGAGAGACTTTTGCTTAAGTTTGTATTTGTCACCATAATTTTAAGTGTCTTAAAACTTATCTGTAGTTGGTTTTGGGTTCTAATTTTCACTTACATCAACCTTGACACAGTACATAAAATGATCACATGCTACAATTAGTCACAGATTTTCAGCACTCCTGATCTGTGAAAGTACAAAGGTGATGGCATGTGCTAATATTATCTAAAGAAATATTTTGGGGACAAATCGTACTTTGTGAAACGTAAATTGATGGTGAGATGAGAAGTCTCATTTTGTGCTGCATTCATGCCTTTCAAATATTCTGAAGTATTTTTGTTATTGTTATAAGCTTAAAAATGTCTGCAGCAATTTATGCTTACCTTGTAATCAGGACTATTGAAGAAGGACATGGGATGACTCTTCACAGTCTTGGCACTTAGCTTTACTTTGTGGCATCCGTTGCTTGCATCCATTTTGTGGCAGTTTAACTGATACCTGAGAACCGGCAGGTGTAAATGATTTTCATGGCTTCCTCAAGATCATCCTAAAGTATGATAAGTAGATAGGTGCCTTGCCAAGTGAGGTGCTTGCTGCCAAAAAGATGGAATGTGCCCCGGTAAGTGTCTGCAGAAGTCAGGCATCAGTTCAGCTGTCCAGTCAAAGCACATTCCTTAATTCAGGTTGGAAGCTGCAGTGTAATGAAGAGGCTATGGCTTGACCCAGGTGTATGCCAGTCCTTCACAAGCAACTAAAATTTGCATTTAAATTTGTCTACTTTAATGTCATGTATTGGGTTTAAACTGAAAGAGGGTGGTTTTAGATAAGAAATTCTTTGCTGGTGAGGGTGAGGAGACACTGACACAGGTTGCCAGAGAAGCTGTGAATGCCCCATCCTTGGAAGTGTTCAAGGCCAGGCTAGATGAGGCTTTGAGCAACTTGGTCTAGTGGAAGGTGTCCTACCCAGGGCAGGCAGTTGGAACTAGATGATATTTGAGGTCAACGCAAACCATTTTATGATTTTATGTTTATGGTCAATTTTACCACCTTAGATTAAAGGTCATCTTGTATTGTGCAGTTTGACAATCAGAAGCTGTTAAAATATGTACAGCAATGACATTAATTTTATGGTAGGGGCATTTGGGGGATGTTAAAAGCTATGCTGTCCTCAGGTTTGCACTCAGGAAATACAAAGACCTGTGTTCTTTTCAGGAAACTGAAATAATACTTTCCAACTTTAAAATATTTTTCTACTGTCATATGGATGATGAGTCAATCCTTTAAGAAAGAGAATATTTTCTAGTCTGAGTAGTGCTCTGTGGTCTCAAAGCCCTAGGTGAATTTCCTGCAAAAGACAGTTTGTCAGAGATTATTTAGGTTTCTTTTATTGACTTGGTTTGCAGTGTGTTCTTTTAACTTAAAAAAATCTTGTGACTTCCCTTAGCAGCAGCCAAAAAAATTACAGGGGAGGTGGAAGCTGGATAAGATGGAAAGTAAATGTGGTGTTATTTGGTTGGGACATTAATTTTTCCATTACTACTTTTTTTTTTAAAGGTTGAAGTTACATCTTGCCTAGTTACCTATCTGTCTAGACAGGTAGATCCATTTGTGTGTTATATTTCTCTTTGCATTGCATATAATTGTCACATGTCCTTCCATGTAATTTGATTTGATAGCTGATGATATTTATAGCTTGGTGTAATCAGTGAAGAAACAGGCAATTTGTAGGGGAGAGGGGCAGGTGAAGCAGAGGGAACAGTGATCTTTCATGTGCAGTTAATATGCCCTCATACCTTCTTAGAAATTTGCAGCAAGATAGTGAGTGGTGTAAAGGAGGCAGAAAACATACTGAAGACACCAAATTAATTGGGTTGTTTTTTGGTCAAACTTACTAGCTTTTCATATTTCCTCTGTTTAATGTTTTAAAATTAATTTAAACTTGCTTTTTATCAAAATACAAGGTAAATGTTTAGTATTTGTAGCTTTGGTAACTTTTTGTTCAGGTGCAGGTTATAGCCTGTCTGCCTTCTCACCCAGGTCAGCAATCCTGCTTTTATCTGCATTTCTCACTGCCTTGATAGTGTGGTAAGCTGGATCACATAGTCTTGACAGAGTGGCCACAGCCATTCTGACCCACTGGTCTAATCCATCTGTTGACAGATATCTCTGTGCCCCTGTTGTAGTGTCCCAAATACACGTGTTTTTATACATATATGAGTGTATCTGTGTATGTACCCAAAGATTTTTGTGTTCACACTTACATTTATATGTTTATATGCAGAATATACCTGTAAAGCCAAGGTAGTCACAGACTCATTGTTTCTCAGAAAAGATTTTAAAATGTAGGAGAAAGCATAAGGATTCTTAAATGAAATGACAGGCATCATAAATTGCAGATGCCTTCCATAATACCTGTTGAAAATAGCCTTCAGTTCTTTGATATGCCACATACAAGTTCAGAAAAAGATTTAAGTAGCTGAAGTTCCTTTCGGCTGTTTGAAGAGGATCCTATTTTTTTTGTTTCATGGTAAAGTATATGTAGAGCAACCCAAGCATTGCCAGTTCAGGACTTGCAGCAGCTCTTGAGCTGGGGGGCAGTTCTGAAAGGAGTTCTCTAAACAGGGTTTATGAAAAGTTTTATTTATGAATGAGTGGTTGTCAAGCAAAGTTACGGTGCAGTTTGTGTCTCCTTTGCTTTTTCATTTCTTTGCAGATGTGATGAAGAATATTAAATTACTAAGTGGGGTTTTTTGTTGTTGTTGTCTTTTTCCTTTTGCTCTGTTCTGGCTAAGACTTTTTCTCCTTGTCTACTTTATAATCATTTTAATTATGAGAGTGTAGGCCTTTTTGTACTTAAATATATGAAAAGAATTATAGGTAATGTCTAAAAGAAAAGTCAAATAGGTGTTTGCTCAGACACCCCTTTTAACCATTACGTTTATTTATAAAAGTCATGCATTTGATATTTTTACAGCTTTTCTTACTGCCTTCTAATATAATATGCACTGTTTCGTTTCAATTATAAATACAGTTTTTTCTTGCATATGATAGGGTGCTATCATTTGTTCATTTCTCATGATGAAAATATTATAAATACTGTATTATGTTGTAACAGGGTAATGTTTAATGATAAACTATTAAATTATACACTAAACACACACAGACATACATACATAAAACATACAAATATAAAAGAAGTTTGTTTTGATGCTGCATTTTTTAAACTGAATTGGTGGAGGTTTTGTCTATAATAATTACTAGATACATTGTGCAGTTGTCCCCTGAGACAATGTTAGATGGAAGTCTCCCTTAGTGTTCAGCTGTGACATTCTAAATAGAGGGAAGAAAATGTCTGCTGGTCTGTGTGGCTGGAGTGAGAGTAAAAAGGCTGCCTAGTAAATTATACTGAACATTTTAAAATATCTCTTTCTTTTGCTTGGTGGACTGGAAATAGGGTTTTCTGTAATATAAGTATACATTGGAAAAGTGTAAGAAGAAAAAAAAATTTAAAATTGTCATTTGTTTCATTCTCCACAAGAAAGGGAGTTCCGTGCTCCATCTTTGGGATCTTTGGAAAATTGCATGAAGCTTTCCCAGATGACAGTCCAGGGACTTCAGCAGTTCAAGTCTCCCCTTTTACAACTGCCTCACATTGAAGAGGACAATCTTAGGAGAGTTTCCAATCATAAAAAGGTATAAAAATACAAATGATACTTGGTAACCCCTTAAAATTCTATGTGCTACTTCTTTTACCTATTTGTGGCTAAGGAAGCAAGGTCACGAATTAATTAAGAGAATAAAAATAGATTTATTTTTCAGGAACTCAATACAATACTTCCTATGTTCTGTCTACTTTTGGTTTCTTTAAAATCCATCTCAGTTAAGAGGTGGGAATTAAGATCAGAGATCTGATAAGTGTAAATTAGTTTAAAAGATCAGTCTGTGTTGACCTAACAAACAATGGAAACAATTTCTTTCTTATTACAATGTACTATCTCCTATTTAATATTCTTCCAGAATGTGTCTGGAATATCCTACTGGGACTTTTTTTCTGGGGATGGGGGAGAGGAGGGGGGGCTTGTTTGGCTTTACATTGGTCTTAATCTGCTTTGATAGAAAATGTATTTGGAAGCTTACAGAGAGGAGTTCATAAAAGAAAAAAGATCAGTTACTGTGGGAAGCATTTCAGGTTTTGTGATACCTTGTGTGAAAGACTGTGTCTTCTAAAGCTCTTACTATGTAACTGTAGTTGGGTAAGTGTTGGTATTTGTAGAATTTAAGGACAAAAAAGAATAGCCTTGTCTGAATACCTGCATGTGTTTCTTCCCTCTGTTTCACCAACTGTTTCTATATTCAAGCCTGCTAGTTCATTTGAGTCTAGTATATCTTCTGGCAATGCCTGTTTAGAAACAGCACTTACCTTCTCCTAGAAGCTGTTGACTTTTCTGATAGTTTTATTGCAGTGGTTAATTTGGATCTGTCTTGAAAGTACACTTTTTATCTGATGGAAATTTTGTTCAGCTCTAACTACAGCCTTAGGGGGTGTTTAAATGCTTCTGTGTTAGTGTGAAGACTAAGAATTCTTAGGTACTGCATTTTTTTAATACCCTTTGAAGATGCTTGTTCGTGAAATATTCAAGTAGTCATATCCTTTGGATAAAGTAAAAGATTCTCTTATAGGTATCATTAAATACTTTTTAAATCCAGTCTTAAACTACGGGGAACATAGGAGAAAATAAGCAATTTTAGATGTATTTTTTGACATGTGCATTGTAACTAAGTAAAAAACCAAAGAATTTGGCTATGTTATAATCCCACCTCTGTCTGCCATGAAAGAGGGACGAAACCAGCTTATTAGAGTAGTTTGTAGAGGATTCACATGCATTGAGTTCTTCAAAAATACAGTGCCCTAGGTCAGCAGTATGATCAGTCTACCTGGATGTATGAAATTATTTTTAATAAAGTACATGCATTTATAGTGGTGAGGTAATCAAGTATTCAAATCTGTGTTTGTTTTATCCTTTTCGCTCTGCTCTGCAAATCTTAAAAGGAGTGGATTTAGATTTGTTTGCAGTTCAGTACAAAAAAAATCCCTAAACTTGTATTTGGTTGTTTCTGCTAATGTAAATCGGGAAACACTGAAGTACTCTATCTAAATAAAACCCCTATTAGTAAGATTTCTTGGCTGAACTTCATGAAAAACGTGGCTGAAATAACTATTTTGTAAGAAACTATAAAGTGCTGTTTCCAAGGGGTGACATACTAAGGAACACACCAGTGTTCAAAGCCATGCTGTTTAGTAGGTTTGAGTGCAACCTCTTTGGTTTATTGTTTCTCAAAACATATGCTTTCTAGTTTCCTAAAGTGTGGGGTTTTTTATATGAACAAATGCAGTGGTATGTATGTATTAGTAACATGTGGGGACACCAGCCATATATTATCAGGGGTTTATTTGTGGGCTGTGGTCTGTGCTACCACGTGACTTCCTTTCTTCTTTTTTTCTTTCAGTATAAAATCAAAAGTATTCAGGATTTGGTGAGTTTGAAAGGCTCAGATCGTCGCAATTTACTGCACTTCCTAGAAGATAAGAAATATGAAGAAGTTATGGCTGTCCTTGGCAGCTTTCCATATGTCACTATGGATATAAAACCACAGGGTGAGTGGGAGGTCCTTTTGTTCTGTATATGTCACTCTTCTGACATTTTGATAGTCTGCTGGCAGTAAGCTTTTGGAGGATGCTGAAACACAACTCGCTGCTATTTATGTGACCTGAAAATTACATACTTCTTTGGAGTGGTGGGTTCTCATATATAAAAGTTATAGTCTGAGGAGATAAAGTACATTAAAACATTCCATGAATTCCCAAGCCAGCAGTCGTTTCTTATACAGGAGCTTCTCTGATATTTTGTCTTTTGATTTTAATATTTCGTGAGCAATGTGGAATTCTGGTTGAAATACCACTTTTATTAGCTATCTTAAACAGTTATGCTTATTCCAGATTTTATGCTTAGCTTTCTCCAGCATGTAGAATCCTTTGTGAGATTTTTGAGTTGGAGACCCTGATGACTAAATATTCATGGTTCCTTTGTGATAATCCTTGTATAGTTTTTATATCTGGCAGAATTTGTCTGTGCTATGCTTAGCTACCTTTTGTGTGCACTATTTCAATGAATGTATAATGCTCTCCCTCTCTGAAGATTAGGTATATTGTTAAGCAGTTCCTGTTAGACAGCCTTGCAGTGGGAATTGAATTGGTTCTGTGGTCTCCTTTTCTTTGTAGAAGATCAGTGCTAGTATATGTGTGATATTTGAAAGGTTGTTCTAATTCTTGTTTCTAGCTTATATTGTCATTGTGATAGCAGTGATCACGTTCAAAATCTGAAATGCTTTGTTTGGGTAGCCTGACTGATACTTGGCTTATGTGTAGTCTCCTGTGAGAAGCAAATGTTGGAGGAAATATCTGTTAAGGAAGCAAATGTCTGGTAGTCTTCATGTTTCTAAATGTTATTTGTTTTGGTTTTGGTTTTTTGTTTTTTAACAAACAAACAGAAGACTTTATGTTATTGTGGCATAGGATTGTATGCACTTTTGTTAATATGCTTAACATTCAATCTTGGAGTACCTCACCATATTTTGGCAAACAACATTTTCCTGCCTGTAGTCTTCATTTATCACACAGCTGCACTCAAGTGTGGTGTGGAGGATTAAACCATGCATATGCTTTTCTGTTTAGCTTAGTATTGCCATTATATAAAATATATATATAAGACCTGTGAATAGTAAAACTGCTTTCTCAGGGAGGGACTGGAGGGGAATAAATAAAATGTCTACATTGAGATGTAACTCTATTCCTCTTCTACCTGAAACATTCTCCAGATTATGGGTTGGCGGTGTAAACTCCTCAATGGCTCTCCTGTGGAGTTTGTTTGATGTTTTAGTTAAACTAATCATTGCTGTTCTTTTATTTTCCTTTGCCTTCTCCTTAAAAAATAATTAAATGCATGATTGTTAATGTGGCATTGAAATTGAGTTGTTAATCATATGATAGTCAGGAAAATGAAAATTATTATTCCCAGAACCAATATAACAGGGTCCCTCTGGTCATGTGTGGTATTTTGTGTTTCTGAAGTTTTATGCTTTAATATATAATGCACAGTATTACAGGGTTATGGTTCCCACAGCAGCTATAACTTTGAATTTTCTAACTTTCATGCAATTAAAATTTCAAACTCAATGTTGCAATTTTATAGTTTGCTGAATTACCAGCCCTCATGCTGATAGTATATTTGAAGTTGTAAGAGACTTATTAAATAATCCTTTGAAATAATTTTTTTGTTAAAAATTCTGAAATTTGAATGCTTACGTTTAGAAGTAGCAGAAGCAATGTTTAATGGAGAAAAAGGCTTTAGAGAAGTCTAATGTGTTGCTTTTCTTTTTGCACTAGTTTTGGATGATGAAGACAGCAACAACATTACAGTAGGTTCTCTTGTCACTGTTCTGGTCACACTAACAAGACAGACCATGGCAGTAAGTATTAAGAATACATGTTCTTTCATGGTAACTGCAGTAAACAGGCCTTTCCGGTTGTTTTGTAAACATAACTGTGAGGTTAAGATTTGAAATTGAGAACTTGTGCTCTTAATCCGTCCTTATGGTTTTGTTTCTGAATGAGAAAGTTTTCCTGGAATAAAACCAAAGTTCAGTCTGACCCATTGCAGTTGTCTAGGGAACGGTAAAAGGATATGGCAAGCGATACTGCTCTGAGGTTTGTAAATAGCAGGAAAAGAGACATTCAGAAACTTGGTTCTTGAACTAAAATAAAATATTCACTCAAGTCCTCAGGACAGTGTTTGATTTCACTTTATGTGGGCTCATAATGTTACAAATCTCTTGGGTGTTTTAGGCACTTTTATGAAAGCAACACAGTTCAGCAGAATGCAGAATATGCATAAATGAATATAAAGGAGGTACACCAGTGTCACATGAAGAAAGTGGACTGCTGAGTGGGAAAGAGTGTGGCATAACCAAAACAATACTACACCCTAGTAGTTAAACTTCTGACTTGCGCTTATTTTCTAGCTTAAAATGCAGTAATGGCTTTCTTTGAAAAACTTTAATGCACAGAACCTAAACAAACTTTGACATGTCAAAGGCTACAGTGTCAATTTTTCCACCTGTAGTAATGACATAATTGTCTAAGTAAACAGAAGGTCTGAGTTACACCTCTAAAGTAAGGCACACAAGCCTGAGTATTACAGGTGAGATCAGACTATTGAAGCCAGTTCAGCAGAAGGTCTGGATATATAAGCTCCATGTGCTCATGCTGCAGTAGCTGAGGGTACAGTTGGTAGAAAGTAAAAGCATTGTATCACTGTGCTGGAATTGCAAAATGAAGGAAACTGAAAATTATGAAGTTATTGAACTGTACTTAGAAACTGAAATGTCTAACAGCATATAGAAAATTCCATTTAAGATGTGTGACCTCCACTAGGCAGTCTGGCATAGAAATACGTGACTGGAAAACTAGAGCTAGCCTTTTGTATGATGTACTTTTTTTGTGGTGGTATTTCCTATTTACCATCTTTATATAAGACAGCTCCTTGTGACTGTTTTGTTTGGGTGGGTTTTTTTAATGGCATATAGTATATTTGGAGGGAAGAAATGCATTAAAAAATCCATTTACATAGAGATGTCCAAGTGTACAGAATACTAACATTGTGTTGTGTCTTTACATTTCACATTTGTGGTTTGATTTGTTGTTCTGTGTCCCTGAGTAGCACAGCAGCTGTTGAAGTTTTTAATGCTCTGACAACTGGAGCAGAATTAGCATTTTACTACTGCTTGCTTTTGTGATATAGGATTTCTGTGCTTTATAAAACAAGTAAGATTCTTTGGAACAGGATGACATGTTGCTACTAAATTTCTTTATAATACTAGTGATGGAAAAATCTGAGACCAAATGTTTGAAATAGTGTTTAATTTTGATCTGTTGATCCCCTGTTGTGTCTGTCACTGATAAAAGAATTTGCCATAATGAGTAAAACATTCAGACCTGATTAAGGTGATTTAGTTTAAGTTCAAATATGAAATAGTAATTTGTTCTTTTGGTACAGAGAGACATTAGTAGTTTTCACGTCTTTCTCTAACCAGGAAGTGTTTGAAAAGGAACAGTCTATATGTGCAGCAGAAGAGCAACCAACAGAAGATGGGGTAAGTGAAGAGTGAATGTTCCTCTTGCTAATTAAAGAGAACTTTATTTCAGATCTTAAATTTGCTAATTGTGCACTTCTCAAGCATTTTTTTCAGAAATGCCTACTGAAGTGTCCTTTGAGCTGTGCTTTCTAATTTTGGCTCTCAGCTTAAAATGCTTAAAGTACAGTTGAATGACTGAAATTTTATGAACAGAATAAATATTTTAATACTGATTTCCTGCAGCAAGGAGATGCCAGCAAAGTTAAGAGCAAAGGATGGCAACAAAAGAATAAAGGAACCAAGAAAGCTTCAAAATCAAAGAAAAAGAAGCCATTGAAAAAGAAACCTGTGCCACCTTCATTGCAACCACCGAAACAGCAGAAGCAAAAACAAGCTAATGGGGTAGCTCATAGATTCAATGATATTTATAGTTTTATTCAGTTTATCACTTGTAATCTGATGGGGAGGGGGGTTTGTATCTGTCTCTTACATTTCAGTTTATGCTTTGTGAAGTGTGTCTTCTAAAATAGCATTTGTTTTCTTTACATTTAAAAATTACTAGTGAAGTAATCAGGGAACCACCATGGTAATGTTTGCAATGGCCTGCTGAAAGTTCTGCTTAACTATTTTAGAAATTTGGCTTTGTAGACCCTTCTTATTATTAGTTCTTGTTATGCTGCCTTCTGGGAGATGAATTGTTCTGTAACTTCTACTTTTTCTTTAAAGATAAAAATAGAAATGAGACTTTCTTCTGATAAATTAAGTATCTTTAGTAAGTTTATGCTCCCACTGCATGGTGTTTTCTCCACCTCATGGGCTATGTCATACGTACTTTAAGTTCTCTGTAATTTCCTTAAGACTTTATGAAATGCAGTCCCAGAGTCTTAGAATGGTTTGGGTTAAAAGGGATGTTAAAGATCATTTAGTTCCAACCCCTCTGCCGTGGGCAGGAGTACCACTCACTAGATCAGTTTGCCCAGGGCCCCATCCAGTCTGGCCTTGAACACTTTCAGGGATGGGACATCCAATCTGGGAATCAAATACTGTTTTTTCCTATCCCTGTTGTGAGTACCATATGGAAAGGGAAAGTTGCTTCCTTCCTCCACTTAGCAAATGAGGTGAAAAGGATTAATCTTCACTGTAGACATAA
This sequence comes from Orthonyx spaldingii, assembly GCA_013397795.1. NCBI lineage: Eukaryota > Metazoa > Chordata > Aves > Passeriformes > Orthonychidae > Orthonyx > Orthonyx spaldingii. Next base: position 1,939,956 of record VZTJ01006358.1, on the reverse strand, counting down.
CTCTGTGACTCAAGAATAGTGTAGGTTGTGTGACCTTAAGGCAGGTACTGTGAATTCTGTGTGCTACAGTAATGCAGACAAGCTAAGTTAGAGGTGTTGGGTTTTTCTTTTCTTTCCCATTAGGAAGTTGTTGTGAAGGAAGAGGAGGAGGAGGTCTCTGATAAAGGAAGTGAATCTGAAGAAGAAGAAACAAACAGGGACTCTCAAAGTGAAAAAGATGATGGAAGTGACAGAGACTCTGACAGAGAACAAGATGAGAAGCAAAACAAAGATGATGAAGCTGTAAGCCTTACTTTTTCTTGAAGGGTAATGTTGCCTCTGGGGTTGAGAGAAAATGCATTTTAATCCTCTAGCGTCCCCTCAGGCTGGGCAACACTAGGAGGAAGGAGTAATACCAGTTCTCCAGAGTTTTCAGACCTCATTCTGGTATGAGAGCTTTGTCATTCCAAGTTTGTTTCAGAGTGAGTAGCGAAGATTCTTTGCAGCATAGTCAGAAAACTTAGAAATTACATGAAAAAAATGGCTAAACTTCAGGAGAAAACTGCACTATTTCTTCAGCTTGATTTGATTTCTAGCTGCTGCATATTTGTGACTTAAAGTGTCTCCCTTGAAATGTGTTCTTTACAGGCAATGGCTATTGCATGCTGCATAGTGCATACTAAGAGGCAGTAGTTGAATGAACTTGTACAGGTGTTTACTAAACTCTAGTAACTGTCAAGTTAGTTGTTTGAAACTGTAATAGTAATTGAGAGTGAAACATTGTGGTGGTAGATGATTTCTGCACCACAGGCCTTACAGTACAAGATTTGAGTGACAGCTGAACATCCCACACAGGGTGAGATTAAGCTTCTCATGGAAAAGGAATCATCAAACTTATAATCAGGACTCTTACGGCTCAGGTAGAGAGTGTTTCTAGGTAATATTGTAGAACTGAGTTTTGAAGAATGTGTGTGAGTCCCACAGATCTCCTTTTTCCCTTTATATTGTTTAGTATCTCACAAGAACTTGTCACATGTACCATTTCCATGGACAGTTTTCTGTCTTTTTAACGCAAGAGATGGTTAGTGCACAGTAATTCTTTAACCTTGTCTTTCACAGGAGTGGCAAGAACTACAGCAAAGTATACAGAGAAAGGAACGAGCCCTTCTTGAAACGAAGTCAAAGATAACACATCCTGTTTACAGTCTTTTTTTTCCTGAGGTCAGTAATAAAAAAATTACTGTTGTGAAACGTGAAAATTAAAAATATAAATTAATTGATATTTTAAAATTTTTACTGTAAATAGTGGGCTTTTTATAAAGCTTAATGCTTGGAAAAAAGATCTAGTATTAATTTTATAAAGTCTTAACTTAAAAAATTAAACACTTTCATATACTTTTCTAAAACCTTTTTCTTCATTATTCTTTCTACCCAGTTCCCAGAGGCTTGCAAACCTGTATGAAACTTAAGGTGAAATGTTGGGGTGTTTTTCACTCTACATTTAACTGCAAGTGCCTGTGACTGGGGGAGGTCCTGACCCCTCCTGTGTTACGAGCAGTGACAGGACAGTTTGGGAGTAATCTGGATCAGCAGATAGTTTTGGCTTACTGGTTGACTTCAAGTCTCAATGCAGCAGTGTGGTGGCAGCACAGTGTGCAGCTGTGGAAGATGGTGTTGGTTGGCAAGGCTGTCTCTTTCCACCACAGCGTAGTCTGGAAGTGGCAGAAGCCAACTGTGGAACAGTCTTTTCTATAGAGCTTAAAAATACAGGTTCAAGTGTGGATGAGTATCAGAGGAAGGGATATATTTGGGAGTGGTGTCTCAGTATAGGCTGAGGTGTGTTTACAGCAGCCTTTGGTGTTGAAAGTATGTTCTGATATGTCAGTTGTTACTTGCACTAACAGCTAGCCACTCAATAGTTGTCTGAGAACCCCTTAACAGCAGTGGAACCTTGAAAAAGATGGGATTTTTCGAAGTGGAGGGTTTGTGTTCTGAGCACATAAGTTAGGTCCTTGGGGGTGACCAGATTGGAATCAGGAGGAAGGAGTATTTGGCCACATTTTCTTTCCTGGCCAGTGGTTCACAAGTTTCCTTTGCTTCCTTGCAGTCTGACTAAGGAACTAATCTAGGATCTCTTCTCTGTTGTTGTGCTATCTCCAATAAGAGGGGTGGGATGCAAGGTTTGTGCTTCCTCTTGTTGTTTAAAGAAGATAACTAAGATGGGAAAGAAGAATAAAACACGAATTAAAAAGGAAGATACTGTGTACATTTGCTCCCTTTTCTCAATCCCCAGGGCTCTTCATGTTTATACCCTGTACAGCTTGTTGCATGTGCAAACACACTTCATTGTCCACGTGCTTTTGATCACATTGTTCCTGCTAGTTTTACCTGCTGTCAGCATTAAAAAGCAAATTGTGGGAAGCAAGACTTGTTGCTGAGGACCCAGAGAGGATATAAGGCAAACAAATTGTCTTCCTGAAGGCCTTAGCTGGCATCTAGTTTTGTAACGGCTGAACTTAAAGCTGCATTTTCCCAACAGCTAGGTGTGCTCCCAACTCTCAGTACAGCTTCCAGCAGTAACCAGCATAATGTAAAAAGGTGTGCTGGCATTCTGCTCTTCTGGCTGCCTTAGATCATGTCAGATGTGCTGCAAAGTCTTAATACCTCCTTGCTGTACAGGCAGCTGGCTTTGGTCATCAGTTGAAGCTCACAGACAGTAAGTGCCATGCCCAATGCCTCAGGGGTGCTGACTATTTGTATTTCTCTTTTACTGAAGTGAGGGTCCTGTCAGAGACTTTGCTTATACTTCCTCTGTATAAAGCTGCATAAGCTTGAGCTGTGTGTAACCAAGCTACATATGGGTTTTATGATAAAACCTAAATACAGCTTGCTGCTGAAAAGGAATCTAGGGCTGAACTGAATGCTTGAACTTGAAAGATACACACATATCCTCTCATGGTACTGCAGTTGCAAATTTTCCAACTTTTCCTCACTGATTTCGTGACAGTTGAATGCAGCTGTACTTCATGCTATAGCTGCAGTTGGAGCATGTTCAGATAGAGTTGGTCTGCAACATCTGAAGAACAAAATCTATCATACACTGGTTTGGTTTTTTTTTCATCTGTTATTTAGAGTATTACTTGTACTGTGGTCATGGCCAGTTCAGAGATACAAAATTAGAGATAAAATGCTGTATTTCAGAATTTACAGATGTTTGAGTGTAGCTGAGCCTAATATAGTTGTTGTCAGGAGGCAGCCTTAATGGTGTTTCATCCAAGTTTTGGGGCAATTGATTACTCTGCCAGAGATGTGTCTTTAATCTATGCAGGTTCCTAAATAAATATATTGTGCTGCTGCATCCATGGATCCAGAAACTGCACAGATTGTAGTTTTGACATTTTTTAGGTAGAAACTGGCCTTGGTGTTCCAATTTCATGAACATACTGGTTTCCTGGCATGCCAAACCTTGCACCCATCTGTTAAAGGGCATTTTGCCCACTTGCCTGTTAGTTTGCCAGATTTTCACAGGCATACACTTTAAATTCCACCGAATAAGAGAGAGGAAAATGACACTCCTGCACAGTTGTCCTTTCTGTAAAAAAGTGATGCCACTTTGGGGTCAGGAGCTTTATTTCCAAAGAGTTTACTCTATAGAGTCCTTTGAGCATTAGATCAATGAATGTCATTTGCACTGGTATTTCTTCCCCTTTTGGCTGTTATTTTTACCAGATTTTGTGAAAATCCACTTGATGATTTTGATCTTTGTCTATGTTTCCATCACTCTACATGGCAAGAAATTTTTTGTCTTTTTTTTAAGAACAATGTGTAGTAAGTCAGCGCAGTGTTTTGGTAAAATCAAAAATAACATACCGATGCAACTGCAGATCCTTTTTATTATGGCCACAGTCCTCATAGGCCCGAAATGGTGATTAGCCATTTCTGTAATGGATCTTGCTTCTGTAGCTCTTGTTATCTGTACTATTTATACTGTTCATCTTTCTATTCCTAGAGGCCTCTTGGCTAGGAAATAAACACTTCGAGTCTTCTTTGCTACAGCTGTCAAGAAGATTGACAATATATTTACTGTTGAAACTTAGAGATAAAATAACTTATGCCTTGTAATCACATGGGATGGTTTTTCCTAAAGAAAATTACTTGGAATAGTTGTAAGAAGGATTTAGAATTCTACACATTCTGGTCTTAAATAGTACACAAATAGGTTTTTGTCCTGTGCTCTGTGCCTGTTCTAAAAACACGAGGGAATGCTGTTGCTTCACTGTGATGCTTTTGCTTTTATACACTTCAAAATGGGCATTTAACATGCTGAATTAATTTTACATTTCTCTGTTCTGGGACTCAGGAGTGCTAATTGGTGCTTTTAGTTGTTGGTGTGAGTGTCTTGCTGTTGTAGATACTTGAATATTTCAGTGAGATTGTGATAGTTATTACTAGTATAACAATTAGTCACTTCAAAAGAAAAAAGGAGTTAATTTGACTTTTGTAATTTTTCAACATGCATGATTTAAATCTCAGATCAGCAAACATTGGCTTCTGAAGTGGTAAAAAAATCTAAAGCCACTGAAATTTTAACTCTTTCAGTAGAGACAAAAATTGTTCGAATTCTACATATTAACAGCATTTGCTTCCTAACTGTGGAATTTAGAAGTCGCTCACTGGTGGTTTTAAAAGTCCACTGCATCCTTTCATTCAGTCCTTCTAATGCTGTTAGATTAAAAATGAAACAAAACAACTACATTTTATGGGACACTGAAGCAACTGCCTGATTGGTTTTGGTGTAAATGTATAAAAATTGGCTCCCTGGTTTGGAGCTTTGACTTGTAACTGTAAGAAGATGCACTTTTAAGGCTCCAGTCTGTTATAAACATGATGAGTGACCAAAACATCAGGGGTGGATAAAAGTTGCTTTGGAACACAGTTCAACATTTGAGTTGTCTAAAAAGAATGTGTGTATTCCCCTTTTTTTCCTGAAGGGTAAGATTATGCTGTTCTGACTATTACCCATCTACTAAGATACTTCTTCATAACCATATAGAAGTCTTCCCCCTTGTTCCTCACTTGTTTTAAAAAAAGACTTAAGGAGGTGTAGGAACAGGAACTTGCTTTGCAGTACTAAACTATTTTTTTACAGTAAAAAGGTTTCAGCTTCTATTAAAGTGGATTTTGCCTAAAATGAGTGCCAGAGGGTTAACCAAAAAGGTGTAGCATTTAAATGAAGAACAGTTGATATTAAAGAACTGTCTTTACCATTAGAAAATGGTTGTGTCTGTGCTGCTGAACTGCACCACAGTCTTAAAATTCTGACTCCAGTTGAAAGAAAAAACCACTGACTTTGTACACTGTTGCTGTTTTTTATGAAGGATCACACTAATTTCATTTAATTTAGGAGCTCTGCTTTAGCATCTACCATGGCAAAACCTTGAGGCCTGTAGCTATTTGCAAACCTGTGTGTGATAGGAAGCAGTTGTTGGGCATCCTTTAGAAATATAAATCAATATTGACTGATAGACAGTCACTTCCTTGAAGTCAAATCTCAATATGTTCAAATGTCATTTCATTTGTTGGAGGGGGGAGCAGTGGAACAGAGCACACTTACCTGAAAGACTTTTCTGCAAAGAGTTCTTTATCTATCTTTACACTTTCCTTGCTGTATATGCTGACCTTTTTCTCCAGGTTGGATTTCTGTTGAAGGACCTAAGGTTGTTTTATATTACATGAAGTTGCTCGTTAATCCTCAGTGGACACAATTCTTCAGGATAGTTCCAGGTCCCACACACAGTAGCTCAAGTTGAATACATGGAATGCAGCCTTTGGAGACCAGCAGTTACTTGTGATGACCTGTTTGCTTTCAGTGTGCAGTATACACTGTGTATTTTATCCATGCACATCCAAGAGTTTAAAAAAACCCACCAAAAACAAACCTTTCCTTTCTATCTGTATTACAAAGACCAGTGAATCCTAACTACCTGTTAAAAAGTGTAGGGGCATCTTTTTCTATGATTTCAATAATCCTGGTGGTTTTTTACTTTTCTTTTTTTTTCCCCATTTGTGAAAGGAAAAACAAGAATGGTGGTGGCTGTATATTGCAGATCGGAAGGAGCAGATGTTAATATGTATGCCATATCACGTTTGTACGCTAAAAGATAAAGAAGAGGTAAAGTACTTGGAGAGTTTTCTTTTTGGGGCATTACAAACCTCTGTTGAAGTGTCTGTGATATGCAAAGACATGAAGATTTTATTTTTTTTATCTCTCAAGATGGAAAACAAATTTTATTCTCCTGATAAAAGTAGAGAAGTGCCTTTTAACTGTAAAAATTGATAGTGGAGAAAGAAAAAGTAATTTAAGACGACTTTGAAGTTTCTTTGTGGAATATGTTGGGTTTGGGTTTTTTTCCTGATATCAAAATATGATGGAAACCAGTATTCATGCACAGTGACATTCCTAAATTTATTCAAATTATTAGAAATATTAAGCATTCTCTTTCTGTACGCCAGAGACTGTGACAAATTAATGAGCTTTGGCTCCTGTGAACTTTACTGAACCTGTAACCTTTGGCAGTGTTCTTGCTGCTTTTCTGAACAATTAAGATGTATTTGTTCTTCCAAACTAGATGTTATGTTCAATTTCAAATAACAGTGGGGTTAAGATAATACTTTCAGCAGACTAAATATTTTAACCTGTTTGGGTTTTCGAGGTTTAGCATACAGGGTGAAATTGTGTACCTTAGTGTAGTTACTTGGTCTAGTTCAGAAAAAATGTGACTCAGTGATTATTCAGCTTTCATGGCAGGTGTTGTGTTTGGGTATTTTGACTCTTTTCTGCAGTTATTTTATTGCATAGAGAATTTTCAAAGAAGTATCCCTAGTAAGAAGCTAAAACTTTCTATTATTCTGTAGCAACGTTTATTGTTCATTGGAGGACTCGGGTACTTGTTTCAAGGTGTCATTTGAAAGCAGTAAGAACTTATGGTATGAAATCTCTTTTGTAGGTAGAGCTGAAGTTCCCAGCACCAGGCAAGCCTGGAAACTATCAGTACACAGTTTATTTAAGATCGGATTCATATATGGGGTTGGACCAGATTAAACCATTGAAGGTGAGGTTTGACTGTGTTATATAATTCTATTACATCGAAAGCTGCTTCACATGGTTATTAAAAACACCAGAAGTCCTGTTTATAAGACATCAACCTGTCCTAATTTTAAAACAAGTGGGAAGGATAAACTCACAAGTGGTTTTTGCCTAATATCAGTAGTGGTACTTTTATGATGGATTAAACAGGACTAAAATTTGTGATGCTTTCCCGTGCATGTGTATTTTAATTCTTCTTTTTCTATGTTTATTCCATTTCTGCAGTATGGTTGGCTGTGGCTTTTTATACCTTGAGTTTTGCCATGCCATTTCCCTGCCCTTCGTTCGTCTTAGACTCATCCAGTTAATGGAAAAAATCTGGCATGCCTCACTTCTGGAAGCAGTTCTTGGTTTTGTTTTTGGTTTGGGGAGTAGATGGGATTTGTTTTGTTTTTGGTTGGGGTTTTTTAACTGTTGTTTTGTGGGTTTCTTGTTTGTTTGGGGTGTGTGGATTTGTTTATTTTCCCAAATTGCTGTTTATTTTCTGTAACCGTTTTTTCCCCTCTCTTCTCTTTCCTTATCCGATTACAGCTGGAAGTTCACGAAGCAAAACCAGTGCCAGAAAATCACCCACAATGGGATACAGCAATAGAAGGTGATGAGGACCAGGAGGACAGTGAGGGCTTTGAAGACAGTTTTGAGGAGGAAGAGGAAGAGGAGGAAGATGACGATTAAACATACTATTGATTTGACTACAGTATCTGCACACACTGCAAGCTCTTGGTCTGACTGTGGAACTTGTACAATTAACCAAGAAACACAGTACAGAAGCTTTGAGAAGGCTGAGTTTTAATTTTCTTTACCAATTAAGAGTGCATTATGTAACTTCTCAGTGGAGGTGAAACAAATCTGTTGCCATTGATACACCTTGGAATATGCTTATGGCTCATTATAGCCTCAAAGTGCAGGATGGTGCATTTGTTTCAATTGAAAATAAAAGCTTTTTTATTATAAATGTCCAAAAGTGTGGGCTATGTATTGTCTGATCAGTTTAGGGTCCAATTTAAATAAAAGGTACTATAAGCTAGGAGCAAACTTTCAATCAATTTTTCTGCATTAGGAATTTATTTTAGAAAATGTTTTGGTATATTTGACATTACAAATCTCTGTTGATTGAAACAACATTTGCTCAACTTTCAAACTTGATTGGTTCTGTGGTATTCATTAACTATTTTGCTGTGATACTGCTCACATCATTCATAGCTTTAAGAATCTGTTTTACTTAACTTGATCATTACAAATTGGCATCATATCCATTGCCACATTCCATATATTCCAGAGGGCTGCTTTTTTAGGACTGTTGCCTTTTTATGCCCAAGACTATAATGGAGATCATAAACTTTCTTGACTCTGCCATAGGATACTTATTAATGGCTTAAAACATTTTTAAGCCTTTATTTCATCAGATCAGCAGGAGATCTGAATCTTTTGATAAACAGAATGTCTGTAAGTAATTTTGGGACCACGTTATGTAAGTTAGTGGCTTTTGTGTAATACCTTTATAAAAGGTACATGCTGAAAGCCGAAGTATATTCTTAATTCTGAATCTACCTGACACCGTCAGAACCATTTTAAGGGTAAAATACAACATGCAGAGAGAGCATGTTTTGTATCAATTTTGAATTCCCATCAATAAACTGGACAATTTGATGGCTGTTTGCATTTGTAATAGTGTGCATCTTTGTCTAAGGTTGTTGGTTCGTTGGTTTTTTTTTCCTACTCCAGTGTTCTGCAAGGTTGTAAACAAGACAGTGATTCTGTTCCTACTTCTGTTAAACAAAAATAAAATCAAGTCTAATTAGAGAATAAATTCAGGGAGGAGAGCATCAGGGCTATTAGTATATTCCATGAGACTTGACAAAAGCCATGGATGGATTTTTCCTTTTCTTCCTCTCAATAAAAGAAATGAAATGTTGCATTTCTATACTGCAGAAATACTTAGGAGTGTTCAGCAAGTCGGAATAGATGCATTTCTGTTCCTGTGTATTGAATTATGAAAATACAGTGCTGTAAAATGTGACAAATTCTCACACAGGAAAATTTCCATCCTATAAAAATTGCCCAAAGCCAGAATAGGTGCATACTAATTTGTGACCTTGTTTGTTAGAAAGGGTTGTCACTTTAAATGCAAATTTATATTGTTATATTCTTTGTAATTACAGTAGATGCAAATAAAATTTGTAGATGTTCTAAAGAGGTTATGGTATCTTTCAAAGTACTTCTGAAGTGCACATTGTGCAGAAAAAACTTGTAAACCATAAGCAGTGTCAGGTGTTCAAACTCAAGAATGAAGGCTAAGTTTAAATTAAATGGCTTGTACATTTTATGCCTTTTAACCCCAGTTTTAACTTGCAAAATACAGCAGAGAAAGAAGAACACAAAAGCTCTAGTTGTATTCCATAGGCTTTTGAGCCAAACTCTGGTTAGAGAAATGGCAATAAAGAGTCTGATGACTCTTCCTTAAGCAAGTAGGCAGAGTGAATGCTAAGAAGACGTTCTGCCAGAACAACTCAGAGTGCAAGTCTGCAGTTGTTAAAAGTAGGGGAGTGGTGATAGTCAGGAGTTAGAGTTGATAATTAGAGTATTCTGGATGGGTTGGGCTGTGCTCTGACCACTGATCCCTAAATTTTGCTGTTAACAGTCAAGGTCTCTACTGGCAAGATGTGAATGCATTGAAATGATTTTAAAAAGAAAAAAAAAAAAGAAAAGAATCATGTCCCTGGTCTGAATACCGACCTGGTTTCTTCTTGAAGATTGAAGGTGACTGCTGGGATAACCCTTTAAGTCTGCAAACCAGAGATAATTCTGTTGAGCCAACAAAGACTGAATAATACTTCAAAGGTGTGTCTCTTGTATAGTCATGGTAACTCCGTAAAAAATGTGAGGAGAAAAATTGCGGTGGTATTGGAAATCTTGATGATGTGAAATAGGCATGCTGATACTCCTCATAGAAATATCAGCTATGTGGTTGTGCATGGTTTTACAACACCTCCCAAGATAGATGCAGGATGGGGCCGAGGAGGTATTGAAGAGCTTCATACAACAAACCACCCAACTGCAGCTGCCCAACATTATTGAGTTGTTGGTCTTCTGTTGTGTGGTGTGTCCATTAATAACTATTTTTTATTAACAATATGAATTGTCATTCAAACATTGATCAACTCCCTCCTAAATAACAGTTACCAGGATGAGTAAAACTTCATAGGAAGAAGAAGCGTTTTGCACTCACTGTTATATAAGCCTCACCTTTTGATAGGGTTTAGGAATCAATTTAGCCAATTTTCTACCTAAGTCTTCTGAAACTCCAAGCTAGTAACTGAAGAACAAAAAAAAGGTCTAGGAATAAAATCTGCTTTCCTGCTGCACTCCCCGTGCAATAGTGACCCAAGCATAGCTGGGAAGCAGCTACTGTTATTTCAGCTTGAATAGATTTGTTTCTGCCCTTTTGCAGTCGTGCTGCTTTTTGTAGCCCCTTGTTCTAGGCCAGAGGAGGCAACTACAGAGCCCGACTGTCCTCCCAGCCAGAGATGCTGCAAATACCTTCAGGGCTTGCAGCATTTCCAGGGGCTGAAAATGGAACTTGGCTGGAACAGAAGGCAGGAGGGTGATGCAGTGTGACTGGCCCTGCTCCTCCTGGCCCAGCTCAAGGATGGGCACAGGCTGCTGTGACTGCAGTTAGTGGAGGGAGGCACCATGGATTAGATTTAGGGTTGATAAATGCTGCTTGTTGAAGTAGGTAAGTGGCTAAAAGGAAGAAGTTACAAAAATGAGATTTTCTCTTGGCTGTTTTATGTAATACGGTTTAAACTTCTGCCTCCCCCGCGTCCCCCCACCAAACGTTGAAAGTGGTTGATTAATGTTAAATTAATAGTTAAATAGCTGACAAATGTCTGTGAGTGGGAAGACTGGAGCTGTGGTGGAAGAGAAGGTGCTTTTCCCAAGGAGCACGCGCAGTTCCCGGCCGCGCTCAGCAGGGGGAGGCAGGGGCATGGATTTCTTCAGGAAACCCTAGGATTTTCCAGGGGATACCTATCGTAATTTGAGCTGTAGGTTTAGTTTTGTGCTCCGCTTTTCTGGAGGGGAAGAGGGCTTAGATGGAAGTTGCTTTGATTTTTTTTTCAACGAACTACTGTTACACAGGCACCACCCCGATTTCTGTATGTTTTTCTGTGATTTGTTTTCCCCCAACCCCCTTGCTGACCATTTAAAACCAGCTGAAGGTAACCCATTTTAATATTGGAATTATGATATTATTGTTATTAAATGATTTTAAAATAAAAACCTGAGGAAGGCAGAGCTTCCTTTCTTAGCTGTAATGGGGGTGTTAATGGGTCCATTTTGAGCTTTAAACATTGCTTTGCATTAGTTTTTGGGAAAGTGTGTGCATGAGATGGTCGTTGTGAAGGTATCTCCACTTCAGCTGTATTTTAAGCTCTGCAGAGGGAGGTGCATGAGGTGGTTCCAACATGGGGATGCCCCTACCTTGAAGAGCTGATTTATGGGTTACCTGGGGTGCCTTGTGGGCACCCACAGCAGGCCGTGATAGCTCATGTTTTAAACGATCTGCAGATATACATGTAAAAATGCCCCTGGCAGCTGCATCTTTAAAATCTCTTTTCTTAGGGTCTGTCAAGGGCTTGGCAGAGCACCCAAGTGCCAGATTAAAGCAGGTGCTTGTTGGGAACGCAGAGAAGGGAGAACTTTGGGTGGCTCGTGTTCAGTATTGAAGTCTAGCTGAGATATGAAATTTGTTCACACTACATCTACTGATATTCATGGTTGCACTTAATTTCTTTCATGCGATGATCTTTTGTTTTAAGATGCAGTTTGAGCCAACACAGACACTATTGAGTTGGTAGAAATAATTTTCTGCCAAAATTGTTTATATTTTTCATTCAGTTAAATAACGACTATTACTGGCAATGAAACCTATTAATCTAATTAGCTTGATAGATTGTAAAGCTAATGATAATATTTTAAAGCCAAATTGCATACACTCTACCTAGAATTTGATTTCTAATGTGTGCTGAATCAGGAAGCACTGAATAATTTTCAACCTTTCACTATATGTAAGCCTTCCACATATATTCTCTAATCATTAAATAGGGAAGATGTTGCATTTACATTGCATGTGTGGAATTTAACAGCACAAAGGAGACTGCATGGACCACCTTGAGCAACTGTTTTTAATTCATCCACCTTTACTTTAAAATAAGGTGTGAGTGCTTTTCTTTTTATGCAAGCAACATATCTAGATGCTTCATGGAATGGACGCATTCAGGGGAGAAACCCTAGAAGAGCTGTGGGTTTCTCGTGCAGGGGAGTCCCTGAGCTGGAAGAGCCCCAATGACTCTGGGACACACCTGGTCCCACAGGGGCCAGTGAGGATCACTCAGGCATTGCTTTTGGCTTTGCTGGGGTGTGCTTATGAGGTGCTCCAAAGTCCAGGCTGATGTGAGGCCACCTTTAGCTTAAGGTAGCTGAAAATGCAATGCTGCCTTTGCTGTGAAAGGTTGTCCTGGTTTTTAGGCATGGTTCCCCTTCACTGGAGTTGTTCATGTGTATGCCACTGATACAGCATCTTTTGTAGCCTTTATACCTTGTGCCATTGAACTCCATCAGCCCACTCTGCCCTCTCTGATAGATACACACCCCAAAGCAGGGATCAGAAGGAGGCCATACTCACCAATATGCCAAGCTGATGCTTCCTGCAGCTGGGAAATGGGATAGCAGTGACAGTGAGACTTTGCTTTCCACCCCCAAGCATCCAAACTGAGATGTCAAGATTTATTTGTGTGTCATCTTCCCGTCGAGGAGACACTTGCAGAGCAGGAGGCGTGAAAGGCCAATGAATTGTTTACTGGGTGTTTTACTTTTTCCTTCCCAGCACACAACCCTTTCTCTGTGCCCAGATCACATCAGCTGTGGAATTTGTGCTTCCTAATGTATGCATGTGCAGTAAATTAAACTCAAATTGAATGACCAATTTCCTCACCACTGAAGCTCCATTAATTACTATGTGTAAATCACACTGGCTGAGATTAGGTTATAATGGCTGTAAAATAGACACAGATCATGACAGGGTGGTGAGATTTGGAGGCCCAGGTGACAATCAGTTTTGTCCCTTGGAATGAGAGAGCTCTTGCTTCGTTTTGCAGCCAGCTGTTGGTGCACCCATATGGCCCAGCTGTGCAGGTCCCTCCGGATCAATTCAGATTCCGGAGAGCCTGTTGCTCTCTTGGCCTCACGTGCAAGGCAATGGGTGCCAGCCTCCCATCACAAGGCGATTTGAGCAACCTCATTTATATCATTAGCTCTCTAACATCCTGGGGCAGAAGGGACTGCTGCATGCAGGTACTTCTTCCTGAAGTTATGAGGATTTACTCTTCGCAGTTAACTTCCCCACATAAGGTTTTATATTGGTTGTATCTTTTTATGGTTCCCTCCTGATGTAGATTTGTTAGGTGTATTTGATCTCTTTTTTTTTTTACCGCCTTCATTCAATCGGGACTGAGAAGTTCATTCAGAAGATGAAAAGCTGCCCCATTATATTTTAAATTCAAATTCATATTTAATCTACAGTATGTACACTAAAAGTCATGGTTATTTGAAATATGAAGACAACTATACACAGGTTCTTCATTCTTCTTCTGTCCCACCTCTCAGCAAGCTTGTAAGACTTGGAGGTGATCAGGCAGGACAGCTGGGGCTGGACCTCGCAGTGGGGTGTAAGTGGTCTGTGTCACCTGCTTGTCCCACAGCCCATCCCCATCCTGAGAACCAGTCATAGGAGGGCTCAGGCTCTTTTAGATGAGTGAAGAACCTCTTCTCCCCATTGTTGTTCTTGCCTGGTAGCCATGGAAGTCAGGATGATGGCCCCCACCAGGTGAAGGATTGTCTCTTGGAAAGGGGGCGTTGGACAGGGGGTCTGGCTGCTGGTCAATGATGTGCCCCTTGCGGTGACCCCAGAGCTGGCTCTGCCAGGCACACAGCAACAGGCAGGGTGCTGCACTGAGCACTGTGGAAGCAGTCAGACAAGGAGGGAGAGGGATGGGTGGCAAGGCGAGGGAGATTATCTTTGTTACAAGCTCAGTAGAAGCAGAAGGCTTAAAAGGGAAATAATCAGAATGAAAGCATCTTAGTTTGTCCAGTCCATTGCCTCCTTGCAACATCAATGCTGACATTATCCCTGCATGGTGTGCCTCTAACCTCTTCTTTCAAATCTGATGCCTTGAGTGGTGCCTGTGGGATGTCATTGGGGTGTCAGTGCCAGGCAGCAGTCGTGGGTCAGCTCCGGCACTGCCCGCTCCCGGACACCACTGCCCAGCACAGCAGCTTCCGCGCTCGCTGCTAAAAGCCCATTAAAACACAAAATAGAGCAATATTCTTCAAACCCCACTGTCTCTCAAAAGGGAAGCACGGACCTCTTGGTCAAATGTGAGTCTGGGAGACTCGCAGGAGTGACAGCAATTAATCACCACGCTGCTTTGAATCTTCATGTAAGTGCTCAGTGTTAAGCATTACAATGGCACTGATGTGGAAGCTGACACCAGCCTTTGTAAGCCAGGTCTCTGTAGATGCAAGGTTGCAGGCTAGGCAATAATAAAATAGTTCAGCTTGTTAGACACAGGCAAGGCTTTTTGGTATGCACCTCATGCCAGCCTCAAAAATTATGTACGTGTCAAAACAGCAGAGGAGGGAAAATAGGAGGAAAACCCTAAAATTAAGCCTTTTATTTGAAAGATGTTTCTACTAAAATCAGATTAATTTTGTAATAACCACAATATGATTTTTGAAGTTTAGCATGCAAGCAATTAATCAGTTAGCTCAGAATACCACTGGGAAGTATGTTTTGGTTCTGGGGGATTTTTTCCCCCTTTTTTTTCTATTGGCAGCTATTCCACATCTGGGGAAAAAAAAAAACAACCGCCTTCTCTGGAATACAGCAGAGGTCACTTGAGGAGTTCAAATCTCCTTTGCTAGTTCAGCTAACTGCTCACCTGTGACAGGATCCAACAAGTCTCTGCAGAGGTACATGTGGATGGAGGACAACAGAGCCTGTCCAGGGATTCTGAATTTCATGCGACTTTGGGGTGCTTTAGAGCTAAACCATACTGAAGTACTTTCCCACCGCCCAGTAAAATAAAGCCCAGATACAGATTACTCTTAGAAGTTAGTGTATGGCTAAGAGGTGGTGTCAGTTTCCTTAGTGAGGCAAAGGTGTGTGGGCACCGCAGCTGCAGGGCGGCTGCCCAGCTGCGTTTCAGCCGGGCCGCGGGACAGCCCTGCTGCCTGCCTCTGCCCACAGGTGTCACTTGTGCGGGCACCCTGTGCCTCTCCCAGCCACCACCGACCCCCAGCATGGTTGTGGAGAGGGGTCTTGTGTTCCCTCCCGGGGACATGCACGATGCACCCTGAGCAGAAAATGGCCTTTGCAGTGTGGGAGGCGGTTCTTTGCCACACTGACCGAGGAGGGACACCTGTCCCACGTGCCCGCCCATCTGTCAGGTTTTTGGCAAGTGTAGCGCTGCATTTCTGTTCCTAATTCCATGCTCATCACTGATGTACCTTCTTCCACTCAGGCTCCCTTTCCCTCCTCCTCCAAGAGCTGTGAAATTTGAGCCCTTGGTTCAAAAGGCTCTACTCGGCCCTGAGGTTTGGCTCCCGGGGAGGGTCTGCCCCTCCTCAGTTGTACAAGCAGGTGCTGTGGGGAAGTTTCTCGACTGAGTTTGTATGCAAACAACATACAGCTCCTGACTGCTGATGGCTATCCAACTAACTCCCTGGCAAATTAAAATCTATAAACTATGCTGGCATATGTAGTTTAAAAAATAGCTACACTATAGTATGGCTATGCATGCGTAGTGACTAAAAATAGCTACTTGTCAAGAGAAAAACAGAGATAATTACAGTGAATTTGGATTGCAACTGATTTTATTTTTTTATTGAATTAGGAAAAGGAGTATGCAAACATATCTTATATAGAGACATATATCTTTACTGCTCTTTTTGCTGTGGAGGAAAACAAAACCTACTGGACTTGTACATTTGAAAAAATTTTATTATATGAAATTGCTCCTAATGTCTTTTTCTCTGATGAGCTTTGCTTGAAGGTGGCAGCTGAGCCCATCCTGCTAACGAGATGCAGTGCTCCTCTGGCAGGAGGCAGGAGATGGCACCATCACACCTTGTCTTTCCTGTCTCCCTGGGGTGCGAGCAAGTGTTTAGTCTGGGGAAGAACAGCTTTCCATGTGACATGGCTGTGCAGTGGCTGCTGGGGAGGACTGTGGTGGAAGCGTAGTTTCCTCCTTTCAGGAGTCTTAATCACTACTAATGACAGACTTTTGGGACTGAAACCCTGGCTGAGAATGGCTTTCTTGGCCTTCATACCCCTCAGGTGTGACATACATTGCCCATTAACATCACCCAGCCTACATTTTTAACACTATTTCTTTCAGAATTTCTATGCTAACTTGCTCTCAAAAGTGTCACATTTTTTGGATGGGGAATAACATGTGCTTTCCTAGTGCCAGACCAGTTTTCCAAGCCTAAAGGAAGGGAGGAAGCTGGAGAGGGTGTGATCTTGCCCTAAGCTGAGGGGAAAGAGGTCACACAGGGGCATGGCATGCACAGTGGCCGCTGCTGGGAAGGGAGAATACCCCTCTGCCCCCACCTCCTTCACTGAACAACAGCTTGCCATTTCTTCTCTTTTGTTCACGTCCAAGCTAGCAAGGGCATCCCAACATCTCCGGCTTTGTGTCTGTAAGGCAGGGCCAGGCACACAGGGAAGCAGAGCACAGGCATCTGTGCTGCCCTCCTGCTGAATGAATGGGGGCTGATCAAAGAAATCCAGTGGTACTTCACATAGCAACGGTGCTTGCTGGCCGACCCTCTTGCTGCAGAGCAAGGAGCTGCCGGCAGCTGCCAGGCTGTGGGTGTTTAATTGGTTAAATGCCTGGGGAGGCTCTAGGTTGGAAATGACTGTAGAAACAGCAAAGTAACCCAAGGAACAAAAACCCTCACCTGGAGGATTTTTTTTAAAATTACTGCTCGGACCCAGTTATCTCGAGTGGAGAAAGTGAGGCTGTTTGAGACAAACTATTTGAGAGGGATGCTCAAACGTGTGTCCATGTGGGGCCATGCCTCTGCCGCTTCTGCCCCTCCGCGGGAGGGTTTGCTGGGTTGCAGCGCGGGGGAAGCTGCGCCCAGGGGCTGAATGGCTGATCCCCCAGCGTGACATATTCAAGCGGGGAAGTGGGGCCAAGGTTCGAGAGGAGAGCAGGGCTCCTAAATATTTGCAGATAAGCAAGTTAGTGTTTTACACCCTAGCAACAATCACCGGAAGCTCCTTGCTCTGGACCTGGAGGCTCACCACTGTTTTAGCATCACTGCTGACACTGGCCAGAGAAAGATGGTCCATGGAGAGTCACCTCAGTTGTATAAACACACATTTAACAAATTACCATGTGTGCCAAACACCTTAAAGTTGGCGATGAATAAGGTTTCTTTGTCTCTTAGCTGCAGCAGGTTGCTTTGAAGCTCCAGAGTTTTGGCTACAGCTTATCTCACTTTGTTCTACCTACCCACTCTGGGTGCATAGGATTTTGCCCAGGCACTTGCCCTTTTGGTTGCGGTTCCTCTCAGGGTTTTCTTGCTTGAAATAAGCTCAGAAGGGAAGGAGAAGGCACGATTTCGGCAGCTCAGGGGATTATTTCTTTTATCACTAAGGATGCTGTGTGACTTTATTGCCTTTCTGAGCTCTTTAACACAGCAATAAACGAGCCGTTAAAATATTTTAAAATCAATAAATGTAATAAAGAACGAAGCAAATTACAAAGCTGCTCCTGATGTTTAGTGATTTGGGAAGTAATCATATCTTCAAGCGAGCAGTGAGTTGGGGTAAGGAGGTAGCTGGGTGACCTTGCAGGGACTGCTGCGCCAGGGATGGAGGAGGCAGAGCCGGTCCGGAGCCCGTCCCGGGGGCAAAGCGGGCTGTGGGGTGGTCAGTGGGCACGGCTGGGCTGGGTGGGGTCTGAGCAGGATGGGAATCATATCTCCTGCTATCAAAAAACAACCCTGGCTGCTGTCAGGCTTATGTCTGGGGTTTCTCTTTGCCTCGGGCATGTGCTTAATTTTCAACTCGTCCTCCTGAGCTGACTGCTGGAGCGCATCTGAGGTCTCTGCGGCTTTATTTCCATTTAGCAACGAGCCTAAACAAAAAGTGACCTCCAGGACCAGGCTGGGCAGGGCATGACTGTCGGGTGGCGTGGGGTCCTGGCAGCCCGGGGATTTCTTGCTTGCCCCAGCGCTGCCATCCCACCTCGCCTCCTTTGCTGGGCAGGTTGGGAGAAGCCGGGGTGGGAGCAGGGAGCGGTGGCAGCCAGGGCAGGAGTCGCAGCTCCTCTCACCGCTGTTTTCAAAGGTTCATGCGTCTAAATGACTTCTCAGCAGCTGTCCTCCCTGGAGACCCGCTTTCTTGAAAGATGATACTGCTCTTGTAATTAAGGTAATTGTTTAAATTCATTCCGTTAAACCGGACACCGTCATAACTTAACCAACTGTGTCTGTGCAAGCGTGGCAGGGTTGAAGAGGGTCGGGGCCGGTGTCACGGGATTGATTCATCATCTGGAAAGATTTATAGGTAAAAATCTTGTTAAACTGAAATGCCTAATAAAGATGCAGGGAAAAATCACATACAGGGTGTAACCTGGGCAGGCAGCTGCCCCAAAAGTCCTGCTGGTATCTTCTATGCTGCAGTGACTGACAGGGTGAATGTCACCCCCGTAGCCAGGTGGAAAGACATGCTCCAAGCCCCACCCCCACCCCGATCATCTTCTGCCCAAATATCAGGTTGGGTTGCACACACTTGTGGGTTTTTTGGGATATTTAATTTCCTTTCTCACTTACCCTGAATGCTTTCTGATTTCATGGAAGTCTGAAGGTAATTGAATGTAATTGTTTGAAGAATCAAATTATTTAAATTATAGAGTAATGCTTGAAATAAAATGACAATCTGTGGGAGTTTATTAATGTTGGTGGTGGATGGAGAGCAGCAGAGTGATGTGTGCTATCATACCCAGCACAGGGCTACAGCACTGGCTGTGTCAGGGAGCCACAGACTGGGGAGGGGCAATGACTCAAAGCCAGGATCCAACATGGTCCTGAGTGGGTGACAACCCTTTGTGATACTTGTCCCTCCCTGGCAGAGCTCAGACCGTGGCCAGGTTTGTCTTCCATCCAAAATGACTTGGGCAAGAGCTGGTGGCTCAGTCCCTCTTTGAGGCTGTTTCAAAACATCTGTGGGGAGTGACAGAGATTACCTTGGGGATAAGGGCTTTTCCCCATTGCCACATGGATTGCCCCGTGTCCAAACCCTGGATGTTGGGCTGCCTCCTGACTAGGTCATTAAAGCCCTGGTCCTTTGTCCCTCCCCATGCCGTCACCTGCCCCAAAAGCTTCACTTCCATGTCAGGGGTCTGCTCCTCCTCAGAGATGGCTGTGAGGACAAGCAATGGAAGGAAGGGTTGAAAAATAACAAGCAGTGGAAGGAAGGGTTGAAAAACAATCAGTACAAAATAGGCAAAATACAAATATCAGGACACTGGTTAAAAGACCGTGAATAGGATTTGCATTAAAAAGAATAATGATTTTGGAGATTGATGGTGGCATGTGGCTCAAGTAGTTGGAGAAGCAGTAACAGGAGGCTTCAGCTGTGCTCCTTGCTCTGCTAGCGCCTGTCTGTCTGTGCAGAGACCCTTAATATTTCTCTGCAGTGCCATATTCATTAAAAAATCTTATGCCTACAGAGGAAAGTATGTCAATGGTTTTGAGGCTGGGTGACAACCAGTGCCTCATGTAAACGTGACCTTTCCTTCCCACCCCCACTTTATCACCTTTTTCACTTTCACTGGAAATGAGGCAAGTGATTACACTCCTCCACCACTTTTCTGGTGTTTGGTAGGCAGATTTACTTGGGCAGCAATTTAAAGCTCCCCTACCTCCTGCATCCACTCTTCTCCTCACCCCACAGTCAAGCATGTCCCTCTGCACGTGCGACGGTGGTGTGAATGAGCTTTGTGTGGAAGGGCCAGCCTTGGGTTGAAGCCACCAGTGGGAGGCCACGGCTGCTCAGGTGGCTGTGACATCTGTGTGAACATGCCACAAGAACACAGGCAGGCAGCTCCTCTGCACCACTCTGGGAACAACCTTCCCTCAGCTCCACCTCTGGCTCACCTCCCTTTGCCCCTCTTGGGGAGCCTGAGATCAAGGAACGAGCCTTGCATTTGACTCCACAGCAGATGTAAACATTTAAAACCACCTCCCCCAACACTATCTCGTCCACCCTTGCTTTTAGCTGTGATTTAAGCTGCTCTCCAGACCAGCTGCATGTTTTAAACCAAAATTCAACTCTTTAAATTAAACTTTAAATTCAAGACTGTCAAATAAGCTGTGCAAAGAGCATATTCCAAGAAACTCTGCAATCCTTCACTGTGCAACATTTTCTCCCAAAGCAGTGGGGAATTGGCTGGTTTGGTTTTTGGCTGCAAACTTATACGCAACATTAATAGCAGCAGTGCCGAGAAAGCAAAATTTCCAATTGCCTCCCCAACATTTTGCTCTTGTGTTGCATTGTATTAATATGATATTTTTTGTGAGAGGCCACAGCTGATGCCTCCATGCTGTGAGGTTGTGCCAGCCTGCCCATGCTAGATGACATTGGTAACGTGGCGTGACACAAACAACAGCACCCGGTGCGACAAGCCACAGCAGCAATGGATCTGCAGAGGCAATGTGAAATGACAGGGATGGCTAAGACTCATGCTCAAAATTTTAAATGGCTTACAAGAGAAGAGAGGCTTTTTAAAAGCTTCTGCCACGATTTTTAGTAATTACTAGTACTTTTCCCCATTTATCCTGTTAGGGAACTTAAAACAGGAATTCGCACGGTGGTCCAGTTCCCGCCATTTTACTCTGGTATGGGAATCTATGAGTGCTGGCCCACTGACCTTGATTTTGTCAAAAAAAAAAAAAAAAAAAAAGGGGAAGAGGGAAAATGAGGGATTACAGGTCTTTGCCAGGATGAAGGCTGGGATAAAGAGTATTTGTGTGCTTTGTTACTACCGTGTTTGTGAGCACCATGGATTTCATACACCAGTAGGACAAGACAGAAAACAGTTGTTCCAATTCTGTGCTGATAAAATATTTTTCACACCTACAATATCTGTCAAGCTTGTAGCAATGAAAGCAGAAAAATAAAACAAAAAAGACTTAATGCCACCTTGTTTCTCTTGGATCTACCAAACCTCATTTTTCTTCTTTAAATGTGGAGAGTTTTTCTCTAGCCATGACTATAATAACAACAAACAAATAATACCATGACCATCTTCTTGACTTGTTGTGCTTGCAAGGGACTGTTGGACTGAGCTTCAGCATCTCACCTTGCTCACAGTTACTAGTGGGCAGGTGCTTGCCTATCTCCCTGCTGACAGGGAAGGGGACCAGCAGAGCCCCAGCTCTTACTAGTACAAATAGCCCAGGATCTCTGCTTTCCTTCTTCTTCCTTGGTAAATAAAACAGGCTTAACATTAATTTCATCTTCTGTGCTGGCAAGTGAAAAGTAACTCCCCTAAACCCCAGGAAGCCCAACTACCACAAAACCAGTGTGCAGGGACCACAAAACCAGCAGAACCAGTGGCCACGGCTGCAAGTCTGTCTGGTGAGGCATTCAAGGGACTGGAAAGAGAGGTGAGGAGCACGTTTGGCTTGCCATGAATACTGAGTAACAGTATATGTAAGCGTGTGAAGTGGACAGCGGGGAGCTGTGCAACACTCACAAACAACTGTGACAAACCCCTTTGCTGGGATAATTTGATCTAGCACAGTCAATGGAGCATGGCAGGATTATTACGACCATTATTTATCATATGTACTACAGATTTTTNAATTTTTACGACCTTATTTATTATTATTTCCTCTAATTTTTTTTTTTTTTTTTTTTTTTTTATGGTAAGAGCTGCTAGTGCTGTGCTAAACAAGGGAAGAACTGGTACTTTCTGTGATGAGTGACTGGAAATTCAATGAAAAGCTGCTCCTGCATTCTGCCCAAATGGCATGGCTTGGGAGCCATAACTGGTATTTCTATATATTATGGATATTTTTGCCTGACCATACCTGTAAGATTCTCCACAGAGCTGACTTTGTGAGTTTGTGTACAGGTGCATGTGTGTGTGCATGAGCAACACTGTATGCACACACCCCCGGTGTCGCTGGCAGAAAGACGCCAGGCACTCTTCCCCCAATTTCCTTGTAAATTATCAAAACCAAAGTGACTGGTCCTTCCCATTCGTGGCACATCATGTAAGCTCAGCATCGGGCCAGGCTACTGTAGGAGTGGGACAAAGGGCTGATGCTACAGTCCGGTTTCCATGGCAACAGAGGAGGGGTAGTGAGACCAGAAATGTTGCAAACACCCCTTCTTCTCGCTGCAGCCCAAAGCACTGTATTGCAAAAGACAGAGCTGCTTTGAGGCGGGGGGGGGAGAGGGGGCAGGAAGAGTCCAAATGTCTTTACCTTCCAGGTTGCAGAGTTCCCAAAAATAAAAAGAGATGGCAATTTTTCTACTCAATGTAGTTGCAAAGGGAAAGGAAACCCGCCACGCAGGCCTCGTTTTCTGCGTGTAAAATGCGTGTGTTCTTTAAAAGGCAGTGGTTGGCTGCTTTTCCGGACATGATGTGGTTGAAGCTGTCATCGTAATGGAAATTCATTGCTGTAGCTATGGTAAATCGAGTTTTCTGCCTGTGCTGAATGCATTAGTCTAATGAGATGTTTGCAGCTGGAGAGCTGAGCTGCTGGAGACTTACACTGTGCTAAAAGACGGGGAGAAGATGGCTTTTGCTGGGGCTTTTGGTGACTGTGCTGAAAGTCCTCTGCCCTTTGGGTCCCAATGCCCAGGCTCTCTAAAGACTCTGCTCAGTGTCTTAGCCTAAGCAATAGGTAAGGGGAAAGCATGTTTCTTCTTCTTCTTCCTCTTCTTCTTCTTCTTCTTCTCCTTCTCTGCCTGGTGTTTGTTGCTGAGCCTTGTCAGAGCAGTTGTTGTTCTGCTTGTCTGTACATGGTAACTTTGCAGCTCCTCAGCTGGAGACTCTCTTCACCAAAGCACATCCTTCCTGATCCCTGGGAGCAGTTCCTGTGGGGAGAGGGGCAGAGATCAGCCGGTGCTGCCGGTGTGTGCTGCGCGGCAGCGGGAGCGTGTCTCTGTGTCTGTGTGGGGGTGTGTGTGAGTTAGTGAAGACTTCTGACTATAGAGCACTCTGCATGCAGTGTGGCTTCGGGCTTTTCCAAACCTGCATCTAAGTGGTCTTTTTTTTTGCTGCCAAGGTAAATGTCTCTTCCATTTAAAAAGCAACTTATATTGCAATATATGTAGCAGGCAATATATATGTCACATGTTCTGGGGTTTTAGTATAGTTCATAGAGCAGTGAGTTTAATTATAATCTCCTCATATCTTCACACCAGATGTTAAGTTGAATTTTTATGCCTAACTGAAAACTGGAGGGAGCAATACTGTTTACAGGCTGGGTTTTTCCTTCAAGACTAACAGGCTACTAGCTTCTGAGGGATGCTGAGGAGAACACTTGAGTAGAATTGTTTGTGTTTGTGTTTTCAGGTATTTTAAAGCTAACTTTGAGGGAGGACGGAGCACGGGGATGCAATGCCTGCAGGCACCTGGCTAGCCCTGCTGGTCCCTCCCTAGCCCTCAAGCCCCCGCTGCCGCCCCAGCCTGCAGCCCACCGTTTGCTGACAGAAGGTGAAGCCCGGCGTGGTTCAGTGAGTAATTCCACCTTTCCATTGCTGGTGAATGGCTGTGGGGGTTGGTTCCTTTGCCTGGGGCTCATCTGCCGGCAGCGGTCTGGCAGAAAGGAGTTGCTTTTGGGGTTGGTGCATGCGGGGCTTGTGGCAGGAATAAAGTTAACCTGGTCAGCTGCAGAAGGAAAGTTGCTTTAAGGCTCTGCTTGGAGGGGGATTGCAGTTTAATCCTAGGTTTATTTCAAAGAGTCTTCTGAAGACGTTTTTCTCAAGGACAGATGAAGGTCTTTTCAAATTGAATCAAGGCACAATGGGAGAAATAAAGCAAAGAAAGGGATGTTGATATTTGTGGAAGCAGGGCTTGAGTCTAAAGAGTGTCTTTGTGCTACAGGAGTACTCAGAGCATCCTCCACCCCACAGTGCTGCCTGTCCCTGCTGTAGCTCAGCACACCAGGTTCAATCAGCCACTGGTGTAAATCAGCATAACTTCCCTGGCTCCAGCCTCACCTGACACCAGCTGAGGATATGGCTTGGAGATTTGCAATTTTATTTAGATGTGGTGCCTCCCAGTCCTCTCTGGCTGCAAGTGACTTTGTATTTTAATTCGGATATCACACTGATTTTCCCGGTCAGGCAGAGCCCCTCTGCCCCATCATAAAAGTTAGTTAGCTGATGCATCTGTTCTTTAGATTAGAAAGATTGCCAGGGGCACGAGTTTTTCAGTGATTGAGTGTGAAAGAGGGACTGGAAAAAAATTACCAACAGGAAAAGTGCATGTGCTGAATTAAATCAGAAACATTTTTACAGAAGATATACCTTCAGAAACACTTGTTGGTGAGCACAGTAACTCTGATGTTTCTGTTATTTTGTCTTATGTTTTGTGGGAAAGGGTGGGTAGAAAGTGGCAGTTTTCTTTCTTGGGCATTCTTGTGACTTGCCATGAGGTTTCTCACCTGCAGGGTTGAGACATGACTGCACAGGTGCTTGATAGTGGCTATGGAACCTAGAAAGAAGAAATTGAAATAGGATGTTTTTACGTCAGCCATTCCCTTAGTTCCATGTGTGACACAAAGATTTGCAGTTTTGTTAAACATCCAAAAAAAAAAACCAATTTAAAGAGAAACACGATATAACACCTGATCATGGTACCAGAGGTTCAGGAGCTTGAGATGTCTCCCCAGTGTCTTTTCCTCCCTCAAATTTAGGTAATATTAAAGAGAAGGAAAAAAGCAAGAGCGGTCAGGCTGTGGGGTGAAGCAAGGAATTGGCGTGTGGGATAGTTGTCCATTCACATCCTGGTGGGAGCCAGCTCAAACTCAGTAGTAGAATATGGGATTATTTAACTAATTTAAGTTGAATCATAGAAGCTGGATTTCAGTGATCCTTGTGGGTCCCTTCCAACTCAGGATATTCCATGATTCTAGTTCCCCAGCATCACCACTCTCGGTGGGCTCTGCCCAGAAGTGCTCAGGGTCTCCTTTAGCTGCAGTGAAGTGAACTCACATCACTAAGGCTACCCCATAGTCCTAGCACTACTTTGGAAACACCCAGGGCACTTTCAACTGGAGATCAAGGCATGCCCTCTTCCTGCAAATAGCAGGGAGCCCACACACACCTGACAAGTAAATACAGGGGATAAAAGCAAATTTTGGGGTAAGGAAGACCTTCAGGAAGTAGTTGATGAGAGCAAGACAGCAATGATTTCTCTTGAAAATGGAAAGGAATGAAATGTTTATATTTGGTAACACTGAAGTCAGCAAAGCCCTGTTTTCTTCAGGGGATTTTAGTTCACTTTCATAAACTATACTCAGTGGCCACATGGTGTCTTTAAAAAAAAAAAAGTAACAATGCAAAAAAATACCCCAATACCCTAAAATCCTATCCTACTTCTTTCTCTACAGCTTTAAAATGGTGCAAAGGAGGAGTCAGCTTTATTTATATGAAACACTCTCAGCTGAGTTCTCCAGCTGACCATTAAGAGCAACTACAGTGTTTAACAGGTGATGGCTCTCCACAGTGAGAATGAACAATAATTGGTTTGCTTATGCAAAGAAAAATATTCCAGGCTCACCTTGGAGGGAAAAATTAATTACATGTATTAATTCTGTCATAACAAGTTGCCTCACGAGGAATTGGTTTCCTATACAAAGGAAGCAAAATTTTCTCTTTATTTTGCTGTATATTAGAAAAGAAACTTGATTCAAAATGGTGTGTCAAGAGATTACACACTGCACTGCTGAACAGAATCATGATTTATTGGTGCACTAAAGGTACTGTCTAATTTGCTATTGACTAATAAAATTGAAAAAAATTTATAATCTAAGTTAGCATTTTTGCACCAAGTTTTTCTATTGATAAGAATGAAGGAATTAACAAAAGAAAAGATGATGTACAGTGAAGGTGGAGTTAAAATTTATTAGAGATCTAAATTTCTGATGTTATTTTTTAATAAAGCCTTATTAAAGATGATGAACCTGTAAGTCATTCATTAAGATTGACTGTTCCCTTTAGGAAATCGTGTAAATTTGGCTTGAATAAAGGATTGCCCAGAGAGAGTCTGGATGTGTAATTATATTCCACTGAAGGATGAATAATTCCTCTTGAACTGAACAGTTTGCTGTTGCCCTGCAGTTTATACTGACCTCATCTTTAAGGGTGATTCTCATCACCCAGAAGAAACAGTGCTATAAATCCTAGCCTTTTCCTTTCCCCCTGTAAGAGTTTGTTGCTCTGTTCACTTTGGGTGCGAGATGCAAAGGATGGGGTTTCCTTTCCAGTATCAGTTGGCAGTACAGACAGGAATATGCCTCTGGTTTCCTGCCCCTCTTCCCTGGCATGTGCACAGATGCCGGTGTGCTCAGCATTCAAAATGTCAGACTGACAAAAGCTTTTGCAGGGGCCAGCTGTTGCTCTTGTTGCTTCAAGTATTTTTATACATGGGGCTCCCAGGAGTATTCGCTGGCATTTTCTTTATTTACAACAGGTGTGACAGAGATGAAGCATTCAGAGCTGTGCCCTAAATTACACTGAGTGCTTTGGTTACCCTACTTCTCACAGAGTGCCCGCTCCCCACCTGCCCCACACACAGAGCCGGGGTGCCCACACAGCTCTGCTGCAGCTGGAGCAGCAGGGAAGGGCGCTGCACATGGCACAGGGAGGGGAGGCCCAAGGTCTCACTCCTCTGTTAACCCTGCCCTGGCAAGCAGGCACTGCCTGCCTTCCTGCCACCATGCTGCAGCTCCAAGGTCCTGGCGCAGGAGATGGGCAGCTGGCTAAGGCAGCTTAGCCTTACCTGCAGCTGTACCCCAAATACATGCTGGTAGAGATATGGTTTTCTCTACATCTGGAACTGGTGCTGCACGTCAAGCAGTGTCTGGCCCTGTACACTGCTCCCACGCCAGCACAGGATGCCAGGGAGTAGCAGCAGCTCAACTGCAGGACTTCTGCTGGCACCTGTGCAAGCCTTGTTTTCCCAGGGAGAACTACAGAGAGTTAATCCCAGTGTGTGCAGTGATATGTGATTCCTTGTGGCATCCCCTGTGATCTCAAGTAATTTGTAAAAAATCAGTTGTGTTTCTCTGTGACACTCCCTGGATATGAGCAGCACTTGTGCACATGCTGCCTTTTGCTGAGTGATGGGTCTCTGAGAGCTGCCCTGCCTCTCTGTTGTGTAAATACCTTTTCATGGTGCTTGCCTCCATCCCTTCATGCTTCCACTTGCATGTCAGTGGTGTGAGAGAGGTACCACAAGATTTATCATGTTTTACTTCGTGGGAGGTGCAGGGAAGGTATGAGATGCTTTCTTCTTTCAGCCCGTCTTCCTGCAGGTGTCACACACCTGAGGTTTCAATAAAAGAGCTGACTGTGAGTAACATTAAACGACCATGTCCCTAAAATGCAGGATAACTCCTTGTTGACCTGAAAGCCTGTAAGCCCCCAATGATTTCTTCTTGCCTGCCTGCCAGGAAAGACACCACAGACAGGTAGGTTTTTAACTTAAGACCTTGTCTTGCACCACAGGCAGATTTACTGAGAATTATGGTAGTTGTCATCCTGAGAGACTCCAGTGAGTGTTTAGGCACTCTATAAACTCAGAGGGAATGTGTCACTCAAACACTCAGTCTATCAAGGCACGAGAGAGGACAGGTGGGAATGAGGGATCACCACTTGTCTTGTTTGCTGTGTGTCCTGTTGCCGCCTCCTGTCCCCTTGCCAAAGTCATCTCTTGGGTACCTGCCTCTCGCTGGCCCCACAGAACAGCCTGAATTTGGGGCAGAATGGGCAGACCTGAGTCATGAGACCAGCACTGCACCTTGCAAGTAGCAGTGGAGGCTCTTCTGGGAAGGCAGCAAGGGGGCAAAATCTGCTTTCTGGTGGAACCTCTGTTTTACAAAATCAGTGTGTAAAGTTATCTGATTTCCTAAGTACACATCAGAGGTTTGCAGCCATCGAGACCTGTGGGCACTCCGGGGGGAGAAACATGACTGGAGGCAGGAGCAAAGATTTGGGAAGGCCTTTAAACCTGGCCAGAGATGGTGCTCAGAAGAGATTTTGAAAGGAGAGACAGGCACTGAACAGGGCAAAAGAGAGCTCTGGGGTTTTATCTTAGGACAAATCCAAAGGGCAGCATTACAAGTAGGGGTTCCATATTAAAGAACCTGAGAGATTGTGAGGTTTTTTTTTGTCTCTGCTATCATTTTTGTTTGGGACTGAGCTGCTGCTGTGACTGGCTCTGGCTCTCAGGGAAATGCCTGCACACCCTCAATGCTGTGCTCTAAAAGAGCTTGGACAGATGCACTAGCCCAGAGTTCACAGGGGTTCCAGGAAGACTTCAGGGGTTTCTTGGTGACTTCTATGAAAACCCTCACAGCATCTTGCAGCCCAGCAGATGTTGTGGAGTCTAATGGTAGATAAGGCCTTTTAATATATGTATCTGCATATCTCCATGAGCTTGTATGTGCATGGGAACTATCCTATTGAACTGTGCAATAGAGATAGAGAATTTTACCTTGTTCTCCATCTGAAAGAATAAAATGAATCAGTGTTACTTCATTTATTACCTCTAGGAAGAAATATCTTGTTGAGGACACATCCGTTTGGCATGGCATCTTAAAAAACATGCACAGGGAGGACTTCCGTAATACCGCATCTGATGCATTTTTAAGATCTGTTTCCCATAGAAGATATTTGTGTTCTGCCTCAGAAAAGCACAGACCTGGTGAGGGCTCTTGTTTTGCAAATGCCCAGTGCAGATTTTCAAGAGAACATCTGTGAGCAGAAACGGCACAAAAGGTCTCACTTCTCGTTCCTGCACAGGTGCCTCTAAAGGAAGGGCTCACATTTTGGTGCTGGGGAAAAGGGAGTTGTCTTGGGTGGTCTATCTTTTCAAGGTGAGAATGCTCCCTTCCTGCAGCTTGTGCAGCTGCCAAGGAGGTGGTGAGTGAGTGAGCAGGGATGGTGCATGGCCCTCCTCTGCTCCTGAGGGACAGAAGGGACTCCAGTGCCAGTGTCAGGCAGCAGCAACGCAACAAATAGTGTTCCAGTGCAGATGTGTAGTAAAGACACTCAGAGTAAAAACAAATAGAAGAGGGGATGTCTTCAAGAAACTGTTTATGATCATTATTTATGTATATGTGAAGACTCAGTACCCTGTTGCCTTAAAAAAAAGTTTATAGCATTTATCTTCCGATTTAATCTGGCAGCCTCCATCTATTTCCCTGTAAACGATGAATGAGATGTGCCTAGTAACTATCTCTTATGGCTCAGTAAATACTTGAATTTATTTGCATATTAAGTTGGTCACGTTTATACTGCGCTCGCTAAATGCAGCAACACGAACTACTACACAGAGGAGGCTCATGGGCCGTTAATGTGCCGAGGATTTATGTGAATGACTCCCTTTAACATTAATGGAAGTTATCTGCACAAATCGCCTTCCAGTGGGGGAATAGACCATAATATATGTAAATACATATTACTCACTGCCGTTTAGTTATTCAAGAGGATGCTTAGCAATCTAAAACACCACTCCGGTGCTGATATATGAGCAGGTTTCCTTAAAATGCAGGAAGAGAAGGTGCTGCTTGTTGTGTAGGTTGTTTTGTTACTTCTGAGCTGGCACACATTTGGAGGTGGTTGCAGTATCTCAGGCTTCAGTGGGACACAGAGAAGGAAAGTTTCTCAGGGTTAAGTCCTGGCTGAACCGACATTTCGCATGGGAGCGATGGCAGTTCTGCTGGGTGGAATTCAAGAACTAGGAGAATATGGGTTCCTCTGTCCCTGTTAAGCTCCCAGTGTGGCTGGGAGTGTTCCCTGTTTCCCACGCCGAGGCTCTGCTGTGTGCTCCAATGCTGCTGCCTTTCAGGAGGGGTTGCAGTGACCCTTCTGGTTTTGTCAGGCTTGGCTCTCCTGCCTTCACTCAGCCACCTGGGAAGTCCCATTCATGTAGGTCAGTGAGCAGCATGGCTGGGCTCTACCCATGTGTGTGGTGTAGTACGTCTCCCTTCCCACAAAAATGGATGTCCCCCTGCACACTGGGAGCTTTGCTGCCAGCTGTCTGGAGACCCCAGAGCTGCTGAGCCAGTCCTGTCTCACTGTGGAGGCTGCAGGCATGGGCAAGGTGTGCTCTGGGGAAAAACTGTTGGTGTTCCCATTCTGCATGGCTTTTCTCTGCCTTTTCCATCTGTGTGAAAGTCAGCAGTGTCCCTGTGGGGTGCAAGTCCTGCTGCGCCCTCAGTTCAGCTCAAAAACATTTGGACACATGTTAACATGTTGTGTTGCTCATGGGATTGCTGTAGTTATATCAGGCCACTGAAGTTAAACCTGTGCAAATATCCTTCCCTCTCAGAACATGGGTTTCTTGGGTGGTGCTAAAAACCCAGAAAACATAGCTCTTCTTCACAGCTGACTAGATGAAGGTAAATTTGCTCTGGAACAAAAAAAAATCCAGTGATTAGGCTAATGGGACTGACCACAATGTTGCTATTTCAGCCTGCTTCCTGTCCCTGCACAACCACAGGTTTGTGTGCTTTCTACACCTGTGCTCAGGAGCTCGGGTGTGTCAGGGCACCCTGCAGCAGACCCAGAAATGTGCTGGTGGCCTCTGCCAGTCCCCTGGGATGATTAGTTTGGGATGGAGCTGTGTGGTATGGGGAGAGACATCTGGGAGAAACCTGCCACTTCAGGGACATTTTTCTTAACAAGATTATTAGAGACGGTGAAACTCCTTCAATCTCAGGTGTTTTGGAATTTATGTTAAATTTACCTGCTATGGTTGTTACCTGTGATTTCTAATTAAATGAGGTTATTAAACTGAGAGACAATACTGCAAAAATTATGATTGATTTTTTATCTTTACCCATTATTTTCACACACTTAGAAGGGGCAGCCTCTGCCAACAGCAGGGAACGATGCTGAGATGGCAAAGAAACTCAAGTATCTGTCTTTGTCAAAAAGAAAGATCTGCTCAGGCGAGTTGCCATTAACCTCATGCCAGGGCTTTTGTCTCTCCGTGAACTTAGAATACGTGGAGCAAGAGTGCCTGTCCAGGGAAGGGCTGATGGTGTTAGTGGTGGACTTGGCAGTGCTGGGTTAGCAGTTGGAGTCGATGACCTCTGAGGTCTTTTCCAACCTAAATGTTTCTATGATTCTATGCTGGAGCTATTTATTTACCTGGGTCGGCAGTAGGCTGCCATATGATGAGGAGAAAATGAAGGGAGGTCGGAGTATGTGATATGAAGGTAGGCACGCAGGAACAGCCTCCTCTGTGAAACAGGGAGAGCAGGACTGATTGAGACTTCTGGTGGGTGATTTATTCTAATTAATTTGGAAGCTGGTGTGTTCTCTCAAACTCATTAATATCTAGCTCTGCAGATACAGAGGTCTCATGCAGAGGGACATACGGGAGGGGATGATGAACACACAGAAGCCCATCGTCCTGCCTGGTGAAAGCTCCAGAGCAGGCAGAGAGCTGGGACAAGAAAGACATGAGGCTCCAGCCCCTCTCAAGTGCACTCAGGGACTCAGAGCACGACTCGGAGAGTGCAGCTGACAACGAGCCCTTGTGGGAGGCTGTGCCAAGGGAAGTGGTCCCTGGGGCCAAAGAGAGAGTGAGCTTTCCAGAGAAGGCAAAAATGGCCACACATGCCCATCTGTGTGCTTTAAGACCTCACACAAGCTGGTTTTCCCCCAAATACTGTGAGGTTATAGAAACATGTGATATATAGGTTCAGTGGCAAACAGGGCCATGTGTGCCACTCAGTTATTTCTTCCATCAGTGCCAGCACACAGAAACATGTACAACCATGGGGGCATTTGCGTCTGGCACTTTACCAGCTAAATGAAAGTGCAGAGGAACTGGAAATGCTAACGATGGTCTTGCTGTGTACTCAGCCTGTGTCCCAGGCTGTGATTGCAATCTTAATTACTGTTCGATGAAGAAGTGTTGCTAGTTAGAGGTATTGTAATTATTTATTGTTGGTAGGTCCAGGAGACAGTGCACTACCATTCATGACTCTTTTTTTTTTTTAATACAGAAATAAATGGCAACAGAATAAATAAATAAAGTCAGCCTCTGAAAAGGTCACATTTGCCTACAGTCACCGTCCATATGCCAGTTTCTTATGCTAATTTTGGGACAGTGAAAAGCCTGACACTCTGCTCATGCTGCCTGGTGATTGCTAGAGGGGGCGGCTCAGGCTGGTCAATGCAGGTGTCTTAAAGTATCAGAAGAGAAAAGATGGGCTGGGAAGGCCAGGAGACCATGCTCCATAAGGGAATGTAAAATTAGAGGAAAGTGGGAGGAAAATTAAACAAATAAAGTCTGAAATCCCTCCAGATACTCAGGAGGTTTCAGTCATCATTTGCTATGGATGGCACCATGCCATGGCCCCTTGCAGGCTCCTTACAAGTGGGGAATATCTCTCTGAACTAAGTATGTTAAAACTATCAGTTCCCAGAGACGATAAGGGAGCAAAGAAACTTGCAGGGAAAATAGGATAAACCCTGAGTAGAGAAAATGGCTTCTGACAAAGAATTTGGGGGATGATGACATTGATGGTATTTGATCCACCACAAGAAAGTAAATCTGACTTTGGACTTTAAGGTGCAGAGGGAGGAGTTTCCAGTGGGCCACTTTTCCTGTTCTACACTGGGCATCTGAAACACACACGATCCACATTTACGGACAGCTTTGGATTTTCAAGAGAGACACAAGAAGAGTTTCAATCTGTCTTTTTCTTTTCTTTGCAATATCACAGAGATCTCATGAAGAAATACATACTAATTGTCTTAAACACTGCCCCAGAGTTTATAATCTACCCATAAGTGATGTGGTCACACACATGAACAATAAAAAAGGATGACTTGCCTCAATCCAATGTTACCATCCCCTACAGAGAGGCAGGCAGAATGAACTGTGAGCTGCAGATATTTTATCTGTCTCATAATCACTTGTGCTTTCTCACTGGCAAAAGAAAGAGGTTAAAAGCTGAAATGTTTTATCGAACAATTTTGAAATTACTTTACAGGGAAGCAGTGTGCCTGGGGCCTGGAGGGGCTTTATGAAGGCTTTGGATTAGGGGGATTTGGGTGATAGGGAAGCAGAACAGTCCACCCTTCTGGCCAGGGCTTGTGCAGGCACCCTGAGCCGTTCTCACCAAGCGCCCACTGCACTTGGCAGATTTTGGAGGGGGGTCACCCTTCCTGAGGGAAGGCAGGTGCCACCACTCATGCTGTGTATTGCTCCTCTAGGGATTCATATAGTGGGACAGTCCTCAGACACTGAGCAGCTCCCAGAGCCCCTGCTGCCACTGAATACAGAAACCTCTGTGGTACATTGGGATATGCTGCCGTGGGTGGCTGCTGTCAGTGCCAGGCTGCTCTGTGCCTCAGCCTGTGCATGAAGGCATTTCTTCCTTGGCAGCCCCTGGTATCTCCGTAGGGCCACGAGGAGTTGTCTTTGTTACCTGAGTTGTTGTCCCAATTATTCAGAAGAAATGTAGCCAGCAATGGAAGACATTGCCGTTCCAGAAATCTCTTGCCATTGCAGTGATACCGACATATCACAGAAAATGTGATATCACATATCATTTGAAAATCGTGACACCTTGAGAACCAGTAAACAATTCAATGTGTGGTGTGGAATAAATCCCTGTGTGCAGGGACTGAGTATGCAATGCAAGTTCTTCCCTGGTCCCACGGAGCCCTATTGCAGAGGTTTAAGCTCCACTGTAGGAGCACATAAGCCTTCTGCTAGTGCTCTGTGTTTGCTCTCACCAGCCACTGTCAGAATTACACAGGGGCCAAACTCTGTTTCCATAAAATGTTTGAAAGATTTTTGTTAGTTGCCCTTGGATCTGGTTTGGAAGTGTGCCTTCTACTGACAGGCCCTTGCAAGCACAAACCAACTGAAAATTCATTCAGAGGGACCTTTCATCTAGGGTGTGTTTTTTTTAAATAGTAGTGAAAGCAGACATTTAATCAGTACAATTTTGAAGATTCTATTGCTGAAGGTATGCAGACTCTGACACACAAGCCAGCTGGAGAGGTTTTGCTCTGAATATTGAGTTTTTAGGTGATGAAAACAGTGTTGTTGCCAAACACAATGTAAAAATCATTGAGAAAACAGAAAATGGAGGTGAGTTGGAGGAGGAAATGGATCAAAACAGTCCTGAAAAATGGAGGTTATATATTTATTTAGGAAATGAATTACAGATATAGTCAAACAGGGGTGAACTTTACTCTAGAGTGCTGTGTCCTTTAATAATCAGCCCCAGTCAACAAAGCTTTGCTCCCCAGTCACAGTGAACTGCTCCTTGCTAACTTGCTGCATGATATTCCCATGGCTCAGTCTTAGGTCTGGAATATTTTGCAGTTTTCCAGCCCACTTTTACTCTAGATGTATCTAATCTGCATGTTGAGAGCCACCTGCAGCCTCCCCCAAAGACAGATCCAGTGTCCAGGCAGAAAGCAAGTCTGCAAGTGGCCAGAATTCGTCTTCCCAAGAGGGGTGTGCCAAGAAAAAAATCACAGCTGATGGCCGCAAACATCCCCACTACCCTCTGCCAGCCTGCCTAGTGATCACTTAGGCACCAGAGTTTTTCTGCTGGAGTGGGAAGCAGTAGCACTGGGGTGACTGTCCGGTTCCCAAACACTCCTGGTTAACACAGCAGGCCCTAGCAAGTAATGCACATGCTTTTCTTATTCCCACAATTATTAAATTAATATCCTTTTATTCATGCTGTCCAATTAAAATGTTAAAATGTGGCTTGAATATAAATGTATCTCTCATGCGTGGAAGTGGAAGCTTTCAGCATCTTCAGAATCTGTGGTCCCTGAAATCTCTAAAGACAGAAACATAGGAGCTACTCCAGTTTATGCCAGAAAAGGATGAACCTTTTATAAGTATTATTTCTCAAAATGTAATATAAAAGTGCATCAGATCCCTAAGGAATAAAGTTAACTTTATGTGAGAAATGTGTGAAATTCCTGCCCCCTGTCCAAAAAAAGATATTTCCCTATTGACTTTTGTAATATTAGTTCTTCAGATTTAGGAGGCTAATTCATTTCTTGGGACAGATATCTGTAGTAGGCATATCAGCTCTGGTATGCACAATCCCCTCAGGTGTGTTGGTGTTGGAGAGAACCCATCACGGAGCCAGTGGCTGGCTG
The DNA here is from genome assembly GCA_013397795.1 of Orthonyx spaldingii. Taxonomy (NCBI): domain Eukaryota; kingdom Metazoa; phylum Chordata; class Aves; order Passeriformes; family Orthonychidae; genus Orthonyx; species Orthonyx spaldingii. The sequence goes on along the minus strand of VZTJ01006358.1, from coordinate 1,904,353 downwards.
TTACTGGTGGCAGAATGGGAGGAAGCACATGGGTTGGTGTGGGGGCAGGGGGGCTGGACACAGCTGCCAAGCACCCCAGGGTTCCCCAGCACACTGCTGGGATATCATTTGTGTGCAACTGGAGAAGCAGCGGACTGCTTCTTCAGGTCTTAGACTGCCCACAGAGCATATTTCAATGGGAAAGAGGAGAGTTCCACATCTTTTTCCCTATTCTATAAATAGGCATATTAACCCTGGTGATTCCATGTAGTAGATATAATCTGGCAAGGAAGGAAAAATGGAAATTTTATCCCATATTGCAGGCTCAAGAAAGGTGGGGAATGATGGCAATTGTACTCAGAACAGGGGCTGTCTCTGTATTAGAAACGTGCTTACTTGCCAAGGTAACTCAGGATGGCAGCATGTAAGCCATAATGAAACAGCGAGAGTAGCACAGGAGGCAATAAATACCAACATAAAACATCCAGACAGCCTCAAGCTGTTCATCATGACAATTTTCTCTTCTACCATATAAAGTTTGCTTATATTTCTTATTAAACTGAATCAGGGAAAGACAGGGAGTTTTTAAACTTGACTCCAGTTTCTGTTCTAGCGATTCTCTCTGTTAATTACAGATTATTTCAGGCATCAGACCAGATTGTCTCCCTGGAGCCTTCTCTTCTCCAGGCTGAACTCCCTCACCCTCTCTCCATAGGAGAGATGCTCCAGCCCTCTCGTTGTATTTATGGCCCTCCTCTGGACTTTCTCTAACAGGTCCACACCCTTATGTTGGGGAAAGTTCAGAGCTGGATGCAGCACTCCAGATGGGGGTCTCACAAGAGCAGAGCAAAGTTTCACAAGGCTTGCATAGTCCCACCTCTAAAACCTGCCAGGATCCATCTGGATGACATCCCTTCCCTCCAGCACATCCACTGCACCACTCAGCTTGGTGTCACTGGCAAACTTGCTGAGGGTGGACTCAATTCCACTGTCCATGTCACCAACGAAGGTGTTAAACACTGCCCATCTCAACACCTACCCCTGGGGAAAGCCACTCTTCACTTGTCTCCACTTGGACATTCAACTGTTAGCCATAACTTTTTGAGTTTTACCATCCAGCCAATTCCATAGCCACAGAGTGGCCCATCTACCAAATTCCTACCTCTCAGGTCTAGTGATAAGGATGTCATGTGGGATAGTGTCAAATGTTTTACACAAGACCAAGTGATTAAATCATCTGGTTTCTGCATAGGATAGAGAAGATGAGAAAGGAACTAACTGCATTTGAAAGAGAACTTGGTGCTTTCTTTGATGGTCTGAAGCAATTGTAAATCTGTAAATCTACAATTTATCTTGTAGATAAGTAAGATATTGCTTTGTGTGCCTGTAGTTCAGGAGGGTTAGTTTGCCTACTGTGCAAGTTCCCTGGTAAAAAAGATAATGGCAGGAGGGGAGCTCTGGAAAGAAACCTACAAATTACACTGGCAAAGTGTGTTATCAGAAACCAGAGTGTCTCAACTAGCAATTGCTTGACTGGATATGTGAAACAGGGCAATACAAAGCCCAATTTAAATTAAATTGCTTGTTCAGAACCACAGCCTCGGTTCTATAGGCTGAACATCCATGCAGTTACAGAAAGATTTGTTCCAGTGCCATATAATTAATTAATTAATGTCAGACTGTCAGACATACTGGGCATCTTTGCATCTCCAGCACTTGGGGTTTGAGTTGCGGAAACTGAAACTTGAGGATCTTGGTGTTGGAAATCACAGGTCAGGGAAAGAAGAATGATGTGCTCTGTGTTACAGTCCTCCCAGTCACTGGAAAAGTCACTTGGTCCTGGACTGCAGATGGTCAAAGACAGGGTGCGGAGAAGCAGGTGGAGGCTGACTGCATCCTGGAAAAGGAGCTCCATTACACCTTCCTACATCCAGAGGGATGCTGGGGAAGGATGCGGGGTCTCATGAGCCACCTAAGAAGGAGGATAATGGCTGTGGGGGAGAGGACATATCTCCTTTGGAGATTTTGCAGCCTGTCAGTACCAAGGGCAAGACACTCAGATGAGGCAGAGAGGTGAGAAAAAGAAATGGGGGTAGGCTGATAGGAAGGTTTGGCAAGCAGAGCTTGAAAGTCTGCAGGAGCATCTACTTTTATAATAAATACCAAACATGTAATATTCAGCCCTCAGCCCTAGCTCTCCATCCTGCCCCTCCAAGATCACAGACGGAATTTTGCACGGCACCTCGACAGGTTCCCCAGCAGTCCGCTTCATTTTACCACCCTCAGGATTTCAGGACAGGGGATTTTAAGAGGGTCTCTTTAGCAAAACAAAATGGCACCTGTGCATGCACAGAAGCTGAGGCATGAGATCTCAGGACAGTGAGGAGAGGGATCCAAGTTGTTTTCCTGAGACCTTGTCTTGCAAATGGTAAACCACAGTCCGAGGCAAAGATCTGCACCCACTCCTGCAACTCACCAAGGTGGGACACTAAGTCTGGGGACTGTTTTTCTTCTTGTTTCTCTGTAATATCAGAAATGGGGCTACCAGCTCCACATAAGACAGAGAGAGAAGGAAGGAATTGCCTTTGCTTTGTCCCTTTTTTGTGCACATTTGCCTTGACCACCTCCATAGAGTGACCCTTGCCACTCACGTGGCCTTGCCTCATCCGTTTTTCACATCTTCCCTTTGGTGCTCTGCCTGTGCTCACTCACTCTCCATAAAGTTTCATTCCCCCAACTCCCTGCTACAGGCTACACATCTGCAACAAAAATGTCAGGCCAAATGAAGAAAGGTAAGATCAGGAGGCAAGGCTGGCCTCTGCTGCTCCTGGGGGTCCCATTCTCGCCAGGGTTTTCAAGTTCTTCTGGCTCATTAAGCAAACCTGAGTGAGAAGGGGCATGCAGCTACTGCTCTACCTGCTGTCACTAGGGTGCTATCCTTCAAAAGAACACCTCCTCAAGGACAGCACTGTCACTGCTGATGAATTTAACTTAAAAAAAAAATCATCAGGCTCTAAGAGGACACTGGGAACCATTTTCCCTTTCTTTTACTCTTAGTAACAACAAAAGGTGCAGACACTTTCAACAATTTTTGCCTGGATTTTGAAGAATCCTGTGTTTTTTCCTACCAGATCCTTGTCTCTTCCTTACGGCACCCAGATGGTGAGAGGGAGAAGAGGGCAGGATACAGAACAGATGCCCAGTCCTTTCCCACCCCACTGCAGCAATTGAAAATAAAAGGACCTGCTCTCAGCACCTGAAGAGCAAGTCTGCTGCAGGACCCTTTCTGCCACTCCTGAGCCTGGAGCAGTCAGCGAAGTACCTGTTGCTGGGTTTCTGCTGCACTGAGACACGTTTGCAAGTGTAAAAGGGTGTTTCCTTGCTTTAACTCAGTTTGATTTGCATTCTCTGGCAAATTATTTAATAAAGCACTCTGCAATTACTGTTGCAGAGTAACCTTCAGGACATGTTGGAGACATGCAGGTAGAAAGGGCTGAAACCAGCTGCAAAGAGAAATGTGCCATTTTCCAAGCTGTGAAAGCCAAGAAGCAGAGTGCCACCTATGCCCAGACTGGATGCTGCACCACCTTCAGCTCCCATGAGGCAGGACACAAAGCCAATCACAGCATTTATAAGAACAGCCCCAGGTAGTTTCCCGAGCAGAGGAGAGAAGGATGCTTGGTTTTTCTATACATTGGTAGGTGACATTGGTGACCTGTAACTGCCTGATTCTGGTGTCTGAGAGGGTGTCAGGTCTCATAAGATTTTTTTCCCAGAATCAAAACTTTTGTATTGTGTATTCTACTCTCATTGTCTCATAAGGGCACAACTGGGGTCTCACATTTCTTTCACACATTTCCACTACCCCTGCAAACCTTTGCACCCCTTGCTCTTGTGCTCCATCAGGTCTGTTTGAAACAAGTCAACAAGTTCAAAAGTCATATGAGGAGCAAAGGAGAGCATGAGTCTGTGAATACATGAACTCTTACTCTGAAGGAAAGTAGACTAAATAAATGAGCCAACTTTTTGCCAGGCATATCTCAGGCTCAAAGTGATGTCACTGAAGGAAAACTGTCATCTCCCACAGTGTCACTAGCTGACACGATGGCTCCAGGGCAAGGTACACAAAGTCTGTGAAGTGATGGGTGCCACTATATGTTGTTTGGATGCTGCAACTACTTTCAGTTCTATCAAGGAGAATTAAATTTCTTCTGTGCTGCAAGGAGATGATGATATAGGGCTACCACTTCTAGCAAGAGACTACAGCTCATTAGAAATCCATGTTTTTACAGTCCAGAACATAAACACATTCACCCCTCTTGTATCTGTGTACACTTCTAGCTGTAGCACTGCTCCATGTAGGAAAAACTCACAAATATCTCTTTGAATACCTAAGGATCAATCTTCGTGGGAGTGCTTCAAGCAGAAAATGTGTTTGCATTTTCTTCAGCTTTTCTAAACTGCTCCTGAAAATGTCTAAAATAAAAAATAGCTGGTGAAAGTAAACCACTCAAGAAACTATGGGGGGAAACACTAATTTATCCAGATGAGAGGTACTGAAATATTTTGCTCACTTTTCCTTGAGAAACATAATGTAGCAGTGGTTGGGTGTGGGTGATGGGAGTGCGAGGAACCTGGATCCTGCCATCAGCTGGCCTTGTCCCAGGCAAGTTGCTTTGCGTGTCTGGTTGTCTTCTGACCTCTGGAGGGGATGCTCTGAGACATGTGGGAGAAGTGAGACACTAAAAGGATAGTAAGTTCCTAACTTGGAAAATGACAAGGAGGCTGAAACAAGCCCAGGAATCTCATCTTTCTTACCCAGGAATCTTGAGTTTTCACTTTCAAAAAGGCAATTCTTTCCTCTGCAATGCAGGAACATTAACCAGTATAATGTTAACTATTGCAGGATGCAGGATAATTAACCAGGAACACAGGACAACACAGAACTGGCCGCTGCACATAGGTGTGAGCAACCAATTGTGGGACTCACACGGGTGTTGTAGATATCTAGATATGAGTCTGTTTTTCTGGACTCAATTTATTAATCAGAAGAACCAAGTACACATAGGATATGATAAACTTCACCCTAGTGTCAGGTATAAAATAGACAAGTCAAACCCAACTTTCAGAAATGAGATAAATTTTGGTTTAAGACACATAAATACCGATGTCTACATGGAAGGGACAAACTGGACCTGATCAGTGGACCCTAGAACCACTGAAGCCACCACAAACTACATTTATATTTGGACACATCTCCACACCTTCAACCGTACTGGCCACATCTCCACGGACACCGTTGGAAGTCAGACATCCAGCACCCATAGAGACACCTGTGTCTAAGTATTTGAATGTAGGCATTTAGGTGTCTTAATCTGTTACTGAATTACTCCCTGCAGCTAAGTCTGGTTGTCTAAAATAGTCATCTAGTGCCACCTTAGATGACCTGAGGTGTTTAAGATATTTCGGCAGATGTGATACAGGGTATCCCATTAAAATGACCAGAGGCACCTATGGTGAAGATAAACTGGAATTTGAAATTAGGTGGGATGAATCCCATTTTTGGTTCCCACAGCTAGCACAGATATTTTTGTTGGGTTTTTTTCTTGAATGATTGATTTGGGAAAATAGACTTGTCTACTTATATCCTGTTGGCTAGACAGTCTCAAGAGTTTTATATAGAAATACTCTTCCTGGGGTCAAAATGGGCAAAAGAGTCCCTCAGAGAAGAAGCTTTTCATTTCAATCCCCAAAGCAATAGGCAAGAAAAGAGAAGAAGTTTGCAAATCACTGTAAAAGAACTTTGTGCCACTGATAAAAATTATCCTGACCTTTCTTTGAGCAATGGTGAAATGGGTGTTCACCATGAGAGGTCATTAGGCAATCACATTCAGACATGCAGAGGATGTTGGCTCAATGCTTCTATTAGCAAAAAATTCCTACTGTCTGCTTCACTAAACCCTTACCTTTCATGTACTCTGAGGTGCTGCTTTGGTATTCACAATGAAGAGATGTGTAATGTCTCATGTCCCTGAATACTCCCCAGGAGGAGCTGGCAGGTTTAAAGCTTGGCTTCCAGATCTGACAATGCTTTTCTTTTTTGCTCACCTACTCCGCAGACCATCATCTCTGAGCGGTCACAGTCAAAGGGCTGCCCTGCTGTGCACAGAGAAAGAGGGGAAAACAGTCATGTTACTGACTGGAAAGTATCCCCTCCCTCTTGTTTAACAATGTGATATTCCCCCACAAACTTGCTTTCCTGAACAACACCTGAAGAAAAGACAGACAAGATGACAAGAAGTTTATCTCTTTTCCACATTCAGCTGTTGGGTATGTAGATCTGTGAGACACAAAGCCCTGCAGGAGTCAAGAGTTGGAGGCAAGGTTGCAAAGAGACAGGTCAGAGTCTTTCTGCAGCTAGAAGCAAAGGATGTAAGGGGAGGGATGGGCAATCTCCTTCAGCTCCTGTGGAAGGGACACATTTTCTGCTTGACTGCACCCCTGCACCTTCCTTTGACTTATAGCAGGAATAGCTTGTTGCTTCTCTGTGTGCCATCCCTGTGCCAGTCCAGGCACAGGTTTGCATGAAACCTAGTATAAACCAAGTTTAAATGATCATCCTGTGGAATTACCGATATAAAATTTAATGTGGTGTTTTTACCTTCAGTCCTTGCAGTTACTGGAGTGCAGGTTAAAAGCTGCATTTATTGCAGACATTTATTTTTATTAAGAATGGATCTTTGCAGTCTGTCAAAAACACTCAGCTTGGGAGGAAATGCACCGTAGCTCCCTCTGTTCTCAGCTGTAGTTTCCAGCACGGTAACCTGCGTTGCTAATTGTACAGCATATACACCAACACAGGGTGCAAGGCGTGGATGGTGCACAGCATGGGCTGTTAGAAACATCCTACAGCTCACCAGTGCTGGCCGAGGGAATGTTTTCTCTCCACCCCTGACATCCCATGGAGGTGGACTGCTGTGCATAGGGTGTTCCTCAGGATCCTCTGAAGTCACGGCAGACCCTCTGCTGCCTGAGGGGCTGAGACTTCACCCTTTCTGCAGTGCTTGCCCAGGTGTCAAGGTGGGGAGAGGTGTTTCCCTGCAGTCTCCTCTCTGGGATCTGGTGGGGCATTGTGGAAGGCAGGGTTGGAAATTATATTTCCAGATGACAGTGTTTGAGAGACAAGTAAGGAGAGGTTACCCTGTGCCTAGCCCTGCATTATGCCCTGATGAGAAGCCATAAATGTAGTTTCCTGCTGTTATTTTTAAACTAAGAATACAAAAGTGATACACTCAGGTCAAGGTGAAGCTGCACCATCCCTGGCCATCCAAAGCTAGTGCCTTTGAAAAAGTACAAGGACAGGGCAAACATATACTGATTTCCCTCCCAAAGCATTCTCCCGGGCTATTTGTACTACAGCAATTTCCTGAACTGAGGCGATGCCTTTATTAGTAGCCTGTAATTTGCTTCCTTGAATTTGCCCTTAAATTTCATCAAACTCTCATAACTTGCCTTGAACCCACTAAGCTTTCCAGCACTGAGCTGTGGGTCAAACCCAGGCTGTGGCAGCATTCAGAGCCGCCCTAGGAAAGTCATTCCAAGGTAACTCCCTGACTTTGTTGGGGGCAGTCAGACAAGCCCCTGTGTCCCTCTGAGCTCTCTGGCTGACCTGCAATTCGACTATGTGTTTTTCCAGCCTGCCCAAGAGCTTCCCCCTGGCTGTCAGGGAAGGTGGTGCTGTCACCCCCCACTGTCAGGCAGAGGCAGTTTTTGCGTGTCTGCTGCCCTCCCCTGCTGCTGGGGGAGCACCCTTTCCTCCCAGGATCTGCAGCAGCGTAACAATAAATGCCACCAAAGGCACTCACATTTCCCTTAGCACACGAGAAAGGAGAATCAAGTCACAGCTGGGCTTGTAATAAAATGTAATAACAACAGCTTGTATACTGAAGTTGACAATGTCTTTGCTGTGTCAATTTAAGCATGTTACCCTGAGATCCTTTTGTGCACAGTTTGTCTGGGTCTTGTGTGTCAGCACGTGTGGTGAGGAGCTCTAAGAGGCTTTGCCAAAGCCCACTGTCACAAGTATTAAGAGCACGGAAACAGCACAAAAACCCCTGTGACTGTTAATATTTAGTGTGTTTCCTGACCACCAGGTATTTAATACTTCACCAGGTGCAAAAGAAAGCACCATTTCAGCCAAATAAGTATTTTGGGTCAGTACCTCTTTTGTTTTGGGGGCTGATAACTCAGACTTTCTGAGGTGCCACCAGCTACTTTTACCATCAAAGGAGAATACAATACAGACAATTCAGCGTGGTGTTCAGTGCAGGTGCATAGTCTTTCTCTCACAGCCCCACGGCCACCAGTGGCCTCTTCTGCAGGAACCACTCCCTTCCTCAAGCAGGGAGCAAACTTGGGCTGGATTTGTCTTCCTCAGCCTCTGCCAAGCTCCTCTGCAAAGGTTTATCTTGCCAGGTTTTGTTTAAAGCAGACTGAAATGCGGAGCCTGAAGCACTGGGCTTTCAGTGTGTTTTGGTGCCAAATCCAGTCTAATTGTTGCATTTCCTTTCCCTGCTGAACTCCCTGCCTGCAGACAGCCTGTAATGTAAGATCCTGGGGATGTTTTCTTTTGGGATGTGGAAGAGACACCGAGGGTGTCTGTCAGAAAGCACTACAGGGAGGAAAATGAACACTGCTGAAGACAGAAGGAAAGCAGTGATGTTCGGGATAGGCCGGGCCTTTCCATTTAACTCCTGCTGTGGCAAGCCCCATGCTTTTAACCCTGAAAGGACACTCTCTGCAGTCACATGGGACTTTTATTTGGGAAAAATTAGAGCCCCATGGCAGGTTTTCATGGGGTTCCCGAGCTGGCTGAGCATGCCTGGAGAGTGAGTGCAACCACAGTGACTCTGGACAATATGGTAAATCAGGCACTGCAAGTGTGCTCTGCTCTGATGTTTGACATTCAGTATTTGCATGAGAGTTTTAGGCAGGTGGGACTGAAGACTGGAAATTTTATAGTCAATCTGTAAGTCCCATCATATATAGTGGATCTGTCTGAACAGAGCAGATACCCCTAACATTATTGAAGACACACAGGTTTTAACATATTGCAAATACATGCATTTACTAGAGGGTAGGGCTGGAAGCCCTCTATTATTTTAATCCCACAGGCGATTGTGTAAACTGCAGACTGGATAAAACCATAAAAGCAGGTTGCTTTTTGGTTAGACACACAAAGTTTTGACTGGGGACAACATATTTGCTTTTGAAACAAAGAAGCCCCCAGCTGCAGATACTTGTCACCAGAGGCCCCTATCAAGTGGTACCCTTCCCACTATGTGAGTGAGCAACCCCGGTTTCACTCCCAGCAACATCAGCTCTGATCACACTGGGTTCTGAAATGATGAAATTTGAAGTGCTCTGAGAAATTTGTAGATTTTATAGTTTACAGATTTTGTAAAAAACTGTAGTTGTTTGTAGTAATAAACAAATCTTTATTTGCTTTATGTAGAGAATGCTCTCGAATCATGGCTTTAGGTTTTCTCTGAAGCTGAGAGAGCTGTGAGCCTGCTCTGTGAAAAAAACCAGAAAGCAGGGAGCCTTCCATTATCCCTGGCCTGAGGGAGCACGATTTTGAAAATATTAGCCATTGCAAGGCTTATCATAAAAGTATGAGAATTGCTTAGACCTTTATGTCTGGCAATGTATGCAGGCAGGACTGGGACTACTATTCTGCCCATGTGCAGGAAATTAAATGCCTGGACAAAGCAACATTTGAAAACATATTTCTACAGTTGTTTGGTTTTTTTAATTAACCTTTGTTAGTAGGTGACCCTTACTAGAAGCTGTGAAGGATGGCATATACTTCCTTGGTGCTGTGTGTATGGTTGTATATTTGTTTTCTTTATTAAAATCTGGACAGAGGGAAATGGACCAGATTCCACTCCATTACCCCTGCTCAACTTCAGCAGCTGCATGGAGTTGTGGTGAAGTAACTGCGTTAATGGAGTACATCCAAAAGCCCACTACTAACATGCGTGGTAACAGATGTTATAAAATTGCAGAGAGGAAATGTTTGGCAATTACCCTCTAACACAGCTACCTTGTGCTGGCAGCCTCATGGTCCAGCCCAGCCTCCCCACTCAGGAGTGCTGCGGATGAAGAGGAGGGAAGTCCATTTTGGTATTGGTAGTGCTTCTGAGGTAAGGCAGGATTTGCAGAACCACAGAACTTGTGAAAAAAATCAGGTTGGCAGGGACTTTAGGAGATCATCTACTCCAGACCCCCTCTGAAAGCAGGCAGTGACCGATGGCTGCAAGCTCGAGCCTTCATCACACTTATCTGCAGGATGCGGAGTCAGGGTGGTTGTTGTGAGATTCACCTATGGAACATCTGCAATAGAGGCCTCGCCACCTGAGCCAGCTCCCTCTACTGTACTCATGGTCAGCAGAGGGAAATGGGAAAGGGTTTTGTCCAACTCTGGAGAAGATGAACCAGCAGTGGTCAGCTGAATCCCACCCAGGACCACACATCTGTGGTGTGTTTCTTGCTGCTTTGTGATCAATGGCAGCAGGGAAAATGACAGCATTGAGAAAACTGCCTGCAGATTTAAAAAAAAAAAAACTAAAATGAAAATCAAGTAAGGAATTGGTTTGCTTTTTTTTTTCCCTTCTCCCTAGGGCAGATGAGCCACCCACCGTGCCTGGACCCCAGCCTGGCTGCCGGGGAGATGCAGTCCCCCAGGATGGCAGGGAGGAAGCGAGGACGACCCCCGCTCCAGCCAGCACCCATCAAAATGGCTGTTCACAACCTCTTCTCGGCACCAGCCGGTGCTCTGCCAGTCATGAAGATCCCAAAGAAGAGAGGGAGAAAACCTGGGCACAAGGTAGATGCATGACTTTCACATTCCTTCTCCAGCTCCCACTGGTCTTCATACATTTCCTTCTAGAATTTCAGCTGAAATGCAGGAACAAAGAAGTTGTGCAAGTCTGGGGCAGAGCAATGCAAGAAAAAAAGTAAGAGAAGATGATTTCTCTTCTACCTGAGCTGGTGAAAAAAAATCAGAGATTTATAGACTATTCTAAGTTGGAGGGGTCCCATCAGGATCATTGGGTCCAACTCCCGGTCCTGCGCAGGACACCCCAAGAACCACACCATGCATACTTTTCCAAAGCTTAAAGTTAATTTAATTTGGTCTGTTTGAAAAGAACTTGTCTCCCACAGTGTTGTGTGGGATGGCTGCACACCTTGCAGGAAGTGTTTTCATTTGTCACTTTTTTCTTCTCTCACTAACCAAGTTTCTTTTAACTTCTCTCACTAAGTGATTAGAAATTAAACAAACTGAACAGAGAAGGAAAGGAATAAAGGAGAGTGGAAATAAAGGGGGGGGGAGGGGTGGTGGAAAAGCTAATTTCCAAAGGAAAAAAGAGAAGAGGGGCGTTTGAGAAAAATAATTCGATTTCACTTTGTCTGCTCATTGCCCATCTCTCTGTGCAACCCTGGGGCAAAGGCAGAACTAAAGAAAGAAAGGAACCCTTAGTGCCTTAAGCCCTTCCAAAGCTGCCGCTGGGCTGGGTCTCTCCCACCACACCACCTGCGGTGGGCTCAGCACCAGTGGGAGCAGTGCCACTGTGATGCCTCACACCAGACAAAAATGGGACTGTGATGCTGAGGGGATGAGAATTTATTCCAAGGAGTGAAATTGAGCTACATCATCGTGAGGGATCTTGTGGTCAGCAGACTGGCCTGTTAATCTCTCCGTCTCTGTCCCCAGCCAGCTTGGGGCACTGTACATGTTTGCCATGCCTGCTCCTTATTTTTAGTGGGTATGGGTACAGAAATGCAGCCTGTTACACAAGGAGGGCAAATTGCTGACTGTTAGAAAATAAGAACTTCTTGAGTTCCTGGTATCAAGACAGAAAAGCAAATAAAACAATCAGGGTATGCACAAGGTTCACCCAGCCTTCCCTGGAGAAGGTCTTGACCAGAGGTTTGCCTGGCTCTTCCCTGAGTCTCTCCTGGTTCATGGGAGGTAACAACGTCCCATACACAGTGCTGCTGGCTGAGCTCTGGACGCAGAGACCAATTGTTTTGTTCCTGTGATCCTTAGTTTTGAACTTAATCTAGAGCAGGCTACCCTCATCTTTGTCTTTCCTTGCTTTTCACCTCCTGCCAGACCTTCTTCCTCCCATCCCCTAAACTCCATCTAGCCTCCTCTCTGCTTTCCAGGCAAGCCCTCTTCTCCACCCCTCTGCACTCCATTTCCAGAATCCCCTAATCCTCCACATGCCCCTGTGCAACAACTTCTGCAGTAGCTGTCAGTACCTCAGTCCTTAATGCTTCCTCCTCATCCTCTGCCTTCTCCCATGTCTTTCCATGCTCTCCTGACTTCATCCATACTCCTCTCTGCAATGGGGCCACATTTTGATGTGTGTTTCAATGTGTGCTGCAAACACACCTTGCATGACCAAGAAAGAGTTCCAGCTGCAGTTTCCCATTTGAAAAGCTTTCACTTTGATAATGGGAATGGTGTAACAGCAGCAGGCAAGCAGAGCCAGCCTGACAGCAGTCTCAGGTGTCCCTTTTGGGAATAAAGCAGAATTTCATAGCAGTACTCCAAAACAGAACGCCAAGCTAAGACTGGGGCAAATATTCAAGTGTTTTGTAAAATGTAGGATATGGAAATACTTTTTAATTTTCATTTCCATATCAGGATAAAACTCCAGGACAGAAACATCTGAATTGCTTTACCTGAGGGACTTGTTATTACAAGTTTATTATTTATTATATTTATTTCAAGTAATTTAGTTATTATCAGTAAAGCTGGGTGACTTGTAGACTCTTTAGATCAAAACCATCCAGTCTGGATCATAATACTTTGGAGATGTGATGAAATTAAGTCTTTGAGGTGATTGAATGATTTTCCAAATACCACAATAACCTTGTATGCAGGGTTTTGTCAAAGCCCATCCCTTCTGCCCCTGCTTGTCTTGGTGACCCTCATTTCTTACTCCTGTATTTACATTTGATTTGTAATTTGACAAAAAAAAAGCTGGAGAGTATGTTCTGTTCTACCTCAAATGCACCCATCCACCTGGAAAAAAGTCTTTCACTTCAAATATATATAATTGGAAGAAGTGGGAGACTTAAATTCCTGGAAATGCTGCAGTAACACCATGCTTTGGACCTATGTTGCTGAGCATTTGATTGCTGTGTGCCCCTCTTCTTCCAAAGGGAAAATTTCTCCCTGGCTAGCTACCACACACTCCTCCTCCTTGTCCCCAGGCACTTAGTGAGGAGGCAACAGCATCCCTCCTTCGGCAGTGGGTCTGAGATGATGTTCTTTCTTGGTGAGTGTAGCACGTAAAAAGGCACCCTTTTATGACTGGTGGCTTAGGTGGAAGGAGCTGGCACTCATAAGCTGCAGCATCCGTGACATCTGGCCTGGTGCAGTTGATTTGCGCTGTAGGATTCGGATGCCGAAGCGATGCTTTCCGTGAGGCGCTTTGTGCGCTGTGTGCTCAGCTGAAGTGAACCCCTCTCTGTCAAAGGCACGTCCCCAGTGTGATTCAAAGATTACATTTTTTGATGGGCAACTCTAGCTTGATTTAATTAGCTCGATAATTGTATGACTTTCAGATACCATGAGACTTAAATGCATTTAAAAAAATGACTCCCTGCCCAAATGGCAGACGACCAAATTCTTTATAGCAACCAGATAGCTGAATTATTACAGAACAGATGGAAAAATACTTCTGAATTTTTAGGAAACTAGGAATTTACAGCCTATATTTAAATTTATTTTGACCGAGATGTGAATAGCAGACATTTTCAATCACATGCTCTTTATAGACAGGTGACCCATTGCCTGTTTTCATTGATATTAAAGCAAATATCTGTGTCTTCCTGAAATGACATTTCATCACACTTCATCACCAAGAAAAGTCTTTTCCTTGCTATCCTGTTTATTTTTTCACAGCTTTAGCTATAAAATTTCATCAGCTGTTTTTCCAGAAACTGTTTTGTACCTTATGTGGAGCTATTTGCCATAAAACATTACATTTCCCCAAAATACAATATTCTTTTTGATTGTCTAAATCTCTGGGAAAAAGCCTATTCTGGCAGCCGAGGGGGAGGTTAGTAGATGGATGGGTTTTATTTCTCTGGCTGTGAGCGAGAGCAGCCCTGAAGAGCTGCCTGGAAAGCCTGTACAAGGGAAGGGCTTGTTAGCATCCTGCAGAGATTCACTGTGTTAGAGGACATCGGAGGGACACGCGCATGGGGCAGCGCTGCAGCACAGGCCACCACATCCCTCCCAGAGGGCAACAAAGCCACGGCCCCCTCTGAGCAGCTCGAGGGCAGTTTGTCCCCCTGTGCTACCAAAGCAGCTCCCACCTGGGGAGGTGGCCCCAGCCTTGCAAGCTCATGCCAGGAGGGGTGGGCAGTGAGAGTCACATGGGTGGAGTGACAATTTCCATTATGGGGCATAGGTTCCCCTGCTGCCCTAGAAGTCAATACTAATGATGACAAATAAGCAGTTGGGGTTTGGATACATTGGGAATGAGATTGCACAGACAACCTTAAAGTGTCCTGTTTATTCACCTGTCCTATGATACAGGCTTGGATTGCAAGGCTATACACACTCCTGTCAAGGTTACCTGCCTCATTCACTGTGAAACACTGACAGGATGTAGGAGGCTGTGTGCCGACTTGTTTGCATCATTTGTTGTGCAGAAGGAAGTCATTGCATGACACAAGAAGAAAAGGTGGGAAAGACTTTGGACTGTGTTTCCCTTCGCCAGCTGACCCAGTCCCTTGCCCCCAGTGACTGGACTTGTGTTATGCTGAGTCTCCTCACTCACAGCTAAATGCACAGAGCCACGGACCCCAAAACGTGCTCAGAAGCACTGTGCTTCCCTCCTATAGGTTTAATGACGACATTCTGTCCAGCCATCAGAAGTCCATGTGGCAGGACCAGGCTGGCTGAGACACTCACTTTACTGCACATTTGCAGGGGCTGGAGACAGTTCTGTCTCCAGCAGCAAAAGCTCTCATTGCCAAGAGGTGCCTCTGCCCTCCTGTCTGGAAGGAAAAAAAAGTCCTATGGGGTGGGGTGAATCCCAGCCTTTTCTAGCAATTGTTTTTTCAGGACAAGGGACAACTGTTATGGGGGAACAGGAAGCCATAAAAATGAGAATCTGTATCTAAGTGCTTTAAGAAAACTGCAAGGAAAGATTGTATTGTGGTTCATCGTGTTTCTTTTCCATGTATTTTACTATACAAACTGGCAGAGATCTTCTTCAGAAGTAAAAAAAAAGTTGCCTGGCAAATGTTCTTCACCCTCTTTCATTTTTCTGGTGTGGGATGACAGAAATACCAGTTAGATGAATCCTGGCTTCTCTGAAGAAGTGTGCAGATTGTAACAAAAACTCCAGGACACAGCAGAGTCCTCCCCATCCACAGCCACTGCATACCAAAAAAACCCCTTGTAGCCAGCATCGATGGTACAAAAGCCCACTCTCTCTGCATCTAAGGCATGGTGACTTTGATAAAGTAGACACACTTATTTCCTACCCAAAATCCCTGAACAGCTTTGTCTGATTTCTTTTCCATGGCAGAAAGTCCTTAAGAGTGGGGGGTTGGTTGTAGATCTTGTTTTAAAGCAATCACTTTTACATCTCATGCTGTGCATATTAAAACTTACAACATTTGATAGTCAAAAGCTCATTCAAGTGCCTTACCACAAGGATTTCCCAATGTGCTCTGACAGATTTCCTCTGTCTCCTTTTCTCTTTCTCTCTTCTTCATGCTTTTTTAGACTCTCATGCATATGTGCTTTATACTGGCAAGCTCTCAGTCAGTCAGCTGGTTGGTTGGGTTGGCTTTTCAATAGAGAAGACTCAGTCCAAGAAAAGACATCTTTAAATGGAATATTTTGAGATTTACACTTCATAATATTCAGGGACTGCTCAGGGTTTCAGTGGCCAGGAGATAGCTAAGCTCTGTTTGCTTAGTGCACTGTCTCTTGCACTAATCAGGCATTGTTTTGTTTTGATCTAGCAAAGGCCAGTTCTCTACTACCCCTAATAAAATGACATTTATCTGTACCCAAAGGCTGTAGAGCACATTTAGTTGCAATTAATTTTGCAGTAAATTGTTCACTAAAACAGGAAACTGCCAAGAAGGGGCTTCCACACTACAGAGTTTACACAAGCTCCACAACCTCTCTGGGCAATCTATTCCAGCACCTGACCACCCTGACACTAAAAAAAACAGGAGTATTTTTTCATCTTCATGTGGAATTTCATGTAGTTTATCTGTTGCCCACTACATCTTTTCCTGTCTGTTTATTTGCTCTTGAACATAAGCCTGCCTGGGCCTCCAAGATACAGGTGGAAGACCTCTTTCTCCACCTCTCTCTCAGCCTCGCCAGCCAGGCAAGGGAGGGGATTGTCCTGCTCTGCTCTACACTGGGGCTTCCTCACCTCAAGTGCTGGGGGCAGTTTTGGGCACCACAATGTAAGAAAGACATTGAACTATTAGAGAGTGTCCAAAGGACAGCAATGAAGATGGTGAAGGGCCTTGAGGGGAAGCCATATGGGGAGAAGCTGAGGTCACTTGATCTGTTCAGCCTGGAGAAGAGGAGACTGAGAGGAGACCTCATTGCAGTCTGTAACTTCCTCGTGAGGGGAAGAGTATGGGCAGGCACTGATCTCTTCTCAATGGTGACCAGCAACAGGACCCAAGGGAATGGCCTGAAGTTGTGTCAGGGGAAGTTTGGGCTAGATATTAGAAAAAGNCTGACAGAGTTCAAGAAGAGTTTGGACAATATTCTCAGGCACATGGTGTGAGTCTTGGGTATGGTTCTGTGCAGGGCCAGGAGTTGGACTTGATGATCCTTATGGGTTCCTTCCAACTCATCTTATTCTGTGATTCTGTGAAAACAAAATGACAGCACTTTGTCACTGGTCATTCTTGATCCCACTCTAAAGGCAAGACAAATCTACAAAACCAGAACAACACAGGCAAGTAAGAAATGGCACTAGCTAGGGGCCAGCTCAGGGTCCCTCATACTCTACAACTGCTGTATGGCAGGAGGTCAAATCCATAGCTTGTGTCAGATGCACTTATTGAACGTGTTCTCCCTCTTTCAGACTGAAAACAAAGGGATTTAGCCTGCCCCAGGGAAGGCGGTGATAACAAACTTACTTAGATGTCCCTAACTCCTACATATTTCCCTCTCCTTTCCCCAGCTTTCTGGTTTTACTGAAAGAGTGACCATTATTTTAGACGTTTGTAATTAATAATCATGGACAACATACATCCAAAACAACTTCTACTCTCCACCAGGGATTGCTCAAGGTTTGGTTTGTAGGCAGTAGTCTGACTTCATTTCTATTTAAAATATAATTTGTACATTGTTCACTGAAAAACAACAAAAGGAAAAAAATACCTGTCAGAAGAACGCCTCAGTATAGTACATGCAAATATAAAAACCAGCAAGCTGTGTGCTTAGCTCTGCTTTCCCCCTACTTCCCTTCTTAGCAAAAGGAAAAGCAAGAGTGGTATCTGCAGGTCACACCCATCACATCAGTCCTTTTCAAATATGAGGACCTGACCATCATTTGACTGGTGAGATGTTGTCAGGTACTGGCAGCATAAAGACATAGTGATATTGCACCGTAAATTCCCATCATGTTTCCCTTCTCCAAGCTGGGCTGCAGGTCACAAAGATCACTGGGTGCAACAAGGCAACAGTTTATATTTACCAGCTGGTAATAACACACTATGGACCACAGTGTGAGCTTATTTACATGGGTGTCAGCCCAGAGTAGCCTCTTGGTGCCGCTGGATTTATACAGGATTTACACCCCTACAACCAAGAGCAGAATTTGGCCTTAAATTATGATGCAGTTAAAGACCCCATGTTTCTGAGCTGTGGAGCATTGTTTACACCCACATGAAATGGGTCGTAAAATGCCATTGCACTGATTTGTTGGCGTGTTAGACTCAATTTGCTCAGGTGTAAATAACTACCCAGTGGGTGGCATAATATTTGCATCCTGTAGCTTAAGGCGTTGCTGTCTGCTGTAAATCAGTCAGGCTTCAGGCTCCAGTATCCTCCTGGGAGCAGGATGGATCTTGTGGCCTGGAGAAAGTGATGCAATAGCAGATTGCTAATGAGTGGGAGTTCATGGGGCATGACATACACAGAATAAAATTGGAATATCTTGTGTATACTTTCATTATTTTTTGCAGCTGAAATCTCGTGTCCTGATGACTCCTTTAGCAATCTCTCCGCCGAGGAGCACGCCAGAGCCGGATGTTAGTTCAATCCCCCAGGATGCAGCCACAATACCCAACTCGGACATGCCACAGGCTCTCACAGGTACTCAGCCTCAAGTGCTCCTTGACCAAGGGGTGAGCAGGAGCCACAGGCTGACAGCCAGATGTCACAGCCAGATGCTGGGCTTTCCAGAACAGAGGGAGCTCATGAAAATGGGGTGTTTGCTGGTTAGTCTGGTGACCAGTGACAAGGAGCAGAGAAGTCCTGCAAGACTGTATTTTGACTGCCATGTGTCAAGTTTAGTGGAGATGTCAGTTCCATTCCTCTTGAAATGTGAACATCAAAAACCCATGAAAGCTCTATTTTATACCTAACATTTTCACCCTGTCTAGTATGTTGCAATGATCAACCTAAATCCCTGTGTGAACATGAAGCATCTGTTACAGCTATGGGGAGAAGAATGGAGGAGCCATGGTCTGACTGTAGGCAGGGTTACCAGCACAAAAACCCCAATGCCTTATCACAGCAGCAGGCGTGGTCATTTCCAAATGCAGTCGGAAAACACAGCCTTACTCTTTCTTTTTGTTTGTATTACCAGAAGTAACAGAGGTCAAGGCTTTTAAACTGATATAAATGAGAAGAAAATCAACAAGACAGCTGATTTACCCTGAGATTTCAGCAGAGAAATGGATTAGATAACATTAGAATCTAAACACAACACACAAATCCCATTATTTCTTAGCTGGGATGCACAGAGGAGAAGTTTTCCATCTGCTCTGGTGGCAGAATGATGCTAAACCTAGCAACAATGACAATAACATATTTTATTCTCGTTTATCCCTTCAGACGCGAAGTCTGCAAAGCACTTGGCAAACACCAGCTGAGTGGATAGAACTGCCCTGAGAGGTGTGCCCAGGGCTGCTTTTGGAGCAGGACAGGGAGGCACAGCCCACCAGCCCTCCCAGATCACTGGGGTATCTGCAAAGGCAGAGGTTCTGTGGGTCATTTCAGGCTCAGTGGATGCAGTGCCCCACACCTCTGTCTGCCCATCCTCATGCCACTGGCACCTTTCTTCCCAGCATATTCCCAACAGTGCTGCAGGTTCCCACCAGAGCTGGGTTTGCAGGAGGTGAAGGGAAGCTCAAGCCAGCTTTTGTCTTCCTCTCTGCTTCAAAAGGACTGTAGGGCTCTGCAGTGGGGGATTCAGCACATTTCCTGCAAGCTGCAGAGTCCCTCCCACAGCTGAGCCCCGACAAAAACAGTGGATTGTCACGCAGAAGCCACATTGTGCAGATTTGTCGAGGTGTGGCACTCTGGGAAGGCTGCACTCTGACATCCCCCTGCAATTCCTGCATGCTGCTGCTGTATTTTCAGGGCACTATCCCTTTGTTTGTTTGGCACTTGGAAGGTGTAAAGTGGTATAATGACAAATATGATTGCTATTATCCTCCTGTTTACCCAGGATGTACTGCTTGAGCCCCTTCTGCTGGTCCCTGCGAGATGGGGGAGCAGAGTGCACTGTGACAGTTGCACTAGATTTTCATTATGGTGATGCAAACTGTAAATTATTTCCAACTTTACACAGCTGTCATCATGTCCTCCACTCTGCTTGATGGGTTTTTTTTGTCACATATCTGATTTCTGTCATAAGATAATGTTATATTGTTTGAGAGATGACAGCTCGAGCACACTCAGCCAGCTATTATAATATGTCTCACTTTAGCCTGACTTTAGGCTGTGTCTTAGTCGTCTTTAGCTACTGCAGCACTATCCCTGCTTCCACCGAGACACAGTTAGCCTCAGCCAAGCTTAAAATAAGTTCATGGTAGTGAGGAGAACTCTAATTTTTGTTGGCTATTGCTGGCAGGCCTGGTGGCATGTAGAAAAACTGCCTTTGCAGCTTATGAGAGGAGGCAGGGCTTGGCTGAGGAGAGGATGGGGCAGACCCCCTTGCAGACCCCTGTGCAGCACAGTCATGTTGTTGTGGTCCCAAAATGTAGCACTGCACACCATGTACAGTTTCCCTCAAGGTGATGCAGTTTGCAGAGTGCTAGGTTGGACATGGAGGGCACGAAGCTCCCAAAGACCAGAGTCTCTGCCGTGGCACTCTGGAGCTCAGTGCAGCATAGCCCTCCAGAAATTTCAGCTGCATTAGGGTCAGAAAAAGCAAAGGCCCAAAGTCTTTCCAAAACTTATCTCAGAGCAGTTCTTCTCAAACTGGCTGTCAATGAGCCAGTCTAAAAACACATAGAGGAAAAAATAAATACACCTCAGACTGGCATTCCCTCCTTGCTCTGAAGTCACTACTGGTAGTCACTGTTCTGCACTCCCAGGGCATTTTTCTGGTCACAAGCTGCATGGACAAGGTAGACTCAAGAGAGCAGAACCCAGGCATACACAGGAGGTTTTTTTATATGCATGTAGCTTATCCTAGCCTGTGACAGAGAGCTAGACCTAAACTCAGCTCGCTTTGCTTTGGCAATGGGTCATCAGGATAAGGAAGTCTGTCTCTGCCATCGCAAATGGCAACAATTCACCAGTGAAGGAAGAACCTGGGAAATGAATAGAAATGTAGAATGCTAGCATTTGCTAGGATGCTCCCAGGACTGTTTTGTAATAACCTTGTTGGGATTTTATATCTACAGTCTGCATTTATGTCAACAAGCAAGCGAAGCTGGGGCCATACCTTGACAGAAAAAAGGTGCAGCAGCTGCCAGAGCACTTTGGCCCGGAGCGGCCGGCGGCGGCCCTGCAGCAGGCAGTGCAAGCCTGCATCGACTGTGCACTCCAGCAAAAGGTGGTCTTCTCCCTCATCAGGCAGGGCTATGGAGGCGAGATGGTGTCAGGTAAAGCATCTTTGTAAGGGGTTTGTGGCCAGTTGGGAAGCGCTTGAAGTCTTAACGTGTTCTTCAGTCCTGACTGCCCTGGACGTCCTGTTCCCATCAGTGGGATGGCAACCAGCTGTGAATATCACTTATGCCTTTGTAAAATGAGCCGCTGCAGGAATCACCTTGGTGTCAGATGAAGGGGTATTGCAGTGGTGATTCAAGGGAGGGACATACACTCCAGAGTCTGCCTCTTCCTGCTCTTTGGAACAGTGCTGAGGCCAGGGCTGAGAGCTGTTTTCATGCAGCCGTTCAAGGATGAGCAGCAACGCCAGCCCACTTCATGACACATATTGCCACCTCAAGTACACATGCATGCGTCATGTGATGAGGGTGGCAAACCTCTGGAACAGGTTTCCCAGAGAAGTGGTGGATGCCCAATCCTCAAATATATTCAAAGCCAAGTTAGATGGGCCTTGGAGCAATCTGATCTAGCTGAAGATGTTCCTGGTCATTGCAGAGGTTTGGACTAAGTGACCTGTGAAAGTTCCTTCCAGCCAAAATCTTTCTATGACTCTATGATTCTATGTTTCTCGAAAGGATAACTTTTACGGAGTTTAGATGTTGGTGTGTCCTCTGCCTGCAGTTCATGAGCCAAACCTGCTCTCTGCTGCAGAAATTGCAAAAGTCCCATGGCAATTCTCCATGCACCAGGACAGCACACAGTCTACACAAACATATCAGAGAGAATCAAAGACCAAGGGGAACTTCCCAGGAGCTCCTCATCTTCCTGCAGTGGCACTTCTTGCTGTGTCCTGATGAGCCTCCCATGTCCCATGATGAATCCCCTGGCCTGGTTCTCTGTGTGAACATGAACGTTTCTTCTATTGCAGCAAGAGTTTTGTGTCACAATATTGTTTTGGCTTATGGGGATGCAGTGGGAATGAAACAATGATGGGAATATGGGAACAGCACTCTCCGATGAGCTGCTGCAGATGAGTCAGGCATGAACACAAAGCCAAGGATTTCAAGTCCAATCAGTTTTGCAGGGACTGCAGATGCTCAGCTGTGCCACTGGGACCTTCTTGTGTGGGAGCCCAGGCTCTGGCCCTCTGTGCAGCTTATAAATCGTGCTTCTTCCCTCTCCTCGAGTTCTCTGTAATCACAGGTGTGCCTTCCCTGAGGGACATCAGAAATACTCTGAGAATGATCCAGACTTGTTCACAGAAACACAAGACTGAAGCAATTCAGTGCAAAGCTTCTTTTTTGCCTAGTTCTGTGCTGCATATATGATTTTCATTACAATCAAGAGAGTCATATTATGCACCAAGCCTGCCAAACCCCTTGGTCTCAATTCCTCTGAGCTGGCTCAGCTGTATCTTCACCTGAACTAAAAGCACCTGGTCAACATTTCTCCCAAATTCATGCTTCTTCTAGTCATCAAAGAGGGGTGAATGGCCTTCTAGTCATGGAGTGGCTCCGCAATTGCACCTCACTCCCAGCAGCACAGATGAGTTTTGTCAGGGGCTTTCCACTCTTCCCATGGCTTGGCTCGCAGATGCTCAACCAGCTGTGGAGCATGATCCCTCAGAGCAGCTCAGGCCGACAGGAAATTTCTGAAATTACCCCCAGAATTAGAAGTCTAACGTTGCAATTTTTACTTGCTAGCAGAGATGGGAGACTGTAGGATTGAGAAAAAACCTTCCAGGTGGAAGAGTTCAGGCAGCCACATCATGCAGTGCTCCCTGCAAACCTGTTGAAACTGAATGTGTCCTGCTACAACTGATCTTGGTGGGTCTGTTTTGACCCCTCCACCTCTCCCATGGCTGGGACCTTATGCCCTTTTTCATTCCTGACTAAATATGTCCCCTGACAGGTTTACCCAGGAATTTTAATTGCTCTGTTCTTACCCTTAGATGTATTTCTAAGAGAGCCGCTCTCATCCTGCTAGGCTGAAATACACAGTTTCTTTCAGGTGAGGAAGATCACTGGATCAGTGAAAGGAGTGCAAGTGTCTTGCCACAGTCCCACATTACAAGATGGTGATGCTGCAGTGCCACAGGGAAAATTTCTGTTCCCCAAACCTCAGTGTGGTCTGCCTGTGCACTTCTGCAAGTGTGAATTCGCCCTTCTTCAGCCTGGATGACAAGAATGATGCCCATCAATCCATCTCAGGTTTCTCCAGAACTTTGTATAGTGGCTTTAACACTCCATTTTCTCTCCTGGAAATGTTTTGTTCTGGAATATATCTGAGTTTTCCATGACTGTGTTGTTCTGGAAATATATCTGTTTTTCATGACTGTGTCACCTTGTTGTTTTATGGGCATCTGGTGAGCTTGTATCACCATTTCTTCTCCCATCAGGTTGTATTGAGCCTCCTCAAAGAGTTATGGATTTCTGTTTACTTCTCGGATTTTTTTTCACTCATTTTTACTGTCACAAAAGTCAAAATTAGTCAATCCTTTCTGTGCAATCTCCCAATCCTCTTCTTCATTGATAATGCCTGCCAGTTTACAGCATCCACAAAATCTTTTTGTGCCAGCACCGACTGCTGCTGGTTTCCCTCTGGGACTTGGGGTCTCCTGCCAGAAGACTGTGTTATCATTTCTTGACCCACCTTTCATATGCAATCATTTCCAATTTAATGAAAGATTTCTTATACTTTACTAAATTCTGGATAGACCACAACTGCCAACATTCCCTTGCCTATAAATGCAACTAAGTCAAGAAATAAAGATCAATGATGAAGCTGTTACCTCTCTCTTCAGTACCCTGGTACCTTTCATTCATTCACAACCATGCCTTTAATTCTTTTCTCCCCATTATCTTTTAAAACCTTGGGTACTGCTGAAGTCAGCCTAATAGCCTATTGGTGATCACTGCAGATCACTTTCTTTCCCCTTCCTTAGACCAGGGTATCATAATTGCCTCCTTCTAATCACATAATACAGTTTTCAGATGGATGCATATATTAGAAAACCTTGCACTGCTGGCCATGCCAGTCAGCATCTTTAAGCTCCCCAGGGGGAAGGTGATCTGGGTCACAGAAACTCAGCTCCTTAAACTCCTCCAGTTTATTGCGTGCCTCAGGTAGGGTAATTTTGCAAAATATTTTAAGACATACAAATACTTGAGTAAAATTATTTCCGCTGCTCTCATTTTTCCTCCTGCCATGCATCCACAGATATTGAATTGCTCCTGTTTTGCTTTCCAGTTTCAGCCTCTTTTGAGGGCAAGCAGCATCTCCAGAGCCTGCTGGTAGTGAACAGCATCGGGTATGTCCTGCGCTTCCTGAAGAAGCTGTGTCGCAGCCTCCTGTGTGACAATCTCTTCAGCAACCAGCCTTTCCAGCAGTACAGTGCCGTGACGGAAAGCCCGGAGGTGTATGAAAACAGACGGATGGAGGCAGGTAGGCTGCTTGATCACCTTGGGCTCAACATTTAATAGAGCTGAAGAAATTACTGTCTTTTTTTTTTGGTGCTGTGCTGTGTGTGACAGAGAACGGCAGGCCTCTGTGGGACCTTTCCAGAGGGAGGCAGTGAGCTTATTTGCAGTATTTTTCCAGTGGCTGTAGAGGAGGTGTTCGGGTGAGAACCACTGTGTTGAGGTGCCCCAGCAGAGAAATTTTGGGCCAGCATGTTTTGTTAGCATAAATCTCAGGTACATATTATTAGCTGTAGCATAGTCAGCCTGGACACCGATCTGCCACCTCCATCCGTGAGTATAAACCTAAATGTGTTGTGACTGCTAAGTGGTTTGCTTTGCTGCTTGCAGGAATGTTGCTCCTAGCTTAAAACCCTCTGGGACCAGCAAGGTCTTAGTGTTTGACTGTGTGAGGCAAAGCCTGGAGGGGCTGTGGCATGGGGCAGATGCATCCAAGGATGGTGGTGGTCCTGAGGGGCACCTGCCCTGAGCACGATGGATGGCACTCCTGAGCTTCCTTCTTGCTCACAATCTGGGACAGGGTGCTGGCCCCACACAGCCCCCATGGAGTTGGTACAGGCCTGCAGCCCCATCTGCAATCAGAGGCTGGAAAGCTGCCCTGGGGTCTTACTATGGCATTGCAAAACCTAGTTTAGAAAAAAAGAGAGATGTAAATTATGGGCATGAGCCTTCATTTTACCAGCAGGCTTCCTCCTGACTTAAATTATGTTTCCTTTTCTTTTATTAACAACACTGTGGGTGTTTGGGGAGCACACTGTCTCTCATGCATTCAGTTTAATGGCAGATACATGCTGGCAGATGAGAGAAAGGTGTTCTACTGTCCACAATTATGATTTTTGAATCACTTGTTCACCAAGAATACCCTAAGTGTGTGCTTTGCACACCAGAGCTGGGAGAGGGCTGTGGACACGGTGCAGAAATCATCTTTTCGTACAAAGAAATCCAGCTGCCACTCTTACACATAGAGGAGGAAAGGCAGGAGCCCAGACTGGAAAGCAGTATTTTTCTTTCCTTTCCACTAGGACATTTGCAGCAAGCTGAATGTTTCTGAGAGGTCAAGAGATTTCTGTAGCACTGAGCGAGTGCAGCCCAGGAGGCCTGGCATTTGCGTTTGCATTTGCATTTTAATTTGCATGTACATTTACATTTACTTTGCACGGCAGGGCTGTGTGTGCATGAGAGAACCAATTCCACAACCAGAGTTTTCACAGTTGCTATTACACTCTGAGCATCTCCCTCTCCACAAAATTCCAATGCAGATGTCCCGGACACCATCCTCACTGGATCTCCCCAGACACTGAGGATGGGCAAAACATTGTTTTTCCCTCAGACTAGACGGAAGATGTGGGTGTAGGCAAGGCTTCTCTTTCCTGGGTCTCCCACTGTGGGGTGTGTGTGTGTGCGCACAATTAATAGCTCCCAGAAGCAGCATGGGCTGGGCAGCCTGGGCTAGTCAGGTAGATTTAGATTAGATATAAGAAAGAAATTCTTTACTGTTAGAGTGGTGAGGGACTGAAACAGGTTGCCCAGAGAAGCTGTGGATGCTCCGTCACTGGAAGTGTTCAAGACCGGGTTGGATTGAGGCACTGAGTCTATGCTTAATGCTGCTTTGCCTAAATTTCCTTCCATCTCACCTGGAGCCAGCATTTCTCTGCAACAAGGTCAGCACGGGGGTTCCTCCGCTACACAGAGCAGAGACAGGGTTTCCCCATAGTGCAGTGATAAGGAGGACCGTAGGAGCTCTGCTTCCAGATGGGTCTGTGAGGGCACACGTTGGGATAAAGCTCACATGGAAGGAACAGGGCCATAATAAAGCACTACAGAAAGCCATGCAAAGCAGCCACATTCTTCATTGTTCCTGTTCTCTATCTTGTAATCGAGATGTCCTTTCTTTTAAAAATCATGTGCTTTTCAGCCCCTTTGCACCAATGAATCTAATCCATGTATTGACTTTGGTGCAGTTACTCTTGATTTACACCGTCAGAGGTGAGAGGAGAAGCCAGCATCGTGTCCAGTCATATTAATCCACTTACCCCATACAGGAGTCACCTTTTTAACCTTGCCCCAAAGCACATGCCCCTAAGCCATAATTCACCTGTGCTCACAGCAAGCTGCCAGATGCTAATGGCTGTGTACAGGCCAGGTGGGATTTGTTGACATATGCATATATCACTTACAACTATGTTTTACATGCCCAGGAAGTGCACACTCATCAGGCTGTGCCTAGAGCTGGTCAATGCAATGAGCCTTGTTGGCTGTGCATTACCCTCCCTGCACCTGAGCCCCACGCTCTGCTTGCCTGGCCAATGCCCCTCACATCTCATGTCTCACATGGGACACTTGCATTGGCTCTTTCTCAGCTGTGAAGGGACTTTCTGGCTCGTGAGAGTGATTAGTGGGGAGCAGTTGTGGGGTGACTCCCAGGCCTTCACCCGGGAAATGCCCAGCTTCAGGTCTACATTACATCAAATCCTGAGATGTTACTTGTCCCCACAGCACCTGGGTTCAAAGCACCTCTGGACCTGCACCCCAAAATTTTCCATGGGAGCGGTAGAGCAGTTTGAGCTAAAATGAGGACAAGACCTGGGTGGTCTGTGCAGAAAACTTCGCCAAGTGTGGCAGGGGCTACGTGATGGGAAGCCAACAGAGATCCTGTAAAGTGCCTCCACTCTGTGTTCAGATTTCATCATTTGTCTCATGCTCAGCTAATGTAAACTTGGATAGGAGCATGCGAAAGGGACATGTCTAGGACACCTACATACTTGTGACATGCACCTATGAGATACTAGATTATTTTTCAGAGGGAACCATGTTTGCTAAAAAACTTCTGGCTGACCTGATCATGGGCACAGAATTAGAAGAAGTTTCTCTTATGTGGGAAGCATGAAGTTTGATAAACATCTACTTTCCCTTTCAGTCAATCCTTTCCTTGCTCTTTCTGTCCCAAACCTTGGGTTATGGCTATTTTGTGCTGTTAGAAAATTGATGTCTCCAGATAGAGCACGGCTGCATGTGGCTGCAGCAAAACTTTCTTTATGCAAGAACTTCGGTGGCCACCCTATATTGTTCTTACCACAGGGGAAGATGGGAAGGTCTGTGAATAAGGTCCCCAATCTTGCTGTTCTCCCCATGGCCAGGTCAAATTTGCATACATGGATACCATATGGAACTCCCTACCACTGTCCATGGGAGAACAGCATCTCTTCTTGTGGCACTGGCTGGAAGAAGGGATCTATATGGAGCAGAAGCACAGCAGGATGCTAGTGCCTCTATCTATAGGAAAGTGGGCTCTTCCTATTCACAAGCCCTTGAGGAGCTGGTATGACAAGCACAATAGCAATGCACAATAGGAGCGTGACTATGTAGGCAAGACACTGGCCTGGGAACTGGATTTTTATAAGAGACTTTCCCATTGACTATGTGGGCAAGCCACTCTTCCCTGCTGTGCCTTTATTTGAATATTTGTCGAAGGAGAGCAATAATTCTTGCCAACATGTGCAAAGCCCTTCTAAAACAGCTAGGAAAAAAAGAATAATATGATAGAAAACAACATATTATTACAATCAATATTTTCTGTTGCAAGCACCAAATAAACAGCAGCTCAGAAGTTTCAAGCCCTGAGAGAGTAAGAAAAGTGTTGTCTTTCTCCCTTCTAGTGCCATGGCTTGTTTAATCTTGTCTTGTTGCATGCTATGAGGAACAGTGCTCCTGGCTTCTCAGCCCACTCGGAATAAATGGCTTTTACGGCTATCAATAGCTTCAGCACTCCTCAGCATTTAATTACCTGCAAAGGCCATTTATTGCCTCATATATTCCTCTACCATGATCATTATCCTTTAAACAATAAATAAAACATTAAGGTCACTCTTAAAGAAGGAACAGAGCCATCCAGCCACAACAAAGTATAATATAAAGAGTTTATATGGTCTTTGGGACTTTCGGACTGATGGCAGAGCCCGCAGTACAGTCGAGAAAGGCTGGGATTCCTTCCTTCCTTCCTTCCTTCCTTCCTTCCTTCCTTCCTTCCTTCCTTCCTTCCTTCCCCCCCTCCCGCTTGCAGCTGGAGCACCATCCTGAGGATTGGCTTCCTGAAATGATGTGTCCAGGGTGGTAACTCTGTGGCAGAGCTGAAGAAGAGACAGCTGCAACTGCAGCTGCATGTTGTAGCCCAGAAACCTGGGGAGGGACTGGAACAGTTTAGGATGGTACAAGGGATAGGAAATAAAGGCAGGGGGTTGAAAGAAAAGAGAGAGTCAGCCTGTGCTCCTGTGGAGGGGTTTCAGGAGGGTGGTAGCAGAGGCATTCAGACTCTAAACCTAGATCAGAAGGAACTAATAAAATGTACACTAAGGAGCAAATCCTGGCAGGAAGAAAAATAAGAGATAGATAGGAGAGAGAAAATTCAGCTGTGATGTATTTTGCCTGGACTCTATAGAATTGGCAGAATTGAATAAATTGAACTTTCTGACCTTTAAGTTGTGAGATTACTGTTTGCTAACTCACCAATGAAGAAAGACTCCCTTTCTGTTCCTTTAAGTTTATGAAATTGTATCTCCTTGTGTGTGCTAAGCAATGAAGCTGTAAGCAGACATCCCTCCAGCAGCCAGCCCAAGGGAAATCCTCCTTCTCACATTCTGCTGGGCCTTCACTGACTTGAGGGGGTGCAAGAAAGTTCATCCCTTTTGAAAAGTTACTCCTGGGGGGGTAGGCACCCTGCTCTCAGCAGTGAATAAGGAAAAGCCCAAAAGCCCTTTCATCCTTCCACCCAAGATGTGCTCAGTGCCATGGCACAGACACTGACAGTGCTGGATATTGCCTGGGCTGCAGCCATGCAGGTTAGAAAAGACAGCCAAGCTATGAAATAGAATTTAAGGATGCTTCATTTCTCCATATCAAAGGGTATGCATAAGAAAAGTGGATGAAATGATGGGCATAAATGCATGAAGCATGATGGATGAGATCATATCCACTATAGAAAAGAGTACCCCTGGGTATATGCATTTAATTCAAGTTTTACAAGCAGAGTCATGTGGAGGAAGCATGGACACATTCAGAGCCCCAGTAAGGTAAATCATGTGATTGTTACTCTGTCTTAGCTCCAGGTTTAGCTTTAACTTTGCTTTAGCTGGTTAAGACTTTTCCCTAGAGCTCTGTGATTCCCTTAGGAGACATCTGAAGTTAGTATTCCAGGCTTTTATTTTAAATAGCTTAAATTAAAGTTGAAACTGGAATTTCCATTCCTGAACTTTTAAAATATTGATCCAAATACCTGTGATCCAATATACAAGATTTCAAGCAGTCAGATGAGCAGGCCACAAGCCATGACTGGTGATTAGTAACCTATGCAAGTGCTGCAAGCATAAGCCAACAGGAGTCACCTGGTTTTTCAAAGATGTGAGCAGGAAAAAAGGTGAACCTCAGCATCCAGCACTTAGTAGAAGATAAAACAAGAAAGGTTTTGGAAGAGAGTGGAACTTTTGCTTGTGAATCTGGATGAGAGGGTCCTTTCTTCTGGGACTGCCTGGTATGTGGTGCCTATGGCAGGGCCTGGGCTTGCACCTCTGTGGCAGGAAGCAGAGACAGCTGAGGGTGGGGAAATTGTCATCCCTCCCTTACGTGTCTTTATCTACCTTCTGTTTCTCTCTACCCTTTTCCACTTCACTACAAAACAAATGGAAACCTACACACAATGGCATTTCCATTTCCATGGAAATAAAACATCCACTGTTTTTTCTTGCAATGTCTTGGCCACTGTTTAGTCAACAGTGCTCCCCAGTTCCTTAGGATTTATTTGTTTGCAATAATTATACAGAGTACATCAAAATGCCTTTTGGAAAGGAGTGACACACAGCATCTGCCTGAAGAACATTAATCTGTTGGCAAAATGAGTGCAAAGCAGGGGATTAAAGCAATTAAGAGAGTACCAGAAGCAAACTGTCAGTGGTGACGTGCAGTTTGGTATTCGTGCTGGGATGGTGCTGGCCATGGGCAGCAGTGAGCAAGGTAAGGGTGCAAGGCAAGGAGTTGCACCACCAGTAGCATCTGGGCAAGAGAAGTACATTCTCTGATGGAAAATAAGCTGCAAGTGGTGGCTTGGGGAATCATGTACTTTATGGTGGGTTTTTTCATGGGAGAGATAAGGTTATAGAAGAGACTTAAACAAAAAGGTGGCAGTGGTTTGATGGTCTCCATCAGGGAAGCTGGATTTAAGGAAAAAGCAATGAGGCTGGGAATGACTCCTAGGATGGGGTCCCAGGGTAACCCAGCTCCCCAGCAGCATGGCACAGTGCAGCACAGTGATGTGGAGGGAAACTGGCTCTGTAGGTCATGGAAAGAGGAGGGGATAAAAAGGCTCAACAAAGGGGAATTGGTGAGTTCCTAGCTGTTGGAATCGAGGTCAAGCAGGGAAGTCAGGAGCAGCAGCAGAAAAGACAGGAAAAGAAAGGTTTTGTGAAGGGGAACTAAGACTTCAACCATATATATTGTACTTATATGACAGAAGAAATATCAGAAAGTTCAGCAGAGCAGCAGCACTGGGCAGGGAGAAATTAAGCAAAGACTTTATAATAGATCTTATACCTGCACACAAACATATGCACAGGCTCATGCTTTATATGTACTATTCTACTTAATTTCTGGATGAGGTTATTATATTTATTAATGAGCAAACACGGCTTATTTTGCAGCTACTGAATTTTGCTGTAGACATCTCACTTCTTGTATCTCAAATCATTTGTTTTTCAAACAATAAAAAAATTACTGTTAAATATTTTAGGCCAGTACTAAGCAATATGATTCAGGGACATTTATCGTGGTGGTAGCAAAACAGAAATGCACTAAGTACTTCATCTGCAGAGAACCCCAGTATATAATGCCTTGAAATTTTCAAATAACACAGACATTTTCATCTAGTCTATTCTATAGACAGCTTTTTGTGACTTCTATCAATGCTGATTTATAGGGATAGGGAGTGCATTATAAACTACCTTGATAGAAAAACCCCTCTAGCTACTGCTGGAAGCTGGATACTGAAAAGATCGATCGCAGCCTCTCCCATCTCCCTCTGCCATTACAGAACCATTGCTGTGCTAAGACACAAAACTATACAACCCTGATAAATCTTGTTTTCATGATATACACTTTGGTATAACATAAAGGCAAGGGGGAAGGGAAGAGAAAGGAGGAGCAGGTCTGAAATCAGGTGGAAGAGACCAAAGGAAGACTTTTTCTACAGCCTAGATCCCAGTGTTATTGAAATCCCTTTGCCTTCACTCATGGGTGCGCCTAAACAATTTGCCTGTGCTGTAATACAGGACGAAAACCTTTCCATTGTAACACCATACATTTACTCAATCCTCCCCAAGCACTTAAAAAATGGAAAACATTCCTCAATGGGTTATTTATTCACACGAGCACCTTTTATTATTAAATCTAATATATTTGTCAGCAGCTAGCATTTGAATTTACTCTACCTTTTTATTCAGTTTGGACAATAAAACCATGTTGATCTGTTCCCAGCTGGTTTCTTTCCCTGGTTCTACTGCATTAAACACAATGTGGCTGTTGTCTGGGCTGCAAACACTCAAGGGAAATCGTTTAAATAATGAAAAAAAAAATTGCTTATGCTGAAGACCTTGCAATCAGAACAACACTGGATTTTGGAAAATTCTCTAAAAAATTTAGATTCTTGATGTTAACTGACTGGCAGCTTCTCCCTGGAGGACTCAGCATTTCGGTTACTGCAAAATATTTTTTAGCTAGGACGCAGCTAGATGATACATGGTGCAGTAAAGTCTCAGACTAAACCCTGGGGAATTCATTGCAGGTTTTATCTCCACCGTGCGACCATAGTTTCAGTGTTCATAATATCTGCATTCACAAGTGAATGAGGCATATTTACATTTTCCTGTTCTGACTGACTACTAACCCCCCCTGTTATCCCCCTGTGGATGCAACTGTGTGTTTCTATAACCCATGCAAAATTCTCCCGTAGACTGAAAACCACAGGCGTGACCGCCCTGACCCACTGTTGGCAGATGCCCTGGGCTGCCTGCTCACTCGCTGCCTCTCTGCAGCAGCCTCAGGGATGCTGTGACTCCCTGAGGAGGTGTCTCCATGCCACCTCATCTTGGCAAGCAGCGGGCAGCTCGGCTCTGCAGCCACAAACCAGATGTCGCTCCCCGTAATGCTTTCCTTGTCCAGACAAGCTGTGGCAGCCACGGGTTGGTGTGGAAAAGGTCTGGTTCTTGCCCAGCTGTGTAGAGTGCAGATGCATGCACCAGAGAGTGGTGTTGACACGGTATAGAAACATCTGCTAAGGGGTAACATCATATTTTCATTGTGCTGCATGTCTGGATGGACAATGGAACTAAAAGGAACGGGCTAATTCTGTAATCCCAGAGTAAATCACAGCAGGCAGAGCTGGAAAGTCTTAATCTATCACAGGAGACTCTTATCTTTAGATAGATGCGTGCAGGCTCAAACTACAGGGAAGATAAGGGCTGTGGTACATTCCTGACTGGACAGAAATGTGTGAGGCTATTTGGAAGGCACAGAAAAATTTCTTTTAAAATCTTTTAAGACTTGATGTTTAAAACAGAAGATAGCAGTTTAGAGCCAAGGCCTATCTTTCACAGTCTTAAATACTGTTTATATCTTTCTGCTCTCTCCCTCTCAGGCTTACACTAGATTGAACTGATGGTTAAACTCATCTGAAGGATTTCCTTCTGCATTTCAGCATTTGCTTTTTGTATTTCCCCACTTCCATTTTTCCTTTTGTGAAGGCTGAGTTGCAGGGTTTCTAAGCACCTGCTCAAACCTGTTCCCTCCCCTTCCCCCCTACACACACCCCTCCCACCTCCCTGGTAGGGCAAATGCCATCCTTGTGCAAGAAGCTGGAGCCAGGCTCAGGAAATATAAAATACAGGCAAAGATAAAGCCATTCAGAGAAGGAGCCTCTCAATAGGATTTTGACAGTGTAGCTGGCTCCTCTCAAAATGACTGGAAGATGAAAAAAGGCTGTCCCTGGCTGGGAGAAAGGAGAGGTCTGAGGAAGCTATGATATCATGCTGCTTAAAATATGGAGTTCACATCTGGTCAACCCATTATAGACAATATATGGTAGCACTTTAAAAGGTACAGGGAAGGGTCAGAGGGCAAAGCCCATCACTAAATGATATGAAGAATAGGAGACGACAAAAAAGGGATAGTGGGGGCAGAGAAAAAAAAGACAGAAATAAATCTGTATTGACTGTGAGGAAAAGATCTTAATGGGGAATTTAATTAACGCAAATACAAATGATTGAGCATTGCAGGTGGTAAAGTAAAAGGTTATGAAATGACATTAAAGTATGGTCCTAGGAGGAAGAGCAGTTGTCCTGGGAAGCTACTGGTGTGTAAAAGAGGACCTCCCTGGCTTGGGGTTCAGTGTCCATCATGCTCAGAGCAGGGGGTGTGGGTTTCCAGCAGTGCCTCATGCAGCCTTCACCCAGATGCAGCCATTTCATGACTGTGCAGGATATGGCCTCTTAGCTGGGAAAAGGGACTCTAATCCCATTTCACTGCCCTGACCTTGGGCTCTGCTGTCCAAGCAGCAACCTGGGGATGAACCCAGAAAAAGGCATGGGGGTATCAGGAAAGGAAAAGCTGGATCAATGAAAGTGTGACACGGGGGAAAGGGGAACAGCCTAGGGGAGAAAATGGCTATGAAAATCATATGTGTGGGAAGAGGGAAAATAGAAAAGAGAGGTAGGGAAATAACTGACAAAATGGGAAAAGGGTGATGTTGTAGGTCCAGGAAAACAGTGTTAGGACAAAGTTCAGACAGTGGTAATATAGCAGAAGAAGAAGTAGGAAGAGGTGATGGGGGGAAACCGAGGGAGAAGCTACTGGGGTGTATAAGGGAGCCTGAGAGAGGTAAAGGGAGATGTAACAGAAGCAGTGATGTGGGAGCAGCAGCAGGTGAGGAAAGTGATGCAAGACATGTTTGGCCTGAGAGGAGAGAAGACAGAATAGAGTGTCTCTGGAGTGTAGTACGAGATTTTCCCTATAGGAGAGATTCTAACAAACTAAGTTCGGGGGTTTTTTTAAGATTTAGCAGAAAAAGTAAGAGATTAGATCTGCTCAGGGAAAGGTCAGCTAGGGATCATCTTACCTGTGTATATACTCTTCTTCATTTCCTGCTTGACTTGAAATTGATTTTCATTTTCTTTCCTGATGAGAATGAGAGTCAATTCTTTTGTCTTTCTGGAGTGTCTCTAATCCCAGATGCTACCAAAGGCCCAGTGTTTGTGTTCTGCATTCACACATGCAGTATCCATCCATGTGGCAGTCCGCAGTGGCAAACGGATACTGCTGGGGCAAGGAACTCGACGTGTTACAGAAGTGAGAAACAAAATAAGTATTTTCCTTCATCCTAATGGGGAAGTGAGGTCCAGAAATGACAGATAACCTGACCAAGGTCACTCCAGAGGTTTGCAGCAGAGCTGGGGTGTTAGCTGCAGATTCTCAGGCTCTTTTAACCCTCAGCTGACCCATCTTCAGGAATTTGGCTAGGAACCGTACAGACTGCTACTTTAAAGAAACTCAGCTAAAGAAATGCGCATTTTTAAAATGGGAAGGCAACTGTGGCTTTTTTCTCTCCTTCTTTGTTGCATTTTAAGGTGTGCTGGATGTAACAGCCTTGGGCTTTTCAATCCAGCTGCCTGCGGACCATTCATGGAAAGGAAAACTACACCAAAATGGCTTAAGCATCTCAGGGTGGTGAGCAGTTGTAATGGAGACTACTGTGATCAGGGCCAAAGCTCGAAGCAGCTTTCTCATAAATCCTGCTTTAAAGCATCGTGTACTGGTTTCTCACTAATATGTGGAACTGACTACCTACAAAATAAAATAAGAAAAAGTGTGACAGAATACAGAAGGGCTAAGCTACAGATTTATGAACTGTTGCATTTTCAACCCCAACAGAGACTTATATTTTCTTCTATTGTCTTAGAAAAGATGTTTTCTTCCTAATTGGCCAAAGTGGGATTAGAAGCTGTGATGGCCATACACTTTACAAAGCCTTCTGGGAGCTTACAAAATGCAGATATTTTCAAGCACTTCATCAGTGGAACCTCAAGTCATGCAGCTTCTCTGTGGTACAAACTCACAAAGAGCTGGAAAAATAGGAACACAAAGAGCTTCCACAGGGTTTTTTAGTTTTTGGGCAGTGGGTCGCTTGAGATGATCCCTGCTCCCCCTGCTCCAATGAAGACATTAATATGACTTTTCAGATTTCCAGAGCACCTTCCACTGGGGAATGTTTCATGCAGTAATGAACAGAGGCTCTGGCTTGTTCCATGGCAATAGGCATCATTACTCCCATTTTGGAGCTCAAAGCAGAGATGTGGAATAAATTGATCTAGATCAAGAAAAGAGTCTTAGGCAAGGTTAGGAGGAGAACTGACAGAGATTGGCTCCTTGTTATAGTCTTGTACACAATTCATGGGTGTCCTTCCACAGGGAGATTATATCTGCACATGTCTTATTTCACACAGATTGTTGAGACAGTCTGACATCCATCAAAAAATCCCTGGTGTCTGCTCAAAAATTTTGGAGTAATTTACATCCATAGCAATAAAAGCTGTATGCTGTTTATTTAGCAGGGCTCTTTTAATGTGCTGTTTGTTGTTTTGATAGTCTATGTCTTCTTCATATTGTAATCATATTAAAAGAGCATTCTTTTCCTGGAATAAAGAGGTAATGACTCACAAGAGGCATAATTATTCCATGCAGTGCAGGCAGGATGCTGCAGAAAGAGCCATCTTCTTTATACGTAAGAGGCTTTTATTGCAAGTGTTCTACACAGTAATTAAATTCCTTTGAATGAGGAAGCTTGATTGGATTTTCTTTGGTTTATTGGGAGGAGTTTGGAAAGCAAGGTATTTAGCTCAATCGCTATATAATTTTGGCATCTGTTGGAGGTTAGGGAGAAAGGTGCAGAGTGTCTGATTCCCATTTCTCTTATGTGTTACGTTATCTGAACTCCATTGAATTCAATTGAATTACACCCTATCTGTATTTGTGTGAGAATCAAGCTCAGAAATTCCTAGCAGAAAGCAGCAGAACACCTGAATGCATGTTGTAAGAATCCAAATCATCTAAGGGAAAAAAGCCTTGCTAAAGGAAAGTTACATGCGGTTGCAAAGGCAAGTGCCCAAAAGCAAGGAAACTTCATATTTGCAGCTTTCCTTCAAATCTGATGTTTGCCTTATGGCAAGTCCAGCCTTGGCCCAGAATGGGACAAAAGTTTAAAAGACAGAAGCAATAAAATAAAACAATGTAACAAAAATCTGTGCTGTGGCCTGACACACAAGCCAAGATGCTGGCATGGCACAACTCTTGAGTATTTGAGTTGTTGAACTAAATCATGTTCATTTAACATCAACTACTGTACATAGCTGCCAAGTCATGTTTGGATTTTGGTTTTTTTTAAGGAAAAGAGTGAAAATGTAAATTAAAAGGAAAACTCTGTTATATACAGCCTCAATATCTATGTGTGTCTTATGGCATAAATTACAGCAAAAATTCTTTTTTTTACTCAATAAGGCTGCATAATACATCAGGAGGAGAGTGTTGCTCAGACCAGGAAGTTGATGTGTGGCACCATGGGGGAAATTTCACCCTGCTCAGATGTGTCTGGAGGGAGAGTACACCTGATGAGGAAAGTGGCCTTTTCAACAGCTCAGAAAAAAGTTATGGGGCAATGGAAGGCACTTCCCTAATCTAGGGGCTCCCTGCCTGCCAGGTGTTAACACCCAGTGGGAGTGGGACTCTCTAAAGTGCAGGTTGCCAGCAGGGTTCTGCGAAGGTTGGGATCTCATAGAGGTTTCCAAGGGTTCTGGTTGTATCCTAGTAGTGATACTGGGGCTGGTGGACAAGAGGGCTGGTTTTGCAGGGAGAATGGCAGTGGAAAAGAGGAGGAGGAAGACCCGTGGCCATCTTTTGTGAAGATAAAAAAAAGACTTGGATATGAGGAGACTGGAGGATGAGGGCAGTGACGTAGGCATGGAAATGTCAGTCCAGACAGTGACAGACCTGAGCCTGAGGGGAAATGGCAGAAAAAATCTGCATACTGCAAAACCTGGGGCTAGTGCTGCCTCATGCTTGTGTGTTAGACCCCCAAGCAAAGGCGAGTATAAGTCTCCAAAATAGGTCTACAAGTGCAGAGTTTGGTTTATTGGGAGGAATCTGAAAAGCAAGTTATTTAGCTCCTACATAGCATGAAAAGTGCAATGCAAAGGAGAGGAACCATAGCAATGGTTTGCAGTTGTCTGTGATGTTGGCATGTTTATCTGAACCTGAGCCAGGTCCAAGTGACTCACACATAACACATAACTGTCCTTGATAAACCTTGGGTGTGCTCATCTGCCATCAAGCCTATATCCTCACGGGATACCAGGCCTGATGGATGTCTGCAGCTGAGGATACTTCTGATTAATTTTGGTAATTGCAGCCAGAATGCTTTGGTTTATTACCTTCACTCCTTCCTACTGGCTGCCAGGCATTATGAACCCAACAAACTGCCTGTCCCGTTGTCCTCCTCTACCTCCTCCCTTTCAATCCTCTAGTCTTGGTGTGTTTGAGGGGCACCATGAGGCAAATCGGACCTGCCAGCCAGTGGCCCAGGATTTAAGCTGACGCAGATGACTCGTATTAAGCCATAGTTTCCTCTTGCAACTCTACTGACTTTGAATGGTCGTGTTTCCCTTCATAGTTTATTAGTTCTTAGTAAGGATCTCTCCTGGGGCCAGGTGTCTGTACAGAAATTTGAAACCAGAGTTACACTTTCTGACCAAAAAAATGGGAATTTTGGAAAAAAAATTCTTTTCAGGGTTTGATTAAAATAGTTTCTGTTTTACTGATGTTTGTTTTGTGTCTGGGCTTCCTGAGCAGAGACCGTTATACCTGAGGACTACCTGGCTGATCCTGCGAATAGGAAGCAGTACAGTGTGGATCCTGCCGACGCTGCCTTGGGTTCCATGGGCTCCATCTACACCATGCGTCAGAGTCCTGCAGATGGACACCCTGCTGGAGGCTCCTCTTCCTCCTGTAGCCATTGTCCTGCCCAGACATCTTCAGGGGGATCCTCATCTACTGGCCTGCGGCATCAGACCTCCAGCCCAACAAGGAATGGGGCCTATCTTGAAGGAAACAGAAGTGGTAATGCAACATCTTCCATTTAGCAATGTGTGCTGCTATGCTGGTGCTGTGCTGGAGTCTTAACTCATTCCCAGACTCCCAAGAAAATTAGTAAGGTGGTTCTGTGATGGAATCCATCCAGACCACTCATGCTTTCATTTAGATGGGGAAATAATAACCTGTGTAAAAACAAAATCAATCTGTTCACCATTAAGTAAAAAGGTGAAGGTTTTCTAATGCTGTTGTTATGTAAACATATGTATTACGTATAATCACGTGGCAATCGCAACTGTTATTATCAACTTAGACATACAGATATTAATATATAAGGCATTCCTCCCAAAGATTGATACTGCCTACAGCCAGCTACCTGTTATTTGTGTGACACCAGCTGCGTACAAGATATGATGCAGAGCAAACCCAAATATTAGTGCCTACCTCAGAGCATTTTAGCAAAAGGTTTTGCTGCCTAGGTGTGTGGCCTATCCTGCCCCTTTAATCACGAGTCAAGCCAGATTTTGCTTGAAAAAGACTCCCCAACAAAACATATGTTTTTTGAAATCATTCAGCTCACTGTTCAAGGCTCTTTTATTCTTCAGGAAGCAAAGTCACAAGAAGCTTATCTGCAAATTCAAGAAATGCCATGGAATCCACTGCATTCAATGATTCTCCTTCCTTTTTTTTGCAATTTTTTTTTGTATTTTTGTCCAGTTACCATGCTCGAATTTACATTTGCAGGGGCAGTTGCTCTATCCATCTGCTACAGTTCCTATTTACCATGATTTTTTTTCCTCTAGAAATTGCCCAAGTTCATCAAACAGGTTAGCTACCTCACTGAACTTCAGTTAACTTTGTTTACATTTTCCAAATTCTCAGTCAACAGATCTTTATCAGTACTGATGCCAACAGTGTCTTCACCCCTTACTAATTATTCAAACTCATGTATGCATTTTTCATTCTGACGATAGATCTAACAAAGGAGTTGAATGTCTCAGCCATTTTAAGGTCATTAATTTTTTTCCGTAACTCATTTATTAATGGAATCTACTGCCATTCTAGTATTATTTTCTTAAAATCCTGATATATTTGCTGATGATTACTGGTTCCCCTAGCCCCTTTGTCTACCATTAGCTCATTACACTGTCTTTTTGCTCTTGCATTTCCCTTGGAAACTTCAAGTGATTCTGCATATTCTTGCTTGGAAGCCATTCAAGAGCCTCTTTCCAGTATCCTTTGCTTAATCTTTGCTTAATTCCTTCACATCACTCACCTCCCCAACACCTGTATAATTTATTCTTCCTGAACTTTCACTATTTAATATTTTAGAACACTATTCTTCCAAAATATGTATTACATGTATTTATCTATGTATTTATTTGTTTATCTAAGTTTGCCTTCTTAAGTGTTCAATACCCTCCCCCCCCCAAAACCATCACTGACTTTGCTATTATTTTCACACACTTGCTTCCCTGGTTTAGCCCTGTGTTACTCTGTTGTAGAGACCATTGATAAGTGTTGGTTTCTCATAATTATCCCATTCTTTACTTAGTCAACTTTACTCAAAGCAAAGTGCACAGTATAGAAATTCACTGCAAACAACTTGTAAAAGGTTGTTGCTAGAAACTGGTGGCCTCAGTTACAAAGAAAAGGAAATGGAAAGCCATTTGCTTTCAGATCTTGTTCAGTGCCTCTCAGGCTGGCATCATCAGGTGCTGGGAGGACAACAGGCTCGCTGTGCAGAGGATTCATTTACCCCTCTCCCACCACTTCCTTAGAACCACCTAGCAGAACTGGGACCCTTTCGTCAAGCTTTATAGCTGGCAGCTGTGAGGAGCCAAGATTTAACAACATTGTTACATACTTGACTTAAAAATCTTTATCATTCTGCTTGGGATCAGGTGTTATCTCTTTGTAGCACACGTGAAGAACTAGGGCAGTTC
The DNA here is from genome assembly GCA_013397795.1 of Orthonyx spaldingii. Classification (NCBI taxonomy): domain Eukaryota; kingdom Metazoa; phylum Chordata; class Aves; order Passeriformes; family Orthonychidae; genus Orthonyx; species Orthonyx spaldingii. The sequence continues at coordinate 1,863,695 of VZTJ01006358.1, read as the reverse complement.
AGAGGGAAGGTCTGTCTAGCCACACATTTTGTCTCCAGCATGAAACAGCAGCATGCCCCAAGAAAAGGGATAAATGTAGAGATGGTGGTGCATCCCCACTACCCTCTCTGCCTTCAGAAATTTGTGGCTCAAGGGCTTCCTCAACCAGAGGTGGTAGATTCATACTTAGTAACCCTTCACAGATTTTTTTTCTCTAAATCACTTGGTGGCTTACTGAATATTTTGTGCATTTTCAGCATACACAAAATTTCTGTGCTTAAGAATGTGTTGTGTGGAGAAAACCCTTGGTGTCGTAGGAGGGAAACTATGTTCAAGGGACTGAAGCTTAAAATCAGAGTTTCTTAAGCTTGTTCAGCTGCATTACTTTCCCTTTTTGTTTTTAACTTTGAACACCACCTTTTCCCAGTCTAGCCAATGTCTTGTGAAACTTCCACATAATCCTGAGCAGGAAGCTAAGCTTCAAGAGACACCTCCATCTCTCTTTTTGTGATTTCCCACAAAATCTGCAGTCTTTATGAAATGAAAGGCTGAAAGATGGCACATGTTTTTTTCCAGAACTGAATCAACAAAAAAAGTCATTGAGTGGTCATGCAATAGGCTTTACAAGTTCCTGTATTTCTCTAGCTTAAAACTTATTAAAGCACTTCGAGGAGCAAAGAGGAAGAGATTGCTTTTGAACCAGGCATCCATGACATGAGTGTCCCTGAAGCAGTCACAAGTGACTTGAAACTGCTACTTATAATACCTGGGGTTAACAGGACTCATCCCAAAACAGCTTGGTAATTTTTATATCACAGTCATTTGACACTTGCATAGCCTAGTTCCTCTGGGGTCTCTGGGTCATTTGGCCAGCTCAACAGTAAAGGCTTCCTAAGATGGAAAGGTATGCAGTGACCATCATTAAAATGGTTATGGATTCATTGATGTTGTTGTGGTTTTCCTAATTTTTAGGCATTTATTAGCCCTGGTATCACCCATCGTAGATTAAGGTCTACCATAGAGGCACACGCAAACGCGTGCAGGGCTTGCTGCCAAGGTCCCTAACTGTAGCAAATCCCCTGTAGCAATCCCTTGTGCTCCACCAGTGTATGGCAGCACAGGCAGCCAATGCATGTTTGTGCCACCACCATCCATCATGCTTCCTCCAATCCTCTCAGCTGCTTTCTGGAGATTCCAGCAGTTTCCCACAGTCCGTAGTAGAACCTGGGTGCTTTGAGGCAGAGGAGAGACATTTGCTGTCAGACATGGCCAGGCAGTTTTCAGTGGCTGTGGTGGGCAACATAGTGACATCCATGAAGTCAAAATGCATTCATTATAATATCAGTTCAAGCATTAAGACACTGTGATGTTTCCTGTCACACCCTGGTTTCATCTCTTTCACTATTTCCCTTAGTGTCAGCTCTGTAACACTGGAATTCTCACCAGAGTCCTACAAAGTATTACCCACTCCTCCTTAAAATTAGAGACTGTATTACTTCACAGAAAGAAATCATATTTTCACCCACCATGTTGCTTCCACTTCTACTGGCAATCCCAGATTTTTAAAATACACCTTTCTGCAATTGCCTCCAGCCACACAGGAGTTTTAATACTGTCTTCACAAAGTCTCTCTTGCAAAGGTCTTTGGAATCTGTGCATGTATTTTTCTTCTTTCTAGCCACAATTTATATGTTGCTGAATCATAAGTAAGCAAAGATGAGTAAGTGGTGCATGTCAGTCTCAGTTCTTATCCTCTTCAGTTTGTATAGTTATGAGGCAGAGATGGGCTCATTAAAAAGAGGAAGAATTTATCTCTGAAACCTCAAACCAATCCTGTTTATTTATGGATAGTTTTGAAAAATAGCTTGCCTTATTTATCATGGTGGGCAAATATCATGGAAAAAGCCATAATCATAAAACATATCTCAGTGCATAGCAGAGCATGTCTTTCAAGCAGAATGGATAAGATTAAACCTCAAAGCTCTCACTAATGCGATCGGAAGCTTGATGCCTAATTCTCCTTGATTATGCTAAAAAATTCTGAAAAAAAGAAAAGAGTAAAAAAATTTCGTTTCAGAAAGCCACTTGGGGCTGCAAACAGATAAACATACACTTTCCTGTCATCATTTGCCAAATTGAAGCTTTTAAATTAGAGAAGGAATAGTCAAGGACATCATAAACCTTTCCAAGCCTGCTTACATAACAGACAAAGCCTTTATTCCAAGCATGAAGAATTGTGTGTTCAACCACAATATAATAACCTTAACCTTGCCCTGTAGCTTGTTATTTTTATGCAGATTTTATTATCCAGTATTAGCAGTTAATTATTATCACCTGAGGGTCTTTGTTAAAGAGACAATCCTGCTTATTAGTATATATATTTTCTGAAAACATTTGGGGGCATGGGGGTTGAAATTTCTCTTTTTCCAGAATAATGCTGCAAGCGGCTCATGGTGGACAGATCCAGCACCTCCCCAAGGCAAAGGAGCTGCTGATGGCATTGTGAGTCTCAGCACTGTATTCAGCAAATACAGCCTGCCTGCTTATTTTTGAGGATGTTTCAGTCTGAAAGTTTCAGTGCTTTCAGTGAGCTGCCTTTTTGTTTCCCCCACAAAAGAGAGGCAAAGCAAGGAAAACCCAGATAAATATTTAATGTCCACGGCCACATCTCATGCAGCTGGATGCTGGCTGCTCTTGCAGGGGGCAGAGGAGCACCTGCGATGTTGCATCCCCGCACAGTGCCATGCTGTCAGGGGGAGCAGCTGCTACACTGGTGGGACAGGGACTCTTCTGTGACGCGTTGCAAGGAGGAGGACACCAGCTAGGTGGTGCCTGACATGTCCTGCCAGTGCTGGTCAGTGCAAACAGATGTGCTGAGCCTGACCTTCTTTGCAGAGATCTCTGCTGATCACCTGTCAACACCTTGCCCCAAATATCCTGTAACTGTGTTCTCCCCAGTGCCTGCTTTTCTGATGCATCTCTTCTTCTCCTGCTTGGTGTGCCCTAGATGTTTAGAAGAGTATCTTAAAGCCTTCCTCCTTTCCTTGTTTATAGTGGGGGGTGGTTTGTTTTTTAAAATAATTCCCATTTCTCTGCACCTTTGAGGGTCTGCTACTTCTGCTTAGTTTCAGTAGATCTGCTGCTCCTTATTATCTGCTCCAGTGCAATCAGAGAGAACCTTTTAAAATTTCATTCCCACCCCCTTCCCCTGAGGCAAAGAAATCATTTAGGCCTGCAGCAATATTAAAGTTCATCTGTCACTCCCTTTCCACTCTTATCTATCAATGACTGTACTCCCTCTGGGCTCTGTTTGTTTGCCAAGAACATATTTAGGGAGTCTGTTATTTGTCTTTCCTTCTTTTGCAGGTTTAACTCCATTTTAGCATTTTATTTCCTTGTCATGCCTCTGCAGCCATTTGTCTGTTGGCTCTGTCTCCATTCTCCTTCTCAGGAAGGTCCAGAGGTTAGAGATGAGTGGCAGAGAAGAGCTTGTGTTGGGTGAAAACTCAAACTGAGCCAGGCCACCTCTTTGCCTGAGCTTTACTCAGCTTTTGCCACTGACCTGATAATTCCAGCTGCTTCTGTGTGGGCGATGGTCTTGACTGGGATGCCTGGAGACATTCCCTTGCAGAGGAACCTCTTCACTGTCCTTCCCCAATATCGTTTGAGGCAGGAGGGGAAAGTGCTTCCCTCTGATTACCTAAATTTCCATATCCCATTCCATTAATTTGACAAATTTTTGCCACCTGTCAAAAACAGGAAATTGGATTTGACCTAGATTATGATCTCTAAAAATAATTATTGGTCGCAAGCACTCCCATCTCTTTGTAATCTGAGTATTCATTATCATCTTGATTAATTCTGATGACAGGATGGCATAGGATACCCGGGAGACATAAGACTTCCTCATTTATCTAATTCTTAGGTTAAGTGTGAATACCTTCAGATATGAAAAAAATATATAGTACTTGCCTGGCTGCCATCAAACACTTTTGTGCTTAATATAATCTTTCACCAAAGTGATGCTATTGAAAGAAACCCCATGCCTTTGTGTAGACATGAAATGATCTATTTTCTTTTGTAAATAGAGAAATTACACTCAGATGTGTAAACTGCAATGTCAAAAAGCCAAATAAATTAATCAAGAAAATAAATTATAAAACATGTGGAAAAACAGATTGTTTCCAGACTCACCAGCTAAAATATGATATTTTGCTGCAAACTGGGAGTATCTCAGTTTTACTAATAACATTTAAAGGTAGCTCCTTTCGCACAAGTAAATTAACATGCCTTAATTTATGAAAAAGCAGCAGAGAATCCAAAACAAAAAAAATCTGAAGAATTAGTGTTGACACATAATTCTTGTTTTTGTATTATGATATTACACTATACCTCAGGCATGGATTTGAAAGGGTTATCTTCACCTGCTAGGGTCTGGAAGAGTTCTAGCCATGCCGTCTCTTTAGAAAGGTCATTTATATATTTGTCTTTCAGAAATCACATTTATGCTATTGATTGCTAGATTGCAAAGGAGTGAATAGATTCACCCTGTCATTTCAACCTTTTCTTCTCATCCCCCTTCCTTTTATTACAGATACTTCCAATACCTGTGAAGGCTCCCAGCTGCACTCAGGGCTCTCTGCTCGCCTTTGCCCTTTCCTGGACAGGTTGCAGGCAGGAGTCACTGGGCTGCAGGCTGCCCTTTCTGTTCCCAGTGTAAATCCCAGGCTAAGTCCTCTGGGCTTTCCTTACATTTATACAAATTTAAGGGAAAAAACGTGCTCCTTGGTAGTGGCACAACATCTCCCCTGACCATGTTACGGCAGTAGAATAGAAACTTCTGCAATCTTTTGGACACAGCCAAACCTTTCTCTTCTCCCTCTATTTTCTGACCAGTTTGCAAAAGCCTGGTCTTTTTCCTGACCTTTGGTTTGAGGTGGTGTAGTGCCTACTACCTCCACACATCAGCTCTCATCCAAACCATTGACAGATCATGAAGGGGAGAAATACCCCTCTGTTTCCAAGACAAGTCTCAGTTCTCCCACTTGTCCCTGACAAAGTTCCTCAATGTTACTGATGATCCAGGGGCTGGCCATGATTACCCTGTTCGTTTTGCACTCTCTGTCTTCATTGTTTCATGCCAAAGGCTCCAGATGGTGTCTGTGCCGTTGTGTATTGCATTTATTCTCTGAGCGGAGCCCAGGGTCACCTGAGTCCATACGAACACCGGTCCTCACTGTCTAATTAAAAGGACCTGCGGCTGTTCCTTGTCCTTTGTATCCAGAACAGTGACTTAGCAAATGAGAGTGCAATTATCATGATATTTACATCTCATCTCATTATGAAAACTACCGGTCAGATTTGCACATTCATAGCACTGCTGCTTTCTGGAGTTTGTTCTAAGTAACTGCAAATCCACCTCATTACATTATACTGTAAGTTGAGCATGGTGGCAAGGAAAAAAGGACCAATATGCACATAAAACCATTACTGGGCATATATGGGCAGAGTCTCATCTAATATAAATCAGCAGAGCTCTATTGAAATCAATGGAATGACAATCTACATAAGCCCCAAACCCACCCAGCACATTTACTCATGTGCATTAGGATCATGTTTTGAGTCATGCATAGGGATTCTTACACATCTCATCTGTCTTTATAAGCTCAGTATTTCTCTGGAGAGCTCATCCCTTCTCTCCTCAGCAGTTTTGATTGCCTCTTGGCTACTTGGGGCATTTCCAGGCTCTAGTTTATGTGTCTGTGGTCTCCTTCTACATGCACTCTTCTGTTTGATTTCTGGTCTTCTGTAGTGTATTCTTGCTTGCCATTTGCACATCTCTCATTAAGAACTGGGCCTTGACAGAAAGAGATGAGCAGATGTGAGCAAGTAACATTTAATACATCTGTGTGCTGCTGCCTGCTAATGCAGAGTTTGCTTGGTGTGGATATAAACAAATGGAAACAGCTTTCCTGTAACGTAGCATAATGTAGTTCTTGTCATAAGGAAGCAGCATAAGTGGGGGTACAAATTATATTCAGGTGGAGATTGAGATTTATAATTCTGCAGAGACTAAGAATAAAAACATAAATGCACTTTCATTCCAATGTGCTTTTATTCACTTGATTTAAAGCTACAGCAAGCTGAAGTCACCTTAAATCATTGAGGGCTTATACCATTAAAAAGTCACATGTGCAATGTTCATCTTCACATGTTTTAGTAACTTTCCAAATTGGCATTCACTGGGGACCATCAGCTTTGTGAGAGACTAAGATTAGGAAGATATGGACTGAAAACCTTCTGCTAAGCTCTGAAACAAGTATGAATATCTGAATGCAAATTAAAGAACCCCATTTGCTAAATCCTGATTTTATCCTCTAGCCTTCACATTCAATGGCAAACTCCTTTGTTTAGTGCTGAAGAACTTTCTCTCCAGGTGTGAGGGTAGTGTCGTCTTGAGCCAAGATCCCTGCTGCTGCAGATCAGACAGCAGGGGCAGCTTGGTTTAAGAGCCTGGCAGCTGGCAAGTTTTTCCTTCCCCAGCAGGGACCTGAGGGTTTCATGTTTTTAAACACAATTCACCAGCTGGGATCATGTCTTCCAATAAGCAGTCAGATTGGAAACTGCTGCAAGTCCCCTTTTCTCCCTATGCCACCATCTCAGGCTGATACTTGCACACACAGATCCAATGTGCAATGCTGCAGAGAGGCTGCCAAAGCCCTGCACACTCACAAACCGAGGAAGCCTCTACGTGCCATTGTAATGCACTGTTGTGGGCTTTTTGTACCGATAGCCTCAAGTCCTTCACCTGAACGACAAGATGCCGCTCGGCCATCAAGCAAGAATCCTTTGACCTGGACTGTGGATGATGTGGTTTGGTTTGTGAAGGATGCAGACCCTCAAGCTTTAGGCCCTCACGTGGAGCTCTTCAGAAAACACGTATGTAGAAAACTGCCCTTACCACTTCTAGGTAATTTAAGTCACAAGAGATAGCCAGCACATGTCACACACACAGCCCCTTAGCTGCCTTGGGCTGCTATAGGCAGTGTTTGTGCTCAGCCAGGTTGAATGCAGGCCCTGGCAAGGAGTTCAGCACTTCTGGGGGATTTGGGCTAAAGAAATTTCACTTATCCCTTGAGATGGTGGTAAAACACTGGGACAGGCTTTGTGATGAGGTGGATGATACCACAAGCTTGTCAGTGTTAAAGAGGCTTTTGAAAAGTGTTCCTAAAAACACGGTTTTGTGTTTTGGTCAGCCCTGAATTGCTCTGGCAGTTGGACTAGATCATTGTAGGTCCCTTGCAACTGAAACAGTCCTATTCTATTCTATTCTATTCTATTCTATTCTATTCTATTCTATTCTATTCTATTCTATTCTATTCTACTCTATTTTGTGCTATGCTATGCTATGCTACTCTATTCATTTATACTTCAATGGGGAAACCCTAACAGTGTCTTTAGAAAATGCTTAGTGTTTATTCCCAGCTACTCCAGCATAAATTATTTCTATGCCAAACCTAAGAGAAAGCACTGAAGATCTGGTGCTCATTTTTCATTGTCAGATTGGCACAAAAAAGCCTCGTTTCAATGACAATTTTTTCACAGGATACATATGATTCTTCTCTGAAGAGCATTTTTTATGTGTCTCTAGATATTTAGCAGGAGAAACGCAGAACAGCCAATATTTTAATCTTTTTCCCCTCAGTATTATGTAACTACATAACCAAATTTAACAGACCTGCTGACTCACTAGAGGATATGATAGTTCCTTTTCTGAGGCAACCTCCAGTGATGGAAATTATATTATCCTTAATTAGTAAAGGGGAAGACAGTAAACTTGTCTGATCTGGAGTTTTTTGTTCTGCTGCCGTATATGGAGTTGACACCAATGTATCTATTAGCATTTTTTGCCTTCTCCATCTCTCCTTAATCAATTCAGTCTGGCTATGAAAAATGGATTTTACCCTAAAAGTGACTTATTTGTGTTCAGCTGGAGGTCATCACTTTTCATGTAAGTGCTTGGACTTAGGTCTAAATGAGAGTTGCTCTCCAGCCCTGAGCCCTGATCAGCAACCCCAGGGCTGCAGAGACAACGAGGGGGCTTGATCACTCCTTGCCACTGTGCCAGCAGAGACAAGTGGGACTGTAGGGCTGCAGACAAGGTCTGAGGGAGGTAAATGGACTTTTAGCTACACTCTGCATGCAGGGTTTCCAGACACAGGAGAGGAGGTGGCTGAGGAGCAGCTGAAAATGAAGATGAACACAGGCCTTGGTGTCTGCTCACCCTAGGACAGTATGGAGGCCATCTGCCATTCTGTAGACAGATCTGTGGTATGAGAACAACAGCAGGCACAGCGGTGTAGGGCCAAATCTGCAAGTACAGGTCAGGTGCTGGCCTACTTTTCCTGCCTTCTGCCTTATAAGCTGATAATGAAACCATGGCCTATATTGGTCATGTGGGCAACCAGGCAGATAAACAAGCCACCTTCAGAGTTGAAGGAACTTGCTATGGAATGAGGTTTTTGAATATCAGAAGGGGCTGTGCATCAAGAGAAAATCTTCATGCAAGGGAGCAAGAATTGACATGGTCTGAGGCATATAGGTATATCCGAAAGGAAAAAAACCCAGCTTTTGAAGTTTGAACCTAACTTGTAAACATGGAGAGCGCAAAACCACTAATTTTGCCTAGTTTCCATTTGTAGTCAAGCATGCTTTTATGTAGCAGCAGGGCAGGGGAACACTCCAGGCAGTCATGGGCCAGCTGTACTGGAGAATGCCATGATATGCAGCTGCTCTGCAACCGAAGAGATCAAGCTAAATTGCCACTAAAGACTGTCCCTGTCATCCTTTGTTGCACACCCAGCACCCATGGGCTCTACTTATCATTGGTTTCCTCGTAAAATATGCCATAGGTGTGAGAACCTGGGTATGATTGCCACACAACTCAATTCAATTACACCTTTGAGTTATATATGTCCCTGTAATTTTTCAGCCTTCAAACCTCATCTGGATTAGCACAAAGACCCCAGGGGTGAGAGACAAGTGATTAGTCCATTAACCTCAGCCATATCTTCCTGTATGTTCAATCTTTCTATGAAGCAGGTGCATAATTTACTTAGAAGCATTTACTGTCATTGACAAGACCCGGCTATTTCCCAAAATAGTTGCATTGGCAATCAGCTCATCTGAGCCAGGAGAGAGAGGCTGTTGGGACCAGCAGGAAGAAAACAGCTGGAGGATGTATCCTGCATGTGGGCAGTGTGCTTTCCTACTGCTCTATCAGACCCTTTGGGTGTTGACCTCAATCTTCAGAGCCAGCTCTTTCAGCATGCAGCCTACATCCTTCACAGCTGCAACAGGCACTGTTGGATGCCCTGGCTCTGTCTGCTCTTCCCACCAGGAGCAGAAGCTTTGCTTCTTGCCAAGATACCCAAGGAGCGCTGTCCCAGGTAGCTCCTGAGAGTGTCTACCAAAGACTGAGAAACTTCCTACTAGCTTCCCTCGGCTGTTCCCTGCTCCCTCAGCACATCTGTGTGCCAAGGACAGCTGAGCTCATCACTGAGAGAGCTTTTGGTCTCAAGGAAAAGAGCCAGTGCCTTGGCCAGGAACCCTGTAGCAGCACTGTGTGAGAGCCTGTGCAGACTCTATCAGCAGGAAAGACTTGGTGGAGAGATTGGGGGCAGGGAAAAGGAGGAGGGAAAAGGTGGCACTGATGGCAGTGAAAGTTACCAGTTCCAGACCTCGTTCAAGATCTTCTACTGGGGCTATTGCAGATGTGGGAACACGTTATCAAAGTCTTCTTTTTAAAAATTATTTTTAAAAGGGCTGACACAGTAATACTGTAAAGAAGTCAAGCCAAGAATCTGCACAGGGAAATGACTAATATGGGATATTTAATTGGATATGAATGCTCCCTCTGGCATACTATTGTCATGGAGTTTAATTTTGACCCCTACACAGTAATAATAATGGAAATAATAAAATGCTGAACTCAACATTTAGAAACAGCTGCCTCCACACCTGACCCTTGACAGTGTTTTTACCCTATGGCACCACAGTTAAAGGAGTTCTTATTTTATTTCTTATGCAAATAGTAATTATATGTAACACTTTTTCTTGCTTTACCTTAGTTTCCTTAAAATTATGGCAAGGAGAGCAGGGAGGTGAAGACAGTTTCTATTATGGATAGAGTGGGGGTTGCAAAATGAAGAGCATTAATTGATTGAGTTAATCAGAAAGTGACCTTAACTGCTCATCAGATAAATCACCTAGTGAATGGAATAATAATGATCAGGGCAAATTAGGATCCATAGCGTTGCTTAATAAGCAGGCAATGGATCACAGTGGAAAGATCTGACCATCAAAACCATAGAACACAATATAGACAGCATTGGTGTGTGTGTGTATCTGTGTGTGCACACACACACAGCACTTGTGATGTTTTAGCTCTGACAATCCGAGTGTATAAACGTGCTGAAAATTGTGGGGACAGGTAGTATTGTTTGGTAGATCCACTAATATAGTCAGGAAAAACCAGAAAAGCTTAGGGCTGAAGGAAGGACAGTACAGCTGAAAGCTTCTGTGTTCTACAGCCCATAGTACAAGAGAGTCTGTTTCTTTGTGGGCTCAGGCTGCTTTTGTAGTAGCACTTCATAATTTCAAAAGGTTTTCAAGCCAACAGTTCTGGGATAGATAGCTGAGCTTGGTGGTAATTTCCTCCACTTACACAAGGGTTAAATTAAAATTTAACAAATTTTATTAATAAATGCAATTAAATAAGCAAGTTACTACTGTCTTCAATTTGAGAAAAAAACCCATATATATATATATATACACACACACACACACACATATACCATATACTCGCATCACTGGTTATCAGTGTACTGGAGATATGTGAGACACATAGATAGCTGGGGACAAAGCTGAAACTGAGATCCAGAGGTGTTCTGTTAGCAGTTGAATGTGGCTACATCCTTCGCTGCCTCCATCACACATACCTTTCTCTCAAGGCTGACTGACTTTTCTCAGAATTGTGCTTAGAGCAACCCTGATTTTTAAAAACCTCTACTTTTAATTGCAAAATAAATTGAAAACCTAGACTAATCTTATAGTTCCTTGAAGAACAAAAAGTACTATTTAATTAAACCTTCCTTTACAGCTTCCTTCTATCGCACCTCAGATTTCTATTTTTTAAATGAAATTTCAAAATGCATGACATTTCAGGTAGCTCTACCCTAAATGACATGCTGTTTCTAATTCACCTTGTTTAATGTGTCAGGACACAGCACTTGAAGGGGGGTTAACACATTTTGATTCTCTTCCTCTCTTTTGGAACCAGGAAATTGATGGCAATGCTTTGTTGCTGCTGAAAAGCGACATGATCATGAAATACCTGGGGCTGAAATTGGGACCAGCACTGAAACTGTGTTACCACATTGATAAGCTCAAGCAAGCCAAGTTCTAACAATTTCTTGAACAACAGAATCTGAGCTAAATCTAGATGGAAGACTAAAGGTAACATGTTGCCTTACAGAAATGCATTCATTTGCAGATTGCTTTTCCTTCTTTTTTATCAAAGACTTTGTCTTTTTTAACATTTGTGCATTGTCACCTTTTTTTAATCCAATGGGATATTTTGGGCTGCTTTGTGTTAATAATTTGCCAAAAAGTATATAATTACAATGATTATTTTGTATCATTAATATTATTATGATTATAGTAAGTCCTATTTTTGTAATCAGAAGTGGGAAATCAAAACCAAACACAGCTACAGCATATGCTGAGGACTGATAGAAGACAAACCAAGAGTCCCTCACTTGCCACGGGTCCGCCTCGGAGGAGTAATCGCTGACCTGCATTGCCTGGGCACCAGCTCCACTTCACGCTCAGGGGTTGGAAAAGTGCAGCGTTTGGTCACCTTTTGTCTGATGGGAACTGCCCTGTGTCTTGCACTATCCGGAAAACTTGAATGAATCACTTAAACAAACAAACAAACAGAAAAACAAACAAACAAAACAAAAAAAAAAAAGGGGGGGGGAGCAAAAAAAGAAAAGGAAAGGAGAGGGGGAAAAAATAGGGAGGGGAAGGTTTTTTTGCCAGCTGAAGTACTTTTTCCCGCTAGAGGGAGCACCCCTAGCAGACTTGTGGCTGGAACTCTGGTGCCGCGGTGCTTTCCGTCTGAGCAGCTTTGACCGTCATGACTCTCCTATCGAACACATCCATAAACACCGCCAAGGAATCACAAGCTCCCAGCAGGATGCGCCCGTCACCGTTTACAGATAATTAATTCAAGAAAAGCCCAAATGCAGAGCGTGTTTCTGACAGGATGTTTCCCGTCACACCAAAGAGGGGGTGGATGGCTCCCACGGTGTCTGGCGCGCACAGCTGTCAGCTCCCTTCCCTGAGCCGCCTCAGTCTGGCGTACACCTTGTGGCACTCCAAGAAAAATCTGAATTTCCGGGTCTGTTTTTGCATCTTTTAAACACGAGGAAGCCGGGTGGGATCGTTCCTCACAGAACCTGGGCACACCTCTGCACCTTGCAGTGATGGTCAGGCCCAGGACAGATGCTGTAGGGTTGGTTCCCAATTGCGCTGTGGCTTTCAGCACACAAACAGATGTGCTGGACTTTCTGTCTCAAGTGAATTAAAAATTCACTTCTGCCTCTTACACAAATCTGAAAGGTGCTTATTGACACTCCATGTAACTGAGGGGGAGAAAACAGGTCTCAGGCTGAGGAAGTAATCTGTGAAATGGTTATATCCTTGTTTTCATCCACAAAGGACGTCTATGAAGGGAGACATCCATATAGTTCAAACCCTTAGTGCATGACAAGGAGAGGCAGCGAGTGTTTGTAAGTCATGCAGGTGATTTTAGAGCTAGTTAGCTCAACTGAATTGAGAAACAGGGTCCTGATAAGATGCAAGACTGTTAGACTCTGTTTATGTAGAAAAGAATGTTTCCAAAAATACCTCATGAAATAAAGTTCAACTTGATGCATGTTGCTAGACTAGAACCCCTACAGAAAGATACCCATTCAAGGGCCTATTCCTGGAAATCCTTAAAAATAGGAGAAACCATATCCTACAAGACTTTCACTACACCCCTGAGGACTACTCTCCTAATTTAAAAAACTTGTCATAAAGTTGGAGGACTGGATCTTTACAGGACTGACCAGCTTTCAGCAAATGCTGTCTGCATGCTGAAACACCCTAAACAGGAATAGCTGAACAACTGTACTAAATGAGAAGTGCTATATGTCATTGAGTGATGTAATATAGGGAACCCTAAACGTGCCAATGCTTGTAACACAACACCCATCCACATCACTTTGTGTCTGTGGTATAAGGAATGGAATTCTCTTCAGTCAGGTGTCTGGTTGAGGCAGAGGTGACTTACCATCAACAGCAAACCTGTACAGTTCATTTTTCACTCTTACATCCCAAAATATGTAAAAATCTTGCTGTATTGGTTATATCACCTTCAGAGAGTCCTCAAACAATTTTTTTCCCCTCATAATTATGAACTTAGTTAACCTTTCTTCTTCTTTCAAAATGGGATTTTAATTCCTTCACTTACAACCCCACCTTGGTGTAATATATCAGTAATCCGAGGTGGTTAGACTTTATCAGATGGCTTCAATGCTGGAAAATCCCACTTTGTCAAAATCAAAAGTCTTCATACAAGCATGTCACTTTCTAACATTAAATTCTATTTAACTGAAACTACAGCTTTCAGTAGTGTCAAAACATCATTTTGACATTTTGGAAGTGGAACATTTTTACTCCAAGAATATTTTTGCATTTTATTGTATTTTCCTGGAGGATCTGTAGCTTCACATTTTGTTCTGAGAGTGGGGGAAAAAAACACAACCCAGAACTAGACTTTCCTAAGCAAGAATCCTTCCCATTCTGTTCTGTGTCTCACCCCTTTCTTCCCCTCACTGCCCCTACTCTGGATGTTACAGCCGAGGGGGCTGATCCAACACAGTATGAAGAGACTCCATGGTGGTAATGATGTTCATACACATGATTTAACATGCTGAAATAGTTTGCGTGTGTGTATCTGATGTACACAGTCAGTGGTGCCATCTCATTTTATATCACACTTGTAGGTACATCAGGACCATCCAGGCCATGATATTAAATGTTCTGTTTTTCACAGGGGAGGCAGTTAGTGGATTCATTTTATGTGTAAGTAATGCTTATGACAAAAATTCCTCATTGCATGGTGTTGTTTTGTTTTATTTCACTGAGAGGCAATTAGGAGACATTATTGCGATTACTGTAATATAGAAATTGTGCCTAATTTTTATCTTTCAAGTCTTGTCAGTGAAGGTAGTTAAGAAGCTCTGCTCTGCTGAGGGTGTCAGGCCATTTCTTCAGAACAGGCACTAAAGAATCAGAATATGTATGTCAGCTGCTTCTCCATTGGCTGCTTCTTTAGACGTTTACTGTACAAATTACTTTGCTTGCTATTTCTTTCACAGCTCTCCCTTCAGACTGTAGCCAACACAGTTGTATTTTTTAACTGTTCCCAACAGGTGGTGGATGTGCAATACCTTTAAAAGCAACACATGTGCCTCTTTTCTACTTCTAAGCACTCGTAGTTGGATCAAAAGGCACTTTGGTTGCTCCAGGCAGTTTCAATTCTTTGTGAGCTTTCACTTTTTCTTTTTTTTTTTTTTTTAAAAGCAAACAGTTAAAGTCCAAGGACTTGGGGACCACTTCTCTCTTGCTTGAGTGGTGGTTACAGGGTATCGGGAGCACAGAGCCAACAGTTCCTGGCAGACCATCTTCTTGGATCTCGTGTGGCTGACCAGCTCAGCCTCAGCTGCCAACATAGGCCAGCCTCGCTGCCTTCCTATCCACCTACAGTCACAGCCCCTTCTCTCGCTCCAGCAAATGCCTCCTTCCACAGCCAGACATAATTGCATTTCAAGAAATACCTCTGGGAATGCCTCCACCTCTCTGAGCCCACTGTCTTGCTTGGCAGGCTGAGGAGTGCTGCAGCCTTTGCAGCGTTAGCAGCTTCGCTCAATGTGATTAATGCAGGTAGGCACCCTTGGGACCGGCATGTAAAGCATCACTCTGGGCTGTTACTGCCCTTAAACTGATAGCTGAATTCCTATAGGTTGTCAGCAGTCTTCATGAGTTACACTTCCTTCCTTCCTAAAGAATGGATGGCTGTGAGCGATTAAATAGAGCATTATTAGCAAAACCAGCAATAATTAGTAAAACAACAAGAAAATGGCTGACAAAGTTTCTGTGTGGAAAGAATGCCTCTGTTGGATCAGCAGCAGGAGCACACACCACGCTCCAATGCCTGGTCCTGACTGCAGCAGCCTTGGACGTCCATTCCTCTCGCCCTAGCACAGCCTCCCCATGGTTCATTCCTGCCCATGGGATGCAGCACCCCCCCATCACGGGCTGCACTGTTTGGGGGCTGCGCAAGCCCAGGGAGGAATCTGTCAGCTCTTACTTCCCCAGAACATACCCAAACCCCTCAGTTAATTAGTTAGTGCCTTCTTTAGTTGCCTCCCTACTCTCTCTTTTCATTTGAATAGCTTCTGTGTGAAAAGAAAGACATCAAGAGGGAGATCCTCCAGGTCCCTCCAGCAACCTGTGAATGATCCCTCAGCTCACCCCACAGAGGAGCATCTCCAGGGTCATACATCTGCCCAGATGCAATTGATCCTCCCTTGGCACTGGAAAGGCAGGCAAGAATTAAATGCCCCCTTTTTATTAATTGGAATTAAATGCTTTTTAGGCCCTTCCCCTCTCCAAACTACAGCCTCCCTCCACAGGGCCAGTTGCTTGCTTCTTCCCAAAGCAGCAAGGAGGGAGACAGAGGAGGTGCCTGAAAGGACTGCCTGCTGCTGGCTGATCCAGCAAGGCAGCAGGTATGGAAGGACAAAAACCAGCTGCTACCCTGGTCTGAAACTGGTTTGGCTGGAGAGAGGTGTCGTGCCCAGGGATTTGATCTGGGGGATTTTCCTGTCAGACATACACAGGTTGCACCCCAGTGTTTCAGTCTGCACCTTCAGTCAGTTGCACATTCAATCTGTTGCAGTTGTGGATTTTGTCTCCAAATCCACCTTCCTGAGCTTGTGTTATGGGACTGCTCTGTTGGCGCAGGCTGCTTCCACATCAACAGGCTTGGGGTTGCTAGGGAAGTAAGTCATAACCAGCACGTTGAGGGTAAAAATTCACGGAAATGGCAGGTCAAAAAGATCCTCCTTCCCTTTCCAAGGGAAAAGTGTGTGCAGAACTTTACTGCAGCAGTTCCATAATGGGGCAGAATGTGCTGGTTCTTGGCTGAGGTAGAGTTAAAACATGACACCCACACACCATTACACCCCATCACTGGCAACTGGGTTGTATGGAGCTATAGGGACTTTCCTTCTCTCATCAAGAAATATGGTTCTAAATTCACACACCTTTACCAGAGAAGGCAGGCAAGTATCTGCACGCCCTGCCTCTGATGCCTTGAAGTAGTTGCATGCGGTTCTCCAATCCATGCTCTCTTCATGGACAATTGGAAATAAATTCTGTTGGAAATCTAAAATTTTACTTGAAAAAGAATCACTTTTATTCACTGCCATGAGTTAAATATTATGGAAACACGACTGCTAACAATTTGCTTCATGTAATTTGTACCAATGCTAATAAGCAACAGCTGCAACACTTCCTGTTGTAAATTCTTTTGTGGTTGCAGCGGAATTATCACATCTGTACTTCACAAATCTGATAGACTCGAGCACAGCTCGCTCATTCTGGCCCCAGCTCCAGCAAATCCCTGTGCCTCAGAAGTACAGCCACAGCAACATGTATTTACAGTCTCTGTCTCCCTTCATTTCCAAAGCCTCTGCTCCCCACCAGGTACCTGGAGCAAGAGGGATCAGGGTGGGGAGGGGATGTGGCAGCCTGAGGGTGAGCCAGTGCATGCGTGGTGTGGTTGGAGCAGATTGCTTTAAGCAAAGATATCACTGACCAGCCAAGTTTATTGCAGTTCAAGCTGACAGGTTTTGGTCAGAGGCTAAGTACAGGAGAAAAGTGATTTATTAAAGAAAAAGAAAGAAATATGAGAATGCAATACACTGCCACCATAAGATATAAACTGAAACCCAAGAATCCTTCAACTGTAATCTAAAGAAAAATGTTTCCCTCACTCAAGACTCTAAATAAAGCATGTTAGGCCAAACCCGAGTCCCACTGAGGTCGGCATAAGTTTTTCTATTGAATTCATAAGACTGGGGCTTGGCTCATAAACCAGGTCAAGCTTCAGCCATGTCCCATAGTAACCAGAGCCTAACAAGCTATTCCATCCTCTCTTACAAAGAGCGGAGAGAGCCGCTGCTGGCCAGCCCCCTCTCGCTGCTCCCAGGAGAGCTGCTAGCTTACTGGAAAAGAGTTCTTCCAGCTGCAACTCTACCTGATCCCAACACCTTCTCCTGTTAGCTTTGCATTTTAGCTATGAGTTTCATGAAAGGTGGTTCGGGTTTTCCACTTGGAGCAAACCAAAGCCCACGCCTTGAGGATTTCAGCCGTTCCACTAGGCCGAAACTTGCCCTGATTTGAACATGACTGTACTGGGAGATTTCCACATGTTCCTGAGGCAAAGGCTGAGGTGGAATTCAGAAATAAAACTTTTTAAAATGAACCTCAGTGACCCACAACTTTTGGCTCCTTCAGCATCCATCACACTTCATCATACTTCAAATGGTCGAGTCTCTTGGTAGTGCCATAATTGGACAGGAATAGCTCACAGGACTTCAGAAGAGACTCCATCTCTGACTACAGAGTCTTGGTCCTCTTGGTCTATGGGCAACTGCCAAAAAGCAGCATTTGGGGAGAATGTGTGAGTGTCTGTAGGTTGCTCAGAGAGGCTTGCCTGGCTGCACAGATAGGCTGTGAGGTGAGTGAAATAATAGCAGGACAGAGCAGCTAGGAAGGATGGACTTTAAAAATTGGAAAGCCCCAAGCTTCACTGGGGTTCCCATGGAGTTTCTGCCCTGTCTCCAGGTCTGTGTTGAACTTGCCCTGCATAGCACAGTATGTCTTTATTACCCAGTCTTCCCTTAGTGTTGTATAAAACTGGGATGATGCTGCTCTTTGTGAACACAAAATACGTGCAACCAGCTTCATTTTGCCAGACATCTCTAAAAGGGTGGAGAATTAGAAAAACCTGAAGTGCAAGTGGTACAGGAATGAGGCCATTTCAGAATGGAGCAGTTTCACAAGTTTCAGTGTCTTTCAGCTGAAACATGGAAGGAGAGAAAAAGAACTGAATTGCAGTGAATGCAAGCTAGTGGAAGACAAGTGATTCATTTTATCCCTCATTTTTGTTGTTTCCTGATCTGTAGTGTGTTTTATGGCCCTGAGCATTTGCTGTAGTGGCAGTGTGGTGAATTGATCTGCGTGTCCAGGTTCTACTCAAACCAAATGACTGTCTCTAAAAACTATCTGCCTTCTTCATGGCTTTTCTAATAGGCTGCAGCATCCAGAAAGCTTCTGATCAGCTTGGTAAGAGTCAGCATTTAAAGAAAACATCTTTTTTCCTTTTGTTTTTTAAGTCTTGTGGCATGGCAACTTCAGAAAGCAGCTACAGCCGCAGCTGCGTAGCAGGTCAACATACCCAGCTTTTCATTTTATGCCTCTCAGAAACCTAGTAGTAAAAAAATCTTTTGCTTACCCAGTCTATATACATACAAGAAACCAACCTAGATTCCAGTCTTCCACAGACCCTGTAAGTGGAAGTGTTAAATATAGTAGAGTTATTGACACTGCAAATTTAGTAGAGTTATGACACATTTTTACCAGTGTAAACAAAATCAGTATCTCGTTTGATAGACCTGTCCTCTGACAATACTGAAGTTTAAATGCAAGCTTGTTTGGCTGCTGTTATCAAAACTCACTATTGGTATTTATGCCACAACGACAGGCAGGGATTGTGTCCAGAGCTGTGCAGGGATACTGTGAGATGCTTAGCCTGCCTTGGAGAGTTGACAGCTTCATAAGGTAAAAGAGACAACCTGAGGACAAGGGTGTCCTAGAGACAGTTTCCCTTTCCTATTGAAGATAAATGCTGACAACAAATAGAAGTCAATGGCATGAACTTCCCACAGTGATGTGAGTGGAAAATAACAGAACACTGAGAAAAATGAAGTGAAACTTCCGTGAAGGT
Source organism: Orthonyx spaldingii (assembly GCA_013397795.1). Classification (NCBI taxonomy): domain Eukaryota; kingdom Metazoa; phylum Chordata; class Aves; order Passeriformes; family Orthonychidae; genus Orthonyx; species Orthonyx spaldingii. The sequence goes on along the minus strand of VZTJ01006358.1, from coordinate 1,844,530 downwards.
GAACAGCATTGACTCCTTCCACACACTGTTAAGACTGGCCCTTGGTGAAGCCAGGGGTCTGAACCCAAGCCTCCTGGATGAATCTAGTGCCTTACCCACAACACCCTCTACTCTCACTGTATTCCAGCTTTTCTCCCAGTGCTGTCCACATCTGTGTCCTCACACAGCCCTTACCTACATCTTCCTTATGCACCTGAAAAGCAGTGCCCAAATGGGCCTTTAAAGGTCAGTTAATCCTTCACCCTGCACTCATTCTTCTCCACCTCAGTCTTCCTCTGTTATCCAGTCTTTTTCCTAAAACTTCCCACACCCTTCCATTGCTATCGTCCCACTGTAGTTAATTTCATTTTTTCTCCCCAGTTCCATTCTTGCAGCACTGTTTCTTTTCCTTCCTTTCCCTCTTTCAGTAACCATGTATGTGTCTCCTTCACCCCTGCCACAACTCATTCTTTACCTTTTGGTGGATCTTCCTTGTTCTTCCATTTCCCCTCTCTCTTTGTCTAGTTTCCTGCAACCCTTTCTTTCTTTTCAATCAAGTGCCCTTCACAGGATAATCTTGTACCAGTTCTGCTGTGACAAAGACTACCATGCACTGACATCTTTGAATTAGGTTGTCGTACACTTTTTGACACACTCTTTATCTTGCACAAAAACTCTTCCACTGCTTTCATTCATCAGCATGAAAGGCACTTCTTGAGGATGGTTTTTAACTAGTTGGCTGATGACTATTTGCAATAAATATCTCATTAAAGGCTCAGCACTTTTATGCAGGGTAAGTGTAGTTTCCCCCTCTAGCTTCCATCTTTTCCTGTGCTGCCTATTGATATTCAAGCTGCTTAAATTCTCCTTGCTCTGAACAGTCCCAGTTACACTGTTCACTGGGATGAATCCTTGGCTCCCACCCTGTTGCTGGTGGCTACATGGACAAGGCTGGGACCTGCGAATGGCACACCATTAGGCAGGTGTGAGCACTGATGTGTACAGAGCCACCAGCATTGCTTCCCCAGGCTTGGAGAAGGTCCAGCATTGCTTCCCCAGGCTTGGAGAAGGCCCAGCTTGCTTTCAGCCAGCATCAGAAAGTTGGTTGGAAAGAGAGGTGCCCATTGCCAATGATAAGGGCAACAGAAGGTTGGAAAGAGCCATCCAGTTGGAGGAAGAAGTGATGTTGGCCAGCTGGAAGGTGGTGGTGGGATAGACAAAATCAGCAGTGAGGGAAGGCCTTGCATGTAAGCCTATATTAAGAATGGGAAAAATCTGTGTGGCGACAGCATCATCCTTCATACTGAAATACGTGCAATAGTGCAGGGCAGATTCACACATGGGTGCACAAGGGTGAGTTTAGAGTAATGACTGTAGCTTCTGTGGGGCTACTGCATACTTCTACCACTAGGAATGAGATCAGATCTTGGCTCTGGGTCTCTGTTTCCAAACAGTGCGAAGGATGAGAGCAGAACAGTTTCTCTCCAGCTGGAAAGTGGCAGCCTTAAATCAGGCCACAAAATAGAGCAACTCCTGCTCACACTTTTTTATTTTTTTCTTTAAATGCTGCTCTGAGCTCTCTTCCAACTCCTCAGCATTAGCTTCCAGGGCTAGTGAAGCATGTACAGGGCTGTTTTGATATATGTACGGCTATCAGTTTTTGTATTGCTAATTGGGCTCAAAGTGTGTTAGCTTTGATTTTTAGTGTTTTGTAATTTGCTAGATAAGCCTCAATTTCTGCAGTAGCTATATAGGTAGGGCAGCTTTCATCACATCTTGCAGTTATTTTATAATGCTGGAATTTTTTATGTATCTACTAACCTTGAAAGCTGAATGACAGCTCTTTGCTGGTACAGTACAACCTTAGGAGTAGATATTTTGTACCAGGCATCAGATATCAAGGGATGATAAAATTATTTTAATTTGTTCAAACATATACAATATCTGCTAGAGAGAGTAAAACCTGAATGTAAAAGCAATTTGGTTACAATCAAGAGTTCAAACTCACAGTCTTGCATTCTGACACTCCCAAATTTATTACAGCCTATACCACTTACTGTTGATAGACACAACACCTCCACATCTCACATCATTAGAAAAACGCATTTGTGACTGCTCTCATCCAAATCCCACAGGAGCTTGTCCAGCATGTGGCACAGGCTTCCCCTCAGTGACTGCTCTCAAAACAGTTCACACACAGTAGTGCACCAGGATTCCTTCACCTGCCAGCCTGTATATTAAAAATAGAATGTAAATAATTAGATTTCCTATTTAATAAAAATATGCTGTCGTGATAAGATTATAGGCTTGAATGATGCTGACTTGACTCAAAATATTCTATGATTCTGTTCTATGATTCTATGACTCAACTTGAGGTGTATATAAGGACTTTTGAATGTCCTTGGCTCAGATTGTCCCCCTCCTTTCATTGTCCTGTGTGGTTTTACTTGGCACTACCATGCTGGTGTCACCAGGCTCCTACTCTATTCCTGATGGCAAAAGGCAGCAGGGTTTATTTATTTATTTATTTATTTATTTATTTATTTATCTACTTACTTATTTACTTATTTATTTATTTATGCTGACAGTACAACATTGCTAGCAGCAGCCCCATGGGCTGTGACAGGAGTGATGCTGCCTGAGTGCCCCCTTCCTTGGAAAGAAAAGACCATGTTGACTCCTCTCAGTGCTCTCCCACCCCTATCTCCGATGCATAGCACCACACAGCTTTACAGGGTGTTTGGGCATGTCCTGCTGTGTAAATCTTCCTTGCTGCTTCTTTCCTGATGCTGGTATAAATCTAGATCATCCCCACCAGCACCAGTGCGAGGCTACCCATGGCACACTCACTGATGAGAGAACAGTCAGGCTTTCTGTATTCATCTTTTGCACATCTTTGCCTTAGCACTGTTTTGTTTTGCTTTCTTTCAATGAGAGAGGAAAAAGAAAGCATCTTAGCCTGTGAGCAGTTTCAAGGCCCCCACACAGCAATGCAGTTCTGTGCCTGTCGATGCCAAGCCTGAACATTTGTATCATTGCCATAAGTCTTGAGCTTTGTCTCAAGCTGAATGCTCAACATAATGAATATAAGTAATTTCTGATTCTGGAAAGCCTAATGTTCATTCTGTTGTCCACTTATTTTACTTAGCTCCATATTTTAACATTATTTTTCTCTTATTGTCAGGAGATAATAAGCAATTTGAGTTTCTTATATGCCTACATAGATTTAGATGCCTACAACTCTGCTTAATACAAACCTTCTCCATTTTTGACCAAAAAGTCTTACTAAAGATGACATACAGGATATATTATTAATTATGCCAACATTACCATATGATGCTAACCATAGTCAGGTAAAAGACATCTGCCCCTTAGTTCCACTTACTGGAAAAACAATGCAAACTGTTTCATACTTTTCTGTTTCTCAGCTATCAAATCCTCCCTCAGTAAATCATCTCTAACAGTGAACATTGCATTATACTGAATAGCTTTGTATTCACTTTTCCAATATGCAAAAAAGGGAGGGCTGAGGTAAAATGAATGTGGAACTTATGAGTGGGGATAACATGAGAATAAAATGCCTGGAGTCCCAGGAGTGGCTCGATTATGACAGTGTATTAGTATTACTCTCACCCTGCCTCAAAGGGTTTTATTGAAGTGATTTGTCTTCAGCTGTGGAGGTGTGTGCCTTTCTACGTGTATGTACGCACTGGTCTGATGTACGTGCACAGATATGCACCTGCCCACCATATGTACACCTCATATATATTCATGCATCTGAGCCAAATAATAACTCAATTTAGCATGTTCTGTATGGGTGGGTCCAATATATTCATTCTTCATATGTACAGTGTTTCAATACATCTACAGCCATTTACAAAATATAGGGTCAAACTGTGATTCTTTTTCTATTTCTTCAGACGTTGTTCTTTATTAACTGCAACTTATTCCTTCCAGTGGATTCTCTGTCACTATTTAGAGGCATGTTTTAATGTATAGCTGTATATTGCCTGTTCCGTGTTCTCTATGATACTGTTTGCATCTTAAATAAGCTGAGTATTACCGGTCTAAATGTTCTTAATTTTGTACAACAGACTTTTGCTTGGGTTTCATAATTTGATGGAGTATGTTTAAGAATGTAGTATGGAAGGGGACCGGCTATGATAAAGTAAAAAGGTCCTAATTCTTCAGATTTATGTTTCATAGAAAAAGCCAGTACTTTCTTTTACTATTGCAAAATTATTTCTGTATTTTTTAAATAAAGAATTGGATTTACTTGGTTCTATGTATGTTTTCTCTAATAAACCTTATTTTTCAAATAAGGATCCGGGCTCAGTCTTTACACACCTGCAATGTTCATTGTGTTCAACTAAGCACTTTTACTTACCACACTCCCTGAGGCTGAGCCTGCAGCTCTCCTAATGCCAGAATTACCTCCTATCCTGACCAGTGCAGAGCTAATCTCATGTATTTATTCACCTTTCTCTGCTATGCAAATAAGAGATGGATACTGAGGTGTCAGCCTCTTGATAAATCCCCACTGCGATACATTAGCATCAACGCTCATTTGCAGGGCAAGCAGTTTCTTTGGTTCTCCACTGAATTAAGGCTGGGGTGTCAATTTGAGGCAAGGGTACAATACACAGGCAGACGCCTAATCCCTCAGGCTGCCTCTGCATAGGCAGGCTCTGCTCTCATTTGTGTTGATCTAAATCTGAGGTGGCTCAGCTGAAGCCATTACTGTTATTCTGGATTTACACTGGGGAGAAAACAAGAGCAAAAGTTGTCCCAAGACCATGATATTTCAAGGTTGATCTGCCCCCTTTATACACTGGCGGCTAGTGGAATACTCTAGCAATGTCTCAATAAAAAGCCTGTAAAAGAGCCAAAAAAATCTCAGCTCAACTACCATTAAAAAACTCCCCTAGAAAATAAGAAATGCTTTCCCTGTTATGTAGAGTCAGCTCTAGCTATCCAAGAAATACATTGCATTGGATGATTCCCCTCTTTTTTGCCCTTTAATTACACTTTCCTCCATGATGCTATCAACTCTACAGGATGATGAAGTTTCCCTTGAAGTCAATTTGCCATCCACACCAGTGAAAGCAAGTACAGACCCTGGATAATAGTCTTTGGGTCCTATCTTTTTATTGCTCTCCATAATCAGATAGAAATCAGGTGCAAAAACTACTGTTACAGAAAAACTAGATGTCTGAGGACACCCCTTGATTTCATTGATTCTGAACTCTCTTTATGAATCCTGAATTTAAGGTAGACTTTAAAAAAAATGTTTTAAAGCTGTTTCTTCTCATGCTAAGCCTTTGCACGCTAAGTCCAAAAATGAAGGCTTGTGAGACATACAGCAACTCAGCTGCTGCTCATCCCCAGCCGTGGCTTGTCGCTGCGCTTCTATTCCAGGGACAGAAGAAAAAGCAGGAAAGCACATATCCCAGTGCTGAGAGGCCAAAGGCCTTGGCAGAGTTGACAGGAGGCCCTGGGCCAGCTCCTGCTGATGGCCAGAGGTTCGTCTCCCTGGTATGGATGCTCGTATTCCGAGTGGGTCATGGAATTAGATCCTAGTTCATACAACAAGCCTGACTTAAGCCATATATTTCCCTTGTGCCCTTAAACAATCAAGTGCAGCATTTTGGCTCTTCTGATGAGGTGCAATTTGCCTTTTTTTCACCAGACAGTTCTTTTATCTCCAGGCTTTAAAGCCAGAAGAAAGTTTTCCTTCAGACTGAATATATTTAGAAGCTGTCTGAAGTAATTTAGAGCCTGGTTTCTGAGGTGAAGCAATTTAACTTCATCGCTGGTTTATGTGTCTGCAAAGGGCTCCATCACCTCAGTTTGAAGCTCAGACACTGTCTGTAATAAATAGTGGGGGGAGGGAGAAAGCTCCCTCCTTTGATTATAAGAAGTGTATAGAGTAGACTGGACTTCAGGAAGCCAGCATTGATCTTGAAGATCACTGAATAGCATGGGCCATGAAGCACTTTCATTTACTATTCTGTCTAAAGATCCCAGCTGGGCCTCACATCCCAGCTCCACAAGGAATCACACAAGGAAATATGACATCAGCATTCCTGACTTGCACGGCCAACAGACCATAATTTAGATTTTGGGCAATGGATGAATATATATAGGGGTGTGCGTGTGTATATATACATGCACATATATGGAGACAGAGAAACACAATTTGACAAAACTGGTAGTACAAAGCAAACAAAAGATCTGGATGCCTTCTATAACTATTATGTAAATTGTTATTTTGTTTTCCTTCCTCTAATTACCTGGTGTGATGGCAACAGGGACCTGGCTGTCCTTCCCCATATAAGAACTTGCCCCATACAAGACCATATGAGTCACTTGCTCATGCAGCTGTCTGCCTCTTGCACATCTGTCAGGAACCTGTGCTCCAAGAGCTGGGATATGGAAGGTGATGATGTTTTACACAGCCCTCTGCGCAGACTGTTTATCTGGTATTACCAGGCAAAAGGGGAGCGTGATATGCCAGGGTGGTTCCAGGTTTTTCAGATCTCTGGAAGGAAAGCCTGCCCACCTTTGCCATGATAATTTACACTGAACACATCTGGGAAGGATTTCATATGCTGGTATTTTGAGGAAAACTTCTGGTTAAAAGTTACATTGAGACAAGATGAGTTATTAAGCTGGAAAAAACTGTCGGGAGGTGGGAGTTTCTTCCCATGCCCTTGCCTCACTCTGCACATCCAGGAGAAGGATCAGAGATCTCTAGTTCAGCAGAGATTTACTCTGGAGGCAATGTTTTGCACTTTTGCAAGACTGTAAATAATTCCAAGATCTGTCTGTATGAGAGCCCTGGGAGAAAAAAGCAACCCCTGTTCATGCCTCAGCAATGAGACTCATTCCGATGAACACATCTATCTGCCAATGCCTTCTTGATTGCACCCATGCCACCGACGGCTGAGCAGGACTTCCCTTCCCAGCTGTGTGTAGGCCACTCTGACATCTGGCACAGAAGCAAAGAGCAAGAGCATACATGTCCTTTGTAGACTTGCTCAGTGCCCTATTAGGGCCTAGAGAGCATGAAGGAGAAAGACATATCCTGAGCAGGGTTGCAGAACTGTGACTGAGGGACAGGCTAGTAGGAGAATGGATAAAAGCCTGGAGATAAATGAGAGACTGGGAACTCGTGATATTGCTTGAGACTGGGAGAAAATAGGAAATATGGGAATTGTAAGCAAAACGGAATATGCTGAAACAAACATACAAACAAAAAAAAAAAAGTGGGACAAGTTGGTGAAGGAACTAGTGACAAAGAGAGAAGAGATTGTGATGGCCTGTAAAAGACATAATGCTAGTTCCAGGGTTCTCTGAACCTGGGAATCAGTGCAGGGACCTGCAGCACCCGTGAAGAACTGCAAGCACCAACGACTGAATCTGCGTAGGCTCCCCCCACTAGGATTTCAGGAGTAGCTGCAGCAGGGATTGAAGCCCTGCCAGCCCACAAACACACGCTCCCCGTGACACAATGCCAGCCACTGAAGAGCACTGGGAACTCTGGTACACCTTCACCCTCCACCCAGTAAATCTGGCACTCCTCTCCTAGTCCCATTTAGATCCCTGGACTTCCCTCCCCAGTGCTGATTTTTCCATTTCTCTCTTGCATTCATTTTTATCCCTCTGGCTTTTTACACCGATGGGAGCTCTTTGTTCAGATATAAGCCCTCTTTTGAAATAGTGTTACTTCTCTCCTTGAACTTTTCCCTGTGAATGACTTGACATTAAGCTGATAGTTGCTCTTAACCAATTGTTAACCTATTAGTGGAGACCATAAAAATTACTGAAAGGCCAAGGCTAAAGCTGTTTAAATGAGAAATATTTCTACAGAACTCCCCCGAGACGAAATAAAAAAGCTCCTGCCGACAGAGCGGCTGCCAGTTTCAGACTAACGGGTTTGAAGATGATGTTTTGCTAACAGCAGTTAATCAGCAAATTCCCATTACTAATAAGGCCATCACTCTTGGCTGAAGCTGCAAATTACATGTTATGTTTCTCAGTGCTGAAGATAAAGTGTTCTTTAAATTTTGCATCTGCAAATGTAATGTTTAGCACAAAACACCACCAGGAAAAACAAGAGGAAAATTGAAAAAATGTCACACACATTCTGCATCAATTTGCTTCTCTGTCACTAAAATTACATATCTTTTTTTTGTTTTGGTATTTATTGCCGCCTTGAAATTTATATTTAGGAGGGGAATGGAAACCATGGGCACTGAGTTTTGGTCTCAGGCATGCTGCTGCTGCATGAGGGGCATGCTAAAGTCAGACATAGCCTGATGTAAGTGAAATCAGAACTGGGTCTTGTCACAAGACAAAATTAAAAGCAAAACAACCTCAAAAGTTTCATTATAATGCTGCATCTTGATTGTCATCCAGATCTTTTGCTCGCTTACAGCATTGCAAGTCTGGCTTCCTTCCACTGATGCAATCATCATTCCAGATTTCAACTCTCTTACTAGAGAGTAGGATTTTTGCCATCAGTGTCCAAAGAAGAGTACAAAAATGTGTTTTATTATGGTTAGAGAGCTGGAGGCACTCCTTGATTACCAGTCTCTTTTGTACTGCTTTACCTGTCCCAGACACAGCCAAATTCAGAATCCGTCCAGTTGCTTGGAAATGGAAGATGAAAAGTGCCAATAGCTAACTCGGCAGCAGGGCTTTTTTCCAGTATGAAATGTTCTTTATCTGCATTTCCAGAGAGAGTTATACAAAAGTCAGCTGCTTTAGTCAAAACTCCTCCCTCCAGCGCCAAATGAGGTTTGCAGGGACACAGTAGCCTCACTTCTGCTGTCCATTTACTTCATAAGAAAGTGTCTACATGCCTGACACCCCTCTGTGAAATTCAGCAGCAACTTCAGACTTACTGGGCTGTTGGTAAGAGTGGGATTTTGCCCTGCAGTCTTAATTCTGCATAGGACTGGGTGCACACATACAGGCAGACACCTGCCAAGCCCACAGCTGTGACCATGGTCCCACTCAATGTTGGAGGATGTTGGGTGGCCTGTGGAGCACGTTGTTCAGCCTCTGTGCTTGGGTGGGTGCAGACAGGAGGCCCTTGGTATTGGTGCTGATGGGGCTGTTTCCCTATTCTCCTCTCTTTCCCTATTAGTGTTGTGTTTGGAATCAAACCCCCGTTTTTTCCAATGCTGCTGAGCAGCCACTTTCTGGAGCATGCAAAAAAAGCCATGCTCCCCTGGGGAAGGAGGGATGGTGTAATGGCATACAGGCAGCAGACAGGAAATGTTGTGCTTTGGTTCAAGGGAAGTTCCTCCCTCACAGGGAAAAAGCTGAAAGACAACTGTTGTTTTGAAGGACAGGCATATGTGGCCCAGGAAAATACAAAATGTGTTGTGCACTCCATGGTATCCTCCCTGGAGCAAGCAGTGCCTGTCAGAAGCCAAGAAGGGCTCAAGACCAGAGGGTCAGAGCCTGATACCAAAGTGCCTTTTGAATCCCTGGCGCTGTGTTTCCTTGGCACCGAAAACTTGCCTGTGAATTTCTCAGTCAAGATGATGCCGGCTGGTGATGTCTGGTGTTTTCTTCTTCACTTTCATTTCTGTTAACACATCTTCTGCTTTCTCTTAGAGCTATGTACAGCTTCCTTTTGGGTGGAATTCTGTATTTTTTTGGCTATGTTCTACTTTCTACATTTTCTGCACATATTTTCCCACTTTTGCTTGCACGTCTGTATCCTTCCTTCACTTAGCAGCTAACCTTGTATTAATCATTGCTTCTCTGTCCCTTGCTCTCCTCACTTAGAACAGCTTGGTTCTTCTCTTACAACTTTGTATTTTCCACCACAGAAGCTGCTTCCAGGTGGATGCCTCCTTCAAGATCACTGTCTAGGAAACAAAATGTCAGCTAGGAGTTTTCTGCCCTAAACTGGGAAATGCTGACAGCCATGAAATTCAAGTTCCGGGGAAGAGGTCTAAAAAGCTGGGAACTCATTTTCTGTTGCAGCTGTATAATATGGAGACTGTAAGTGGTCTCAGAGCAGGCCAGTAACTTCCACTACAATTCTCTGTTTTTCTCTTCCTATTGCCAAGGCTGTTCAATGTTAAATTAACTCTGTCAAGTTACCTCAGCTTTCCCTCAGTGCACCTACCTGCACAGTTACTTAATAACAATTCTTCTCTGAATGAGTAATTTTAGACAGCATTTCTCAGGTGCTGCCATCCACTGAAGTTTTAGCTGCCACAAGCTTAAAATTAGGCACAGTGAACTAGGCTAAACTGATATAGAGACACATACACATACACCACACACACACACACACGCACACATGAATGCCTATCTGCACCCCGACCCTGAGCAGTGATCACCATGTACAGCAAACTGCACATCCCAGAGATAGGAGATGAACCTGGTTTCTATTTGAAGTCTCTCCCAAGCACCCCTATTGACAAAGCATTCAGCTTTCCCAAACTGCTGCCTCCATGTGTTGCACTGAAAGAACTTCAGTTGGACCCATGCCAGTGAAATTCTTTCCAGCTTGACTTCCTAAACATTTCCCTGTCTATCTCCTTTTGACCTTTTACCTGCTAGCCTTTTGACCAGTTTACACAGCTCAACCAGAGGGTAGAGGCTCAGGGATGCTGAGATCCTTCAAGTTTTACCCATGAAGTCCCTATGCTGACACAAAACCCTTTCTCTATGAGGCAGCTGGCCTCACTGTTGCTATGACTGATGTCTTCATTGCCACGAGCAGCTACTTCTACTTCAGGGACAAACGTCCCACACTGTGATCCTCAGGGGTGTTTTTTAATGTCACCTCCACCAAAAGATCCCTAAGGACTGCATCTTTCACCAGGGAAGTGTCCTGGAGACCCTAACAACTTGGTTTTGAGCGTGGGCAGTGGTTTCTAAGCCCACACTAGAATAAGAATCTCCACCTTACTCATCCTTTCAAGGTACACAAAATAAACATCCTTCTGTCTTGTCATATCAATTTCTCTATGTCACCTGGCAGAGTTTTTTTAAGCTCTCTCCTGGGAGATGCAGATTCTAATCACCTCACTGGTTAGCATTCGAAACAGAGAAATCATAACACCCCTCACTGGGGCTATAAATTTATGATGGCATATTCCACACCTCAACAAGCCATCTAGCCACCAACCTGCCAAATAAAAGACCTGCCACCATGATGTCACCAAGTTGTCTTTTGGAATGACTGGGCTCTTCTGAGTTTCTGAACAAAAAGTTCTAGTTACTCTAGTTCTAGTTCCAAGAGATGTAAGGTTATGAATCCTAATTGAAATAAAGTACCTCCTTCAGCAAATAGAGTTCATCCACTCTGGAATGAGGGCATAAAATTTAAGATGAGCCCTTGTCTGTAATGCTTCTTCTCATCAAGCTTGAGATCTCAGCCTTCACAGACTCAGTTGTAGGGGTATCTTGTGTGGAGACAGGAACGTAAATGTCAGCTTATAGAGTTTTGAGTACTGTTATGAAATGGATGGTTTACAAATCTCATCCTGGGCACTTAACAGAGTCAACTAGCGCAGTTGAGTAGGGAGAAAGCCCTCATCTGAAAACAAACTCACAGCTGACTGCAGGGATGGGGCAGGCAGGAAGGGGGTGTTTTTTCTTTAAATTTCCAGATCTTGATTTTCCATTTCCACACATTAAGCTGTCTCCTGTGTTTTATTTATCCAGTTTGATGGATTTCAACTTGGTCTTGATTTTATTGACTTGGGTATTTTTGTTGGCTCTACCATCCCTCATCAGCAGAGACTGAGAATGGGCCCTTCACAGCCAAACCCATGTCCTATTACTGCCTGTGAACAAGAAGCATCAACAGTAGCCATGGGCAGCAGTGGTCTTCTGCCTTCTCCAGAGAAAAACTACCCAAAAGAGTATGCAAACCTCCATGGCAATCTGCCATATTAGAAGGAAAAATCCTCTGTTAGAACAAATGGAGTACTCTGGGTTTCCTTTGGTGGTTACCAGCAATGTTAATGAGGTGACCGGTTGCTTCTTTTGCAGAGAACTGTGAAATAGGGGTTTTCAAATGTGAACTGGTTCATTTTAAGCCAACTGTACAGTTCCATACACCAGCTGCAAGAGCCTAGAACTGCGACCCTTGTTTACCTCAGAACCAATTTCAAATGAGCAATCTGGATAAGAGACTCTCCAGTTTAAGAAGTAAACTGAATTAGAAAGCGTGATTAATTGCTACAGCTTACTTAGCTTCAGATTTAGTTGCTTTCCATGCTTACCAGAGAAATCACAGCACCTACATTTGCTGCAAATAAAAACACTATTTGTGTTAATTGATTTTTGTATTGCAAATTTATTACCTGGAGTTTCATGCTATGTGGCCACGTGGTTTATCAATCTACAGTCCACCTCTGGCTCAGAATGAATGCTTGCATTAAAGTTCCACACGGAGAATACTGCAACTTCAAGACCCACCACAACACAGAGTCCAGCACAACAGAGGTTTCCCAAATTCACCAGACCTATCCTCAGGCAACAAGCAAATGTGCACTGAGACAAGAGCCCTGCTGGTTACAGGAACCATCCAGGCTCCAGCTCAGGGGTTTGAGAGGAGCTTCAGGTTGCAGAGCCTATGTCAAGCCTGGAACTGTGGACAGAGAGAAGAGGGAGCTGGAGGCTGGGCAGCACTGCTTAAAGATGCCTTGAGCTAAAATGGAAGGATGCAGAAAAAAGGCAAGTAAAAACTAGTTTTATCTCTTAATATTAAAAACAAAAATATTTGAAGACTCATCCAAAATTCAAAGTGTCAGTCATTTCTGAGTGCACAACATCACTGTTTGCTTTTATTAAATTTTGTTCTCTTAAATTATGACCTCTGCCTGGATGTTGTCATTTCAGAAATAGCAGAACCACTTTTTCCCTCTCTTTTTATTTTTTTCCAACTTTCCATAAAACCCTTCACCTCCAGCTAGAGAGGAGGCCTGGAAAATTTCAGCTTTCTAGGTGAAACTTTTGGATAGTTGCAAGAAAGTGAAAACAGGGAGATATAACATAATGGAAACACTTTGGCAGCCTTAGTTAGAGCTGTCACCAACGTTCCAGCCTTAATGAAAACTTTCCTGAACCGAGACTAGGGTAGATGCATTAACCCAAAGAGGGCCTTTCCTGACCTCACTGTGGTTTGCAGGCAGGCTGAGCCCCCCGAGACAGAGAGGGCTGCTCAAGCAGCCATGTTCCATATTGGAAGGGGCTTGCATCTGTAAATCAGAATGTTATTTCTGCCCAGGATTTAATTCCCTTCACCTTGGGGTGAGAGGCCACGATGACTTGCCTAGGACGAGAGCTTTCTGCATTCCTGGTTTGCAGAAAATCCTGTCTGGTAATCCCCGAGCACCAGCAGTGCAGTTCTGGCCAGCTTCCCTGGACCTGCCATCCCACCGCCCGCCAAGTTTCCACAGAAAGGACACTCAGCCTTGCCTGACAGGAGACAGAGATGTTGTGTGCTAAACTGCTGGACTCCCAGCAGACTCAGACAAACAGACCTTGGCTCCTGGCTCGCCTCCTGTCACAGGGCACCCCTGCACCCTGCAAGGTCAAGAGCGTGAGCTTCAGTGCAGCACCCCAGCCAAGAGGAAAAGGGCGCACCAAGGCTTCTCCCACCACACCTCTGTCCACAGCAGTCCCAGACAAGGAAACAGAGCTCCACCATGTCCATTCAACGGATCCAGTTCAGGGAGTAGGCACCCTTGGCCCACAAAAGCTCTGCATTTGCTCTAGATGACTTCTAGAGCATTCTAGAAATGCTCTAGAGATGCCATTCCAGCTGGCATTTCTGAGAAAGGTTCATGTTCTGCATTGTTGGCTGGTTTGCAACATGTAGAAATAAAATGTGCTGTAGGTTGTAGAACCATAGAAAATCCTGAGTTAGAAAGGTTGATGACCCACAATGATCATCAAAGTCCAACTCATATGATACTCCCCTGGCAATCCACACCAATTGTGTGGTCATGAAACTCCACAGCACCATTCCAGTGGCTTCCAGGGAGAGCAAAACCCAACCAGCACTTTACTCATCATCACTTGTAACTCTGTTACCTGAGAATCTCATTCAGATAAAATCAAAATGTTGATTTAGTATTTGTCACTTAAAATAACTAATTTTTGGCCCAGACTTTTACAATGCTGCTCAACTTAAAGAATTCAAATAAAAGAGTTTTCCTAATTACTACACAAGGTCCTGCACCTGGATTGGGGAAACTCACAGTGTCAATACAGGCTGGGGAATGGAGGGACTGAGAGCAGCCCTGTGGTGAAAGATTTGGGGGTTCTGGCAGTTGAGAAGCTGGACATGAGCCAACAGTGTGCACTCATAGCCCAGAAACCCAATCGTGTCCTGGGCTGCATCAAAAGAGGTGTGACTAGGAGGTTGAGGGAGGGTATTGTGCCCCTTTACTCTGCTCTTGTGAGACCCCACTTGGAGTGCTCCATCCAGGTCTCCAAAGAAAGGACACAGAATTGTTGGAGCAAGTCCAGAGGAGGACCACAAAAATGGTCAGAGTGCTGGAGCCCCTCCCCTATGAAGATGGGCTGAGATAGTTGGAGTTCCTGAGCCTGGAGAAGAAAAGGCTCCAGGGAGACCTTAGACCACATTCCAGTACCTAAAGAACTTATGAGGAAGATATAGGGACAAACTTTGTTAACAGATTTAGCAGGGCCCATAGCAATAAGACAAGGAATAATGGTTTTTAACTAAAAGGGGATAGATTTAGATGAGATTTAAGGAAAAGAATGTTTCGCCATGAGGGTGGTGAAACACTGGAACAGATTGCCCAGGGAGGCAGTGAATGACCCATCCCTGTAAGCATTCAAGGCCAGGTTGGATGGGGCCATGAGCAATCGGGTGTTGTAGAAGCTATCCCTGCTCATTGCAGAGAACTTGGACTGGGTGACCTTTAAAGCTCCCTTCCAGCCAAAACTATTCTATGATTACTTTCTTATTATGTGTCTAATTGTCTTATAATATGCCTAATTTCAAAAGTGGCCTGAGGGCTGATTCTGAAGAGAAATAGCACACTTTCCTCCTGCTGAAGTGCCTGAGAGGAGAAGTACCTCTGTTGCCAACCCGTATGAGGGGCTGAAGTGGCTGCCCCATCAATACACTGAGTGAGTACCCTTCACTCTTTTGGGGTCTTTTCTCTACCCACACACTGCACAGGGCCCCAGGGTGGGACTTCAGGGATCACTGCAGGAGACCCACAGTGTCACAGCTAGAGGGGATATCATTACAAAGCCAGGGTAGGTAGGGATGGTCTCGAGCTGAGTGAGGACTGAGCAGACATGACCAACAGTTTCTGGTCTCCCCACCATCATAACATGAAATAGTGTCCCAGCTTTCTGGGACAGAAGGTCTGCAGCTCAGGCACAGAGCAAACTGTAAAAACATCACAGCCTTGGGGCAGCCATTGAGGCCAAAGTAATTGCAGGTGTATTTGGTAAATATTTGGTCTGTTTTGTCACTGGACTGATAACCATGTATACAGTCCCAATCCTGTTAATGAAAGGCAGAGCAGAAGGAAATACTGTCCTCTTGACCCTTGGGCTCCTGAGCATCACTGAGCTCTGAGGATGTTTGGTTGTGTTTTCATACATGCACATATGGCACATTACCTCTATGTCCATATGACCCTTGCATATCTACAGACAGATGAGTATTGGTTTGTATTGATATACACAGATTTTTTTGTGTGTCTATCAATCAGAAGTGAGTCAGACTTGTGGTGAGAGCTGCCAATTTTGCTCTGAAAATGCAATTGATCATTGATTTGGAAGAACATAGTAAGAAACAAAGATAGGTTATGTGTTGTTCCTCCTGTTCCCTTAAAAGAGGGAAGTTTCTGGCCCCACAGCTTGAGGATTGCCAGAAAAACAGTTGATTTTGCATCCAACATAACTGAGGTATGGGAAAGAATGGATAAAGGATCCTCTAACAGCAAATCTACCATGGGTAGAGAAAGTTTCTGTTGTGTCAGAAGCTGCTTGACACAAGGCTGCTGCCTCCCCCGCTTCACTGCTCATTTCTGCCTCCCCTCCTCCTCCTTCTTCTCCAAATCCCTTCCTCCCCCAGGATGAACCAAACAGCAACAGTGATTTTTGCAGAGCTAATCCAAGTCAGGGCTAAAAGCTTCCAGGAGAGGTTTGGAACAAACAGCTGGGGCTGCTGGCAGAGGTTAGAGGAAAATGTAAAATAATAATAAAAAGCAGTTATCATTTGTAAAAAGCTACTACTTTTAACAACCCTACCTGTGACCAGGATGATACTAACATTAAAACCAGGGATATCAGTGATGGCAAGTGCTTGGAAAACATTGCATTTAAGCACAAAGGCTCTTAAAGGATCAGTTCACATCTCACTGACATACAGCTATCAAGCCACTCAGAGTCTCTGAGATATATGAAGCAATTGGAAGGACACATACTGTAATTACAGGGATATACAGATATGCATGTTTCAACCTTAGCTTCAGAGTAATAAATCCTTGCGAGGTAGATAAATCTTTGGTTGGTAAGAGAGGACTCTCACCGCTCGTTCCTGTAAAGTAAACGTGCTTTCACATTAATAAGCTTTTAAAGTGAATAGTTTCATTGATTTTGGTGGGGTTCCTTGCAGAAGTGAGGATTTTAATGTTTCTTCCAAAGAAATCTGACCGGGACACATTTTTTGCAATGTATTTCAGGCACATTTGCAGTAAAATGTAGTAACGTTTCCAAATTGAGGGGTCAGTGTGTTTCTTTTTCATTATTCAGCCAGGGATCTACAACAGACGGTGTTTTTTTTCTGCAGAGTAGTCCTAGATACATTTCCTGCCAGCAGGCAAGATGTGATGATTTTCATATCACACAAGGAAATAACCATGCCAATATTATTATTTCTTGCACCCTGTGTTTACTGCACCAATGGCTGAAAAATAACAGCACAAGGCGCACAAAATGTTAATAACTGAGTGTGTGTATCTTCAGAGTTTGCCATTGTATAGTCAAAGGATTGACTTGATCTGGTTTTCATGTGTGCAAGTGGTTGCCTTAGCCATGGCTGAATTGCCTAGAAGCTCCAGGTCCATTTCAGACTGTAGCATCTCTCTGACTGGTACTCAATGGAAGCATCAGAAGAAGATGCAAAGACCACAAATACATCCAGATGTTTTACCAGTCCCTTTCAGCTGACAGCTGGCTTGTGCTCTGGAAAATCTAACTCTGTTTGTCTTTCTGTAAACGTGTTATCCTTTTAAAAATTCCTCTGCCTCTAAAGTACTGTGGCAATGGTATCCTCAGATTAATATGTAGTGCTAAGACATCCTCATACTGATTTTTTTCATTTTTTTTCCATGCTGTGAAGGGTAAGTAGCAATATGTAACCTAACCCTCCTTTGCCATTATTCTGTGATTCTCTCCTTGCAAGGATAGTTGTATCCATCTAGCTCTCCTTTGCATCTAAACCTTTTCACATTTCCAACCGTTTTTGCTACCCATCCTTAGTGGCCATTTATTTCCCCCACAGTTATGTCCAGGCAAGCAGGTCCAGCTCAACCACTGCATGGAATATTTCATAGTATTCCTGTGCCAGCCTATACATAGGGGCTGGCATTCATCTTATTCTGTGCCAACAAGCTCTTTGGATTGTTTTTTCCTATTCTCTAAACAGTCTGCGACCCTGAGGGGCTCAGCCACTGGCACGGACTATTTAAACAGCACAAATAATTAACCCTTAACTAGCTGAAACCTTCAAGTGTGGCTGAACCCTTTTGCAAGGCTTAAGTTAAGCTCAATGACATTTGAGAAGTTCGGTGGCTTGCAGGATTGTCTCCCTTTTTCTCTGAAGTACTTTCCCAATTAAGCACTAGTTCAGATGAGGCTGTGGAATTTGAATCGTTATAGGTGACAGTCCTTGGGAGCTCGGAGGAAAGGGCCGGAGGGAATAGTCCCCTCTTTCACTTGAGCAATGAGGTGACTGCCCTGGAAATCACTTCTTTTAGTGCCTTATTAGTATTCTGACACATTGCTCATCCTATTAAAAATTACCTTGTCACCGGTGCCTTTACTAACTGTCATAAGCATGGATGAGGCATTAACAGGCAATTCATTAGCTGTGCTCTGTTCTAACACTCTGAAGCCATCCACAGCTGCTGAGGAAGGGTTTCTTCTATAGGGGATGGAGCCTGCCCTAGAAACAGCCATAAAGAAGCACGCACCTTTAAGTAGGTGGCCCAGGGGTCACAGCATTATTTTCACCAATGTTATCTGCTGAACAAGATCAGGTCCGTTTCCCCTCTGAGTCAGAAAAAGTGGGGAAAGCCATAAAAATAAAGGGACTGTCAAGGACATGGGCAGGACAGGGGCAGAGAAGTATTTCAAAGAAACAGAATCACTGCTCTTCACACCAAATCCTTCTTGTACTTTTTCAGAAAGGATTCCTGGAGAAAAAAAAAAAAGCTGCAGAAAAGGGTTCCATTTGGCCCGGGAATCCCATTTCATGAATTAATTTTTCTTCTCTTTTAAAGATAGTGGTTGTTGGTATTTTGTTAGTTATTTTTAATGATTGGATTTAATGTGTGGATTAACACATTATTTTAAGTGATGTGTAGCTAAAGATAAAGAAACCTCACAGAACTTTTTAGAGATAAAATCCCATAGAAATATGTGGGAACTACTGTTTAAAGATCTACAGCCCCTCTGCAATTTTATTAGAGCTGTGGAAATAACTGTTTTTCACTGTTCACTTTTACAATAACTCCTTGAACATGAAGAAATATTAAGTTTTAGTTTCTTTTTATCTTTCAAGTTGCTTTCTACATCCAATTTAGGTTAATTCTGATCCTAAAGTGAAATTTCTTCTATTACTTTATCTCTTTAAGGTTGTGGTGCCTTGCACTGTCACCTGACTCAGGGCACCCTACAAGAAGGCTTATTTATATGTATCTTCTTCGGTTTTGTTTTTGTTCCTGTGGAATATAACCTTGAGCAAATCTGCATATGCCTTTTTATTTGAGAAAAGGAAACTTCTTCAGCAAAGCATTCTCTGTGCTTAAATACTTTAGAGAACAGAGTATAAAAGCAGTTACATGGAAGGAAAATCCAGAGTGATCCTCTGCCAAAAACACCATCTCAGCTCTCTAGCTGTAACAGATCGTACATGGGGGAAGCAGCCTTCACCCTCTGCTCTACAAGCATAACTCAAAAGGAGAGCCATGGAGAGATCATCCTGACATCATGTGGGATTAACAGAGCTAATCCAAGAAATCATCACATGTAAAGGATTCTTTGGATCAGATACATTCACACAATGGGATCATTTCCTTTTAAATGTGCTTTGCTTTCCCTTCCAGGGTCTGCATTTCCAGGTGCAAACAAAGCATTTTCTGAGACATCATTTAGCCACTCACAGTCCTGGAAAGGGGTAGCTGTAGGTTTATGCACAGTAGAGGCCAATGTCAACCTGCAATGAACTCTAGAGTTTGTAATGAAGAACAGGTGAGAAATCAGTTTCCTGCTCTTTACCTGGGGGACAAGGAACACTGTTTTGGGACCTGGCTTCTCAATAGACATCATAAATAACTACACACAAAGCAGAAAAAAAAAGTTTCTCTATTTCCATGAGTTAAGCACATACTTTAGGAGTAAGTTAATCACTCTGTTGTTTCCTGTCTCTTGCCAATAAAAGGAGACTTATTTTAAGTACGATGCATATGGGTATCCAACAGAGCCACTCAATTTTTACAAAGAACTGTTGGATCGTGTTAGCGAAATCCCCCAGCTCACTGACTCCAGGTTTATTGGAGCTGCCAGACCCTGCGTGATGGCTTCCCAGCAGGGGATCAAGGCCTGGAGAACAGAAGCCTGCAGGACTGCCTACAGGAATGAGAGGTGTCCCACGGCAGGGACCTCGGCAATGTCATTCCTTTGGAGGCCACGTGAGCCATTAGAGCAGCCCTGCAAGAGATTCACCTGCCCGCAGCGGGTGTAAAACCCTGCAGCTCCACAAACCTTGGTGTGATGACGTCTCAGAGCCAGAGGACCTGCGCTGCCAGTTCAAAACATGGCAGTGCTGGTCCCCCAGATCTCCGGTGGCACTTCTGTCCCTAAACCACACACACTCTGACAACATTTGGGTCCCTAATTCCTACCGAAGTGGTTAGCTTCCTTGAAACCTCTCAGAGATTTCAATGCCGTTGACGCAAGTAGGTTTTTCCGCAGCTTCGATGGATCCACCCCAAACACCGAGCTTTTCACATCCGCAGGACCCCGCAGAGCCCCGGGCATCACCCACGGCCGACATCTGAGGGCTTACAAGCCACCCTGAGCGCAGGGGCTGCAAGAGGCGTCGCTCGCCATCCACCTCTCCACGGGGAGAAGCGGCGGAGGGAACGATGGACTCCGAGGCTCCGCGGAGGCCGGCTGCGCACCCCGCGGAGCCGCCGTCGGGCGCACCAGCGGCGGGGCCCTGCCCGGAGCGCGGCTGACACCTGGTGGCTGCCAGCCCGCACGCCGGCCCCGGGCGGCGACAGGCGGCGGCCGCGGGTCCCGCTGCGCCGGGGGGCCGGGACGGG
>VZTJ01006358.1:1784925-1823910 GCA_013397795.1 Orthonyx spaldingii | reverse complement strand
CTGCCGCCGCCCCGGGGCAGCTCCCGCCGCCGGGAGCCCGCGGTGCCGCCGGGAGCGGCCGGCAGGTGGCGGCCGGAGCCGGGCGGGGCGGAGGAATGGAGGTGAGCCGCGTTGGCTCGGACACCATTCCTCAGGGAGCATCCCTGCCGCTGCCCGCCCCTCAGCCCCGCCACCCAGGCTTCGTGCCCGCTCAAATCGTTCGGCGGCAGAACTGGGACGTGGGAAAAGGCCCGTAGCGGCAGCAGGACGCGGGCTCGGGGTCTCTCTCTGCCTGGCAGTGGGTTCTAAACGCCGCTGCTATTCCCCTGTCTTTTCTTTGAACCACACCTTCCTGATGATCCAGCGGCAATCTGCACCGCCAGCGCCCTGGAGATTTCGGGACCTAATATTAACCACAAAGATCATTTATATCTGTCTTGTCAGAAAGCACAAGGATGCGTCTTGGCTTTTTCATCAGAGAAACAGCACGTGCTTTGGACAAAAGAGGCTTGGTTGAACGTGGGCTGTGCCATCCTCCATCTCTTTGGTGTCCTGCTGAGAGCTGCTGGTCTTTCTTTTCCTCAGTATTTACCAGCAGCATCTGTAAGTAAAAAAGAAAAAAAACACCCTGACATAATTTTTTCTCGGAGGTGTCATGGTTATATGTCCCCACTTTGCATTCGGAGTACAGGAGCAGCGCAGACTGTGGTAATGAGGCCGGCTGGCCATCCCCACCCCAGCTGGGCTGAGTGGCAGAGCCTGGCGGAGCCGGCTGGCACATTCTGGGGACATCATGAACTCAGGTGATTGCCAGACTCTGAGGTGAAGTTACAGAGGGCCTCATCTGACTTCACTCATGTGGCGTTTCATTAAAGGACTTTGTGCTGATCAAAATGATGGAGCATAGGCCAGCGTGTTGGCTCTGCAGGCTAATTAGTCTCTCAGACCTTCTGCTCCTCTGGAAGTCCCAGCCCGGCTGGGCAGGATGGGGCTTTGTGTTGCTCGTGTCGAGTGGCCAGGTTCCACATCTGTGGTGCTGGTATTTCACCAGTCTGCAGGGCTCTCATTTGGCCTATAAACCACAAACATCTGCTGGGGTTATGGTCGGCTTGTTGGCTGATTTCAGCAGGGGTGGTGACCTGCTGTACTAGTCAATCAGTTCTGGAAGAGCAAACTGGATGTAATGAGGAGGAGTTTGAGAGAGCAGGAAAAGCACTCAGCCAGTCAAAAACAAAAACTAGGTTAAAAAAAGAGCTGTGAAAATGGTAAAATGCTGCAGCTATTAAGCCTAGGCAAAGCACATACTGGTGGCCAGGTGTCCTTGCTGTTTTCCACACATTCTCTCCCTCAACAGCTAGATATTACTTTTTAATGCATGTTGACAATAGAGCATGCTAATTTATCAACCCAATAAGATAAGTAAAAGTCTAGAGTCGCTTAAGAGGAAGGAAATCGTGAGAAGAAAACGTGCCTCATGTCTACACTGATAAAGTATTCTTAATTTGATTTAGTCGGGGAATAGTTTATTTTAAAGTGATATAACAACAATAAATTCACCATAATAGCTCAGATCGCAAGGACATCGTCAGTTGTTAATGCGGATATTGTGTGTCTCAGAGAAATGTCATCATAGTTTGGCAGTCTGAGGAATGACATATAAGAAACTAACTCTGCTCTCCATCACAGCAGTGCTGGCTGGAGGAATTTCACTGACCATTCCCTCTACTTTCTTTGGATTGACACAGATGGACACTAAGACAGGAATGGACTGTCAAAGCTCTCAGTGTTCAGCCTCATTTCTTTAAAAAAGAAGTCCCTGCTGCTGGTCTGATTCACCTCGCTCCTGTGCCAGGGTAGATCCAGACTGATTCTGGAGGATTTGCACTGGCAGACAACAGGGATGTCCTTTCTTAAGTGAAACATATAGAGTTCTTCCCATGTAAATTCAGTTTAGATGCAGGAGTTTGGGTGAAGAATTGTTGAAGGGACTTATCCCACCAGTTATTCTATAGTCTCATTGAGAATTTATTTCCAGGTCAAGCAGGGCAGTACACACTGAGAAGGCAAGGATGAAGCACAACTCTGTGTAAATAATATGTTAGGCCTGAACTGGACCAATTTCTGCTGGCAAAACAGACTCTTTTTTCAGGAATTTGGTCCAGTTGGGACTTCCAGCAAATGAAAGTATTTTGTAGTGCAACCTTGTAAACTACTTAGGGATTTTGAAAATAAACAAATAAAAGCAAAGATACTGTTCCTGTTCCTCAGTGTCTGATAATTTCCCAGGAGCATGGATAGCTGAAAAAAGATCTCTTTTCTCGTGGTTACATACCCTGCTATTTTGGGGATGTCACTCACTGGACTGCATTATCAAAAACATTTAATGGATCTCCCCTTGGGTTTGCATTCCTGAAGAAAGCCACAGCAGCCCAGATTGCAACTCATGGCAGGCTAACTGCTTCTTGAGGCCATGCTTACCCTGCTGGGCGACCTCCTTAAGTCTCCTCAAAATGCATAGGAGTGCTTGATCCCCTTAGGAGCCCTTAAAACACCCTGCCAGAGTATCTGCCAGCACGTATCCCTGTCAAAAGACAAGGGCTGGACAGGAGCAATGTGAGAAGACTTCTGTAAAAAGCAGTCTACAAACCTGTGAACTTAATGGACGGTGAAATACATGATACTTTTTTTAATCAACTGTTGTAAGTATTAGAGTAGGGAATAAAAATTTCCATTAGATTCTAGATGGTGGGAAGATAATCTCTTTCTTTTGAAATCTCCTGGATTTTCCTGTGAGAGCAAACGTGTCTGACTGATAGTGTGTGGCTATCAGACACAAGGAAAATTACCTAATTTATAGCCTGTACTGAGAAAGCTACCAGCAGCAGAATAAAATAGTTCTCCATATGGTACCATAAAGCTTCCAAAAACTGTAGTTAAAGAAAACAACAATGCTCATAGAGAAATTCTCCTTTCGCATATCAAGGAAGGGGTTACAGCAACAAGGCTGGTAAAGACTCACAAGAAGGAACGATGTCTTTGATTGTCTTAGATGAATTTATAGCTTTTATGTACAGGATTACAAGTATTAGCTGCATCTTTGTGCTAACAGGGCTCATGTTTTGAAGTACAAGAAAACTCTACAGTTACATTCTGTGGAGGCTTCCACAGTTTGCCAAATGGAAAAACATTTGGAGGTTTGGAAAAATCTTGCACATAAATTACTAAAGGCACGAAGCGCCTGAAAGATGGATGAAATCAGAAGCCAAGGAAAAGCAGCGTGTGTGCCAAGGAACAAAAAAAAACATGTAATGATTTCTTTTAATGACTCTCCTGCAAAATGGAGAGCAAGCTTCCAGGGCATGTCATATTCTCATAAAAGCAGCTTGCCTGGGTGATGAGAAATACCCTGTAAGTGGTCAGACTGAGACCAAATTTTTCATCCTTTCTGCACGTAGCTCTCCATTGATTATGTTAAGTGCTACCCACTGGTTAAAAACACAGCAAGCTCATTGTCTCTGCCTGTGGCAAAGGGCAGCTACACACTTGCTAATTTCCTGATTTATGACACCCTATAGAAGGAATTGAAAATGGGCACAAGGTGGGGGGACACACACACACTATTAGAACAGAGGGAGATCAGGAAGTTTGTGATAAAGAAAAGGCAGGCTCTCGTCTGACATGTAATCTCTCTTTTGGCTTGAAGTAAACCTGCTCCTTCAAGGCTATGCCATCAACACGGCCTGGCTCAAGTTTCACCACTAAATCTGAGTCAACAATCTCTAATCTGGACACTGGGCTCAGGATTCAGGCTCAGGTTGCAGTTGGAAGCAGACAACAGGGACACTGGGAGGTGGGGGTCAGGGGGAGTGGGGAGAGGAGGAAAAAGACAATCTTTGTTTCTCACTCGACTGTCCGCATAAGGCTGAATTGAGGTCATTTTTTTTTTTTTTGTCATCTCCGAGATAAAACTTTGCACCTCACTGGCCTTAAAGTTGCCTTCCTGACACTTATATTAAGTACAGAAGATATATGTCCGAGAATGGGGGACATAAGTTTGTGGAGCAGCTCAGATTTGGAGTTCTTTTCATCTTTCTGACATGTGATACCGTGACATAAGCTGCCTGCAGTGGGGTTGCTATGCAGATATACAGTTTCTGAAAAGTTACACCAGGAAAACTAAAACCTACCGATGGATTTAGCATTTCACAAAGAAGCGGGATAAAATGTGTGGCAGTTAGACTCAAAAGCTAAAAAAGGTGAATTAAACTTTCATGAAAACAATCTCCCTAAAAAACCAAAAAGGATCAATAAGTATAAAAGTATCTTGTTGCATTCCTAGCCTTTGGACTGCTGACTTACTCCCGCTACTGTACATAATAAAGGAGACCCTGTGTGTTTAATGGCAGGGACAGAGAGAAGTGGGAAATACTGTTCCTCCTAATTTCACCCTCTTCCCCCCTCTTTGTTGCCGCTTTGCCATAATTTTATTTTAAAAAATAAAGACTAGGATAAAAAATATGTTGTCTGAGGCTTCCAGCCAAAAATGTGCCAGCACTTTCCCTTCCCACCGCCCCCCCAGTCCTCCTCAAACTCCTTAGGCCAAAAGCCTTAACAAAAGCTGTTTTCTGTTTGGAAGATCTCCGGGTCCTGTGCTCTCTTTCCTAACCCCTAACACAGGAAATGATTTTATAATTCACGTTATTAAGGAATTCCACTCATACTCCCCCCTCTTCCTACCTCGTTCCCTGGATGTTGACCGACAATAAGCCTGTGGGCTGGCACCCACCCTCTCTGACCCATCTGTGTCAGCTCCTCTACCTGACCCTGCCCGTAAATCATCCTGCTGGACCTCTCGTGAGGGTGTGCGGGCGGCAGGGAGCTTTCCCCAGCATCCAGCCATGCTTCAGCGCCTGGGCGCCTGCTCAGCCTTGTGCTTAGGAAGATACCTGGGAGTTATATTGTGGGCTGCTCCCGAGTCCTCTGTGTGTGTGTGTGTCCCAAACATTATGTTTCACATAATGCCTGTCGTGCCAAAGACCATGCTAGCAACTGGGATGCAATAAATCAATCTCCTTTGGCAAGAATTAGAAACCACAGCTCTCTCCCGATGTACTCAGGAGAGGGCAGGTAATGCGAAGGCCCAGCATCACCCAGCACACGTGGGGCAGACGTGTCAGGGCAGCCCTGCCAGCGTGGCACACACCTCGCTCCAAAGCTGGCTGGGCGATGCTGCTGGCGCTGCTGCCCCAGGGAGATTTTTGGCTGCCTGCCCTCCCTGTCCTGCTGTGTTGAGGGCCCGGGAAGTGTGGAGCACGCTGAAGTGAACTCCTGGAGCTGGCTTAGGGACAGCTTCCTTTGCTTCAGAGGTGGGCTCTGTAATGGGTCAGTAAATGCAACAACTTTAAAGCCCTTTTGGGAGGAGGAGCAGATGCCCTTGTTCCAGGAGAGAGCCTCAAGCACTAACTGGAGGACTGTGCTTCCTCTTCCCGGCACTGTGGATGTTATATTTGCATCTCTTCCCGGCACTGTGGATGTCATATTTGCATCTCTTCCCTGAGAAGTGAAGAGAACCTCTCCTGACTTTCTTGGCATAGTTTGTGTCCCAGGAGACAAGGCAGGACAGAATGTATCACATTGATTCTGGACTGGGACATGGGAAGGGATAACAGCCTCTCTCAACAACTTGCTTTGCATGTGCCTGTGTGGGCTCGATTCCTTCAGCTGGAGAACAGGAGTGAAGCTGAGTCTCCTGGTCCCTCAGCAAACCCCCAGAGTACAACACTTTTCTGGAAAAGAAGGCAGCATTCCTTTTTCCTCGAGCCTTTTTCTTTTACCAGATAGGTCCAGCAAGGTCCTTCAAAAGTAGGCCTGCTGAGAGCTGAGAATCACAACACATCTCTGTCCTCAGCTATCTTATCAGTTAGTAATAACCAAGCTTTCCTTCCCATCTGGGGCAGGACAGGATCCCACCTGCAGCACAGGCTGCCCAGATGCCAGAGAGCCCCAGGAGGGAGCAAGTGAGGCTGCCCCTTCTCCTGTGACAATCATGACATGTGACTATTCATATAGAGACACACAACTTTTAGATGTTTGAATCATTTGTAATTAAATGTCCTGGTCATTCAGCATTTGGCTGCCTCTCTGTGTCTTGCATATCCTTGGAAAACTTATTTCAGTAGGGCAGTGGGTGAAGTTGCAGGGACACTTACCTGCTCCAGTAGATAGGTGATGCTTTAGAGACCAGGGAACAGCTTGGAGAAAAGAGACTGCCAGTGGCCTAAGTTACTCTTTTCTTCTTCCCTGTGGCCTAGTCTGTTCCTCACAGTGTCAAAGAACTTCAAGTCCCAACAGGTCAACATGACAGGCTGAGGGGCACCCCTATATCAGACATCCTGCCCCCTTGGAGGTGCTGCAGTGCCCTGCAGTCAGCATCCACTGCACCTCTGAGGAGCTGTGCTCCCACGATTGCTGGAAGCAAACAGCCAGAAGCTGCTGTTCTGCTGTGTTTTTCACAGCTCTCTGTGTTCTGCTGGTGCTTCCCATGTTTTGTGTAAAATGTCCCAGTGTTGCTCAAGGTAGCAATGCATTTCTTTGCCCAGTACCATAGAGATGACAACTAAAATATCTAAAGTAAATCTATGTAAAGCAGTTCTCCCCATTTCAAAACATTTGAGCTGTAATGGTCAGCATGAAGCAGGTTCAACTCAATTCCTGATTCTCTCTCCCTCTGCTGCACATGTGTGGATACCGAGTATCACCTTTCCTTACTCACAGATCCCAAATATCAAGTCAGCTTCCAGCGAGAGTGGAAGGCAAAACAACTTAAGTGACTGCTTCTTTTCTGAGTTACACCTCTGTAAATCCAGAGCAATTCTGGGGGAATCAACCTGAACCAGCATCAGCAAATTTGCTCCTAGTTTGCACGCAGAATGTTTGTCATACTTATTATTAAATGATGTCTTTGTATTCAAGGTCTATTTTTAAAACAAAGGCAATGAAGTTTGGGCATCCAGTTCTATATATGGACACTCCAAATGGCATTGAAATGCCTCATGCATGTGTTTGGCTGAGTGTTGATTTGAGTGTCCAAATATGGACCTCAGAATGGGATATCTCACTTGGATAAGCATCCTTGCAAATTTGGCTCGCACCACTTATTTGAACAAAGCAAATTTATTTCTATCATCTAGCATAGAAAAAGCACGAATTGTTTTCATTTTGAGGGACATCCTTATTCACGGAATTGGGCCACTCAAAAAGCTGTCATGTGTAGTAGTTCTGAAAAAAATAAAGCTCTCAAAATCATCTAAGACAACACAGGAGCAAATTAATGCAGAGTGCTTGCAGCACGCAGACCCCCTTTTATCACAAGGGCAAAATTCTCGCTGACAGCAAGAATTCAGTGCTAGCAGAAGGACCCATGCAGCTTGATCACAGCAAACTCCCCCTCTGCGCCGGCAGTGTGAAGGGTTGCACGCACATCCAGCTGCTCCAAGACTCAAGGCAAACCCGCCTCTCTCTGGTCACGGAGACAGTCTCTGCATCCCATAACTGTACGTGTGCACGAGATGCAGTGATGGCCGTTGCACACAGGAACCTTCCCCTGTATCTCCCAGTGCACAGGATTTCCTTTGTCTGGCTCCTTGATGGTGAGTCCTCCAGGAAAGAGCTTGGCTTGGCTATTAGGTCTTAGTGCTTAATAAATAATGTCAGCAGCAAGCAAGCACCGTTCTGCAAGCGTTTGCTGGGTTCCTGTTAATTGCAAAGGACCTTTAGATCCTTTGTGTAATTCCATTCATTTTGTTGGCATCATACAAGGGATGGATTTGGCCTCAGAAATAAAAAAGCAGGTTTCTCTTGAATAATGTATTGTACCATTTGGTCTGCATTTTCATCAAGGTTTATGTATACTTGGATATTTCTCCCCATATATGCAGCTGCAGATATTTTTTAAATAGCAAACAATGAACCAATTCAGCTGTCCAAAGCAGTTGTTCACATTCTGAATTTTGGGGTAAGGCATTAAGAAAGTATAAGGTGAGCAAATTCTCAGGAAAGCTAGGGTAAGTTTGTGATCACTGGAAACATGTGAAGCCAGCTCTAGCCTAATCATTTTCTCTACCTCTGCCGTCCTGATAATTTTTGACAAGCTGATTCCATTTCTGGAAAAAAAAAACCAACCCAGTTCACCAGAGAGAAAGATTTCTCTGAAGAGTCTGTTGTTTTTCAGAAGAGTGAAAATGTGTGCTAACAATTCTGGACCACTGACAAAAGCAAAATCAATACACACGGCCTTCATTTTACAGCCAAGTTCAGATGAATAAATAGAGATGCAGCAAGCTGTTTACTAGGGAGACAAGCTTTACTCTATGTGCCCTTCCAAGCAGGCATGCTTAGGCTGTTGTTTGCCTTACATGGCTGGTTAATGAAATCAGTCAAATAGTTCCAGAGCTCACTGGACATTTCCAAGTCCTCCATCGGCCTTGCTGGCTCTGCTGGCCAAGAGCTGAGAAGCAAACACTATTGTGTGAGATAGCTGCTGCAGAGGTCTGGGGGCACTTGGGAGGAGTTTGGTCCTTTGAAGAACCTCTGATTTCAGGGGGAGTTCATGCACAGAAAAGCCCCATCCCCACAAAAGGCAGGCAGAATACTCTCTGTACACTGCTCCAGATGCAGCGTGAGAAATCTGTTCTTGCACAGATCCTCTCAAAATGAATGAAGCTGCAGCCAGTGCATCTATCCAGGGATCTTCTCCAAGATCAGGACCTAACTCTGCACTGTGCTAAGTGCAGGGTTTCTTCTCCCCACGTCTTAAACGCTGCAGAAATGGAGAAGTGTCAAGGGAGGCACGAAGATGGAAGGGACATAGATACAGCTTTCAAGAACAGCCTATTTTTCTGTCTTTTTCTTTTTCTTCAGACTGAGGGGTCTTTTTGTCTGTGACCAGGCAGGTAGAGGAATGAATAACTGCATGCACAAAGAGGGGGGAAAAAGAAAAATAAAACAACAGCACGTTTAAGTGCATTTTTTTCTTGGAGATTTATTTTGTTTTAATAAATCTGACACCAGTCAGGGAGAGAGAAAAGCGTTGCAAGACCAAAAGGAAAGCAGAGCACGCCGAGGGTGCTTCAGATTCTTGCTCTCTTGAAGATGTTTCATCAAAATGTCTTTGAGCTCTCTCCCTAGACTCACGAGTTGTTGAATTCCCCTCCCACCCACCCCATTTTTTTGTTGGTTTTTTTTTGTTTGTTTGTTTTTTTTAAAAAGCGAGCTTACTCGCCCGGTGTGATTTCCAAGCTTTCACAGCTCTAATAAATAAGGAGCACCTGTAAAACAGTAGCTTGACTTAAGTGAATCTGTACAAAGGAAAATATAGAAATACAGTATATACATTGTGCTCATAGTGCACCATCACTACAAGGCTCTGGTTCAACTGACTCTGCTGCCCTGCTCCCAACACTGCTGACACAGAGACTCTGCTCCTGCAAACTGCTCCTCTCTTCCCCGCAGCAGCCTTATAGAAAAGGTGTACTCTGAACACTCAAGAGTGAACAATTGCTTTATTCGAGTTAGTAAACAGTTACACTGAATCACAAGGTGATCTGAAATTTTTTTTAAGTTTTTTTCTTTCTTTTTGATTTTTTGTGGGGTTTTTATGGGTTTTTGTGGTTTTTTTTTTAATTTTATTTTATTTTTTTTTTCTTTTTTATTTGTCAGAATGGGATACTCCACAACTCTCTTACCAATTCAGTGCCAGTATAACATGCTCTAGTGTACTTTTGGACTCTTGGCTACAACTGTACAAGTGCACACAAGTAAATTCTACCCTGTTATCCTCCACCCACTGATTGAGGATCAAATTGCACATTTCTCTTAACCATGACAGGAGAAAGCAAACAGTGAAACAGAATCATGGGGGATCTTTCTCACTTTACCCTTGTTTTCATTGGTTTGTCCATACCATTCTAATTATCATGAAAGGGCTATGCATATGGAGAGATTGTCTCACTGCCTTCCTGGATCACTGAAAACCATCAGGGTTGAAATTTCATCCAAGTCTTTCGTGACGCCCAGCAAATATTCCCCTCAGATTATTTTACACCTTGAGGGAATTTTGGTCTTTAGTTCAACACTCTTGCTCTGTTCCCAAATGGGGTGCTATTTAGGGGAATTTAAAGAGAAAGCTGAGAAGAATAAACATTTACTGAGTTCTCTTGGCATTCAGTCTCTGAAAAACCACAGTATAAACTATTCATGCTGCTTCTTACATCTGTCAAATCAAAAATTAAAAGCCATAAAAGTGTAACACTGAAAATATGGCATTAGAAAGGATAAAGGTGGCCTTTGTAAAAATAACAAGGAAAGTATATTAGCCAATAAAATATTCTAACTCTTCATTTAAAAGTGCATCGTGGGTAGGACAGAGATGACTCTGAAGCATTGCTACTCCAGTATTACCCCTTTCCCCCATCAAAACTTGAATAGGTCCAAAACCATACAATGCAATCACGATTCTTAGTGTAGCAGCAAAACCACAGCAGTTTTTCAAAGGAAAAAAAAATTAAAAAAAAAATCTGTATCATTGTCCAGTCTCAAATATCTGAACTTCGAAGTCAGTGAGGGAAAAGTACCTATGTTGGTCCGTGTGGTTTTTGAAACCCGGGTGAAAAATCCCCCCCAGCATGAAACCAAGAGGAAAAAGCGTTCCGAAAGGAGAAGAGGGGTGGTCGCAGGAATGCTGAGCACACTGTGTGGATCCATGATGTGCTGTCTTCTGGGTCAAAGGCACCCGTGGGACTGAGACTTCCTCGGAGGGGCTTCATGACAGGAAGCTGCTTTCTTTGCTGGACGTTCAGCCAGAGGGGGTGGTGAGCGGACCAGCTGGTGTCATTCGGTGGAGTGACGTGGTTTGCTCTGCTCCCTTTCTCCATGCAAGGTACCCTGTCAGCGAGCGCTCCTGCAAAGCAGACAAGCAGAGGGGGTCAGGGTGAGCGGCAGGAGGCTCACTGCAGGCAGGCTGGGCACTGCCTGAGCTCACGTCCCACACAGCCTCACGCTGGGCAGGCAGCCAGGCTGAGGCACAAGCCTCGCCTGCCCCTCGTGCTTCAAGGGCCATTGGGACATGCAGCCTCCAAGGCTGCTGGAGACGAAGATGAAGGAATTCCTGTGATAAAAACCTGGAAACTGATATAATTATAGTTCATCCTCAACACCACCTTGGCAGTTATAAGCTCCTGAGTCTTAGTGTTTCTAGGGTCTACTGAGAGATACACCATTGCTTTGTGTGCTTCGGCTTCCCTTGTCAGTTGGCCATGTAAGCTACCTACCAGGGATTGTCCCCTCTCTCTCCCTACACAGTGAGCTTTGGACTTTATCTCCTGGGATGGGGTGGGAATCTGCTGTCCCCTACAGATTTGGACTGAAACTCTGCAGTACTTATCACCCTTAGTTTTGGTGCTGGGGTACATTTTCCTTCTCAGTTTCCACCACAATCTCCCCTTCACACTGGCTCCTCTGCCATCCCTCTCAACAATGTGCCTGTATCCCCTTGCCAAACCTCCACCCTCCTCAAAGCAGAGACTGGAAGGCACATTGAATATGTTGACCAGCATAAACTTCCATGGCAGGGAGGCCACTCTATCTAGGTTAAGGAGTACATTTGTGCTTTCAGGCAGTGTGCCCAGTGAGAGGAGCTTCTTTGTGTGTACAGAGAGCTGTGAACAAGAACTAGACTGAGAATTAGGATGCATCCACCTACTAATGTGAAGTACCCAACTGCTTTCTGCCACAGTTTTTGGCTCAAAGTCTTCCTGTAAAAAGGGAAGCAGAGAAAATTAAACCTGTAATATCTGTATGAAGCCTCACTCTGCTCTCTCTTTCTATACATCAGTGGAAATGAATTTCCATCCCTCACTACCCAGTCTCACAGTACATGGTACAGCACAGACCAATAAGGGATTTGGGAGGGAAGGCATAAAGAAGTTCAGTGGCTTTTGATGCTTTCTGCCTGGAGCAGTCATCTAGCTGTGTAAGTTCTGTCTATTTTCCCCTACTGCAGATGGACTCAGTGTAACAGGGTGTGCAGAAAGGCGAGAAGGACCTTCCCTGTTGACTGGCTCATATGGCAGTAATCGCGTTTGATGAATGCATCTTTGTAGCAATCAAGTTACAAAATAAAAATCCGTATCAGGCATAGCATGCAAAGTTCTATAAAGAAATAAGAACACACTAGTCATCACTGCTTCGGAGTTCAATGCTGTGCACCTCGTGCCAGCACTAGCGTGCATGACCAGCACAATAAAGTCAGCTATTTATATCTCCCCCCAAAAAACCCAAATTACTTTTTAGGAGAGCGACATATGCTCTTCACCCTAGCTGAACCTGCCTTCAACACCCATCAAATATTGCTGATCAGATAGAAAAATCGCATCAACCACAAAAGAATTTTCATCAGGATAACACCATGGAGTTGAGTTTATGTGAGTTGTGCTGATGTAAGCACACTGGGTTTTGCTTGCTTTCCGAAGTCAAGTAGGGCTGGGCTGATCCTGGGTTGGAAGACCACCTAGAAGTTAGAGGCAGGCTATAGTTCAAACCCAGGAGGCAGCATGGAAAAGATGAGAGAAAGGGAACAAATAAGAAGGCTCATTTCTGCCCTATTGTTAATGTGGCAGGGGAAGGAGAATAACAGGATGATGACCCAGCTCAAGCAGGTGGCTTGGAGGTTCATCTGTGTGGGCACAGATAGTGATGCAGTGCTTCCATGCAATAGGTGAGAGCTGCACTGGTGCCCTGTGTGGCTGTTAGTCAAAACCTGAGCAATCTGCAGCTATGACACAGGCTGCACCCACCCACACAGAGCTTCCTCTTTGGCTGATGCCCGACATGTGAGGATTTAAATCCTTGCTCAGAGCAGCACAGAATTAGAGCATGGCAAGTCAATTTGGCAGCTAGGGCAAAGCCTCCCCACTCTTTGCTCCCTCTCTGCAGTTACCCAGCTCCTTCCAGGTGCTGCTGCAGAGCAAGGGTCCTTTGTCCTGTGGTGGGAAGTTCGGCCCTGCTTGGTAGAGCCAAATGCTAGCAGTGTTCCTCACTTCCCTGCTCCTCCATGCTGAGGAGCTGGGTGACTCAGCTGCAGGACGTGTCCTTCTTCTGCTCCCCCACACCCAAGCACTGATCCCTGTGTGGCAGCTCCTAGTGCTGCCCCAGGAGCCAAGCATGGCAGCATGCTCCTGCTGGCAGTGATGGCCACCACAAATAGCTGCTTTTACACAGTGTCCTCCCCAGTCATGTCCTGCCCCCTCAGAGGGGCCGTGTCACTGACATGGCTTTGGACTCAGGCACACATCCAGACACACACAGAGTTTTTTCCATGGTTGCTTCCCTGTCATTCCATGCCCCATTGAACATTTCTGTCTCCAGATTCACATCTTATTGTTCAGGAAAAATTAGAGACTGGGTGGGGAAGACTGAAACAACCGTTGATGTGGATTGGCATGGCAGAGTTTCCATAATTTAGCACAGCACTTAATTCACCCAGACAATGAATGCTGATGTGCTAAAAGAGGCCTAGTTCATCTGGGACATGCATGGCCCTAGAGTTAAGGCACTGCAATTATTTTCTCAGGGAAACTGCTCTGAAGATAAACCACAAGAGTGCAACTAAAGGCAGCATGGGAGCAAGCTCAGCCCTGGAAACACTTGGGAATCATCTGTTACTTGTAATAGTTCTGTGATTTTTTTTAATTTTTTTTTTTTACAATTCTTAAAGCAGTTCAAGCTTCTTCATTAAAACCTTCCCCTTTGAATACGCTATGATTTATCTTTCCATGAGCTAACTGAAGGGATGCCACATTGCAAAAGACAAGGAGGACCTTTAGCACAAATGGGAAAACAAGCAGAGTCCTGAAGCATCAACTATGGATTTCAAAGATAGTTATTTCCTCCTGCTCTGACCTTGCAAGCTAAAGATCCTCCTCAGCTTTGGGTCAGCTATGGAACTGAGGCTCTCCCATTTACTGAAACAGGAGCTGCAGTCTGAGCAGACCTTGTGACTTTGAGGAATGCATTGGGGAAGAGCCTTGGGAATTGCCTTTTATGCCTAGGCAGAAGAAGTGGTAAGGACACTTCTAGCTCTGAGAGTTGTTGCAGGGGTGGACCAGAGCCCGTATCTGCAACTCTATCCCGTTGTCTTGTAGTCAGGGAAGCACCTTGTGGGAGAAACATGAACTGGAACGCAGGTCTGTTGTATGCTGACTCCTGCTTCCCTGCACTAATTCCTACAAAAGCTTTTGGGGAAATTTTACCAGTTTACATTCACATACCACTTCTTGCCGGTACATTTAGTACCATCTCTCACTGAACTCATTCAATGTATGTTAAATTGAACCCTGAAGCTCACTGCTGAAGTCAGGAACACTGACATGTGACACCATGCCCTTGCTTTGTAGCAAGGAAATGGTGGAAATACAGTTCCAGGCTTTCCTTCATGCTCCTGCATGGCCCGAGGGAAAATCACCTCTTAAAGAGGGACCAAAGTAATCATCACTGTGGAAAAAACCCTGAGAAAGTCACCAAGAGCATGGGGGGTCTGTGCTTCTGGATTTACCAGACAGACAGTTCACTGAAGAGAAACAAGATGGAAATTAAGCCCTCTCTGCCTCTTTTAAAAATGGCGGCAATCATTCAAACCTAGCTATCTGACAGCAGAGTCTGCTCTTGACTGCTTTGTTTCAGCCCTGGGCTCCCCCGGTAGGGATAAAGCATAAGGCAAAGGCAAAAGAAGTCTTTTCCCTCCATTATACATTTCCACAAAGACAAAACAGGAATACAGTTTTGGCCTGGGTAAGCATGCAGCTCTTCTTCATAACCAGTGGAAATAGGATTCCCTAAATTCAGCAAAGAACAGCCACATACTCAAGAAGAATGGCCTGGGCTGCTGTAAATCATCTCTGTACCAGAAAGCAGCAATGCAACTTCACCATGGAACTTGTTCTTCGCAGAAGGCGGCCATGGCACCTCCCCTCCTCTTCAGGTTTGGATTCTCCTGGGCAGGACAGCTGCACAGCATGCACCAGGAGCCCATACCACAATATTTTGAATTTCCATTTCCTCATGTTCCCATCACTGCCAAGCCTTTGAGGAAAGCAGCTCACCACTGAAACACGCTGCTTTCTCCTTTCTTCTTGTGTTACAGGTAGGGGAGAGGTCAGGAATTTTAACTGGAGGGGACCAGAGTCCTCATTCTCCTTCCCACAGTCAGGGATGTTCCACAGCAGGCACTGCATTCAGTGCTCTGAAACACATCTGAGAAGAGTCTCTCTATCCACCAGCTTGGGAGGAAGGCAGAGGAGACCTCTTTTGGTAAGCTGAGTTTTTGGGCTAAGTTACCCAGATTTCAGCATTAGTGTTGCTGTCAGTTTTCTCTGCTATTATAATCCTTCCTTCCCCATCTACACGACTTTCTACTTTCCAAAGTAGCAATCTGCCCAGAGCCTCTCTAAATATTCTCTTCATAGATTTTTTTCACCATTTCAAAGAAGTTTCTCATGATTTAACTTTTTTAGAACTGCTCAGTGAGTTCACGAAACTCCCCTTCACTTTCAATCTGAACTAAACACAAAACCAATGTCAACCAGAACCTCCTGCCCAGTTCCATGGCACCATCTTTCTCCAGGCTGTTACTGAGAGGAGGTCTCTGGGTTATATTTTGGGGCATTCTGAGGTATGTACATGGATCATACAAAGAGGAAAATGCCATCATGGTTCTGGGCTTCTAATCTCTACAGTGCAAGTACCCCCTATGGCAGACCACAGAGCCTGCCAGGGCCAGTCCTGATCTACACAGGGGTAACTGGGTATATCTCCACAACAACAAGGCAACCCAGTGTCCCCCTGTTAGTGCAGCACCAGTGTGTTTGCCAGCCCTGTAAATAGTGTGCGTTGCCTCACTGATGTGCAGATGTGGCACATGATCTGATTTTCCTCTGAAAAAAACCAGCCAAAATGTCATCAAATTCTCCCATTCTAAGCTGAGATACAGTTGAAATTTTGCAAGGTTTTTTGTTGGTTTTTTTTTTTTAATAACAAAAAAACAAAACAAACATACCTCCCCCCCTAAAAAATCCCAACCCAACAACAAAAATTCCCTCCCCAAAAACAAACCAAAAAACTGAACCAAACAAAAAAAACCCTCCAAAACTGAAAAACTGAGATAGAAGAAAAACCAAATCCAGAGAGTTTCTACTCTCCTTTCCTGAAAAAAAGGCAACCACTGTGATGTGATAACCCCTCTTTAAACCTCCAATTTTGTCTGAAACAGGATAGTAACTTCAACTTGCCTTTCAGCTGTCTCCTGTGGGCCTAAACCACTAGGCTTTTGGCTATTCCAAGGTGCTTCTCAATTTTCTTATTCAACCTGATCTCTCCAGTAAAACCAGTTAAATAGCCAGAGAAAGGCAGTTTAACTGTTGGTAGTGGTATGGAGGATGGTGAGGATGGGTGTCTTGCTGAGCCACAGCCTATACCTCCCTGAGAGAGTCCTCTTTCTCACCTGGGCTACATCTGAGCTTGGCTTTTTAACCTGAAATGTTATTGTGGGCCACAAAATTATAGCAATTATAGTAACAAAACTTTCTGAAGCAGCAATGAATCTTCTTAGTGAAAAGTTTCAGCATCCTTTATCAGGAAGGAATCATTTTCCCATTAACAACTCCACTGTCCATAACCATCCAGGACTGCATGTCTGCCACTGCTTCTCCCTGTTTTTCACAACCCTCGTCCTTGTTCAAGTCTAACCAAAAGCAGATGCAGACTCATCCAAAAGCAATGGGGCATATTCATGTGGCAAAAATGTCCCGTGCATTATACTGTCGGAGAAAGAAGATGAAAAACCTACCCACAACACATAAGGAGTAAGTGGGTGAGACCTGGCATAGACCTCAGTGCAGTGCCAGGCACCTCAGGGCATCTCCCTTAACCCCAGCACTGCTGGGCACTGAAAAACCTGCATTGGGCCCAAACATTGCTTTAGATTTTCTCTATTTCCCACCTCAAGAAGACAGGAACAATATTTTTGACACCAAGATAACTATTTCAGCAACAATTGGTAAACTGTTTCAAATACAACTGACTTAGCATTTTAATTGATCTTTGAAATTTAGGGCCAGAATTCAAATTTTCAGTGACTCCATCATGTATCTTGTCTAGTCGTGTTCAAGCTTCTCTCAGTTGGAGGATTCCTGTGAGAAAGAGCTTTTTTTTCTCCTCTTTTTGGATAAGAAACTTAGAAGTGGCAGCACAAGTGGTTCATGAAACCTTATAAATATTTCGAGCATAAGCAGGCAACACAAAGTTTTACATTTAACCACATGGGCTCCAAATAAATAGCTGAAAATTGCTCTAACCACAGGTTTCAATATCAATCTCCTGATGATGGGATGCAGATCTTTCCAGAGGGGTCAGAACTCCATAGTTATTTCACTCAACACTACCCAATCCCTAAACCACCTATTTCTTAATTTTTTTTTTTTTTTTAAAATATCTGCCTTCATAGAAGATTACTTTACACAGCATGCAAGTCCAAAACTGGGACTGGAAGATGGAACACAGCAGGGAGTACGGGTGTCCTCTCAGCAAACGCAGTTCAGCCTCTTTGCCTTTAGATAATTTGTTATTAAAGGTTGGCTCGAATTTAA
The DNA here is from genome assembly GCA_013397795.1 of Orthonyx spaldingii. Taxonomy (NCBI): domain Eukaryota; kingdom Metazoa; phylum Chordata; class Aves; order Passeriformes; family Orthonychidae; genus Orthonyx; species Orthonyx spaldingii. The sequence goes on along the minus strand of VZTJ01006358.1, from coordinate 1,806,235 downwards.
GGCAGCAATGTTTCAGAAACACTTGGAAAAGCAAGCCAGCTGCAGGGCGGATATCATTACAAATTGAGACACATGTTGTACAGGAATACCATTCTTTTCAAATACCAAAGTCGTGTCTGGGGAAGTAAAGCCATGCAAAGGAGTCGGAGGCAGGACCTCGATCTGTAATGTGCTGAGGGCCTTCAACTTGCATTAGAGGCACTGAGCACTGAGCGCACACAGTACTGAGCAGGATCAAGCCCAGATATTTAATCAGCTGTAATTTTCATGGTAGAAGCAAACATTAAATAGTTGAGGGTTCTGCAGAATGTTAGAGGTTATTTCGATTCACAGCTCTCATGAGATGATCACATACGTTTCCAAATACAACTTTCCGTCCTGCAAGTGCAGTGCAGCTCATTATCAAAATAATGTAAAGAAGGTCATGATTAGTAGGTCTCAAATGTGAGGCCCCAATTGGTGGAGGCACCCAGAAACATGCTTACATTGCCTGTTTTGCTTTATGGGACCTAAAAATAGACAGGAGAGACTCAGCAGGTAATCCGGAAACAAAAATTGCTTCAGAAAGTCTTGCTTGCCACTATCTGATTTCCTCCCGACTTCTTGCTCAAAGAGCCTTGTTTCTACTTTGTTTCAATCTTCCACTATGTTTTTTTAACGAGAATTTAATTTTATCTTAAAATCTATGGCTCGCTGCTTGAGTATGTACAACTTTTTCACAACCACAGCCCTCAGAAGTGTTTTGTTCCTTTCTCTCCCATATTCAGGTATTGCTTGTAATACTCTTAAACAGTTTATAAGCTCCTAATGGTTGTTGAGAGCTCAGTGCTCCACACTGAAGTTGGCCATGGTGTTTCAGGCTCAAGATTCACCAAGGCTGTGAGGTGCTTAGCTCCTCATCAGATTTCAGTGGCAATCAGACACATACCATCCAACATCTTGGCCTCTGCAAGTCAAGGCAATCGTTGTCTAGATAATGTCTTTACAAGCGTTTTTACAAGAGTCTGTTTTACTACAGTCTTTGTTGTTAGGGACTCTGTATTTAATTATGAGTTGTGCTTTCCTTCCCACCCCCATAAAATTTCCCTGCACCACTGACTTCAGTAGCTTGACAGCACAAGGACAGGCTGATGAAGAGCTTGAGTCTCCCCATACGACTGTTTCACACTTAACACTTTTGAGTGCAACCAAATGTCCTTTGAACCAACTTAAATAAGAGGAGCATTGAACCTTATATGTATGAAAGTGCCTGATCAGTCTTTAAAGCCTAGCAAAGAATTATGAATAACTCATTGTTTCAATATGAATGTGGGTTGCACCAACTTAGGGAACAGCATGGATTAGATGCTTAAGTTAGTTCAAACATTTTAATTTCATAAGATAATTCAAACTAATGATGGCAAGTAAGCACCAAAATGATCTCTGAAACCAGTGGTCTGAGGTCCTGGGAGCTGTCAGGTAGACTACAGTCTGTAGGTGTCACAGGTTCTGCAGGTTTCTGTGGGTCTGTCAGTTGAGATATGCCGTTTTTTGCTGTCTGAAGTTCTGGCCATGTGTTTTCTTTGCCAACAGTCCTAGATGCTTACTACCTTTACAAATCAGACCAGGTGTAGTTATTTTCTAAACTGAGTTCAAGAATCAGATTTCATATTTGAAACATATGCCCTATGAGGTTTTATAGAAAATCAGGAGGAGCCCATCAGAAATCAGCACTTGCTCCTCTGATTCAAAGAGTGTGCAGTGATCTATGGCAGCATACCACGAGCCTGCTATTTACTGCCACTGAGACGGAAGTTAGCACTCCCACACCCCGGCAGCAAGATGTGGGAGCTGAAAGCTACCCTGGAAGTATGTCATTTTATACTTCACTATTTTGAGAACCCCCTTTTTCTTTCCCTCTTTTTTTTTTTTTTTTCTCTGGGAAATCCTTTTTCTGATTTAATACACCTGAGAAGGTACACAGGCAATTTTGAAACATAAGATCACACTGCTAGAGCCAGGCAGCTCTCAAGGGCAAAGCTTCAGTTCCAAGCAAATGTGTTTAAGGCTTTGTGGTGGTAAAAGTCTCTCCTCTTCCCCTTCAGATAAATGGAAAATTTCTGTAGCCTCATAAGAAGCCAGGTGAAGGAAAACTTCTGAAGCAGAAGAGTAGGTGTTAAGTGTATGAGTCCAATTACTCTGCTGATTTAAATTAGTTTGGCATCAGTGGAACTATATCCAGTTAAAATTAGCTAAGGCTCTGGCCCGTAGTACCGTGTCAACAAAAATGACTAGCATAGAAATGTGTTCAAATATAGAAAATCTGTTTTCAAGTATATCTTTAAGGTCAAATTTTGTCCTGATCATAGCAAGATGGGCAGAGGCAAGATGTCAGTAGAGAGATACCACAGTGACAGAGGAGAGATAAAATCTCTTAGGAAAAAATGGAGGTTTATAGCTCTGCCTCTTGCCTGGCATCCAGACCAGAGCAGGAAAGCTTGTGCTGGACCATTATGGACAGAGGAGCTCAAAGTGGGACATATATTACTTCTGGCCTGAACTGAGTGTTCTGCATGCTGTGTATTTTTACGAGTACAATGCATGGACTAGACAGCTGAAGGTTTGGGCCTTTCACTCAACACATGCTGACCCCGGGATGTACAGGCTGGCTCTGTAGGTGGCCATACATCTACTATTTCCATTACTTCTGGAAGAAATTCTGCTGACACAACCAGAAAATCTTCTTCCTTTCCTTACCCTTCTGTCCCCAACACAGGATTACTCAACACACACACATACACACGCACACAGAAGCTAGTTGTGAGTTTCACACGTGCCACTTCATTTTCTCATTTAGTTTAACGTAACTATCATTAAATCCAAGCAGACCTCAGTGTTTTCATTTCTTTGCTTTAGGAAACCTTGACATCAGAGCTGGTGGGTTAAAACTGATCCCGCCAGGGCATAAAGCATGTAGGCAGGCAACACTAACGCTGCTAATTTTAGAAACTCACGTTGCTCAAACTTGAAAATATAACACTCAACAGAATATCCTTCCTAGCCTCATTCCTTTATCATAGCAGGACTTTGGCACTGAGACATCTTTTGATAGTTCTTAAATTGCATCAAGCAAGAACAGCTTGACAGTCCACGTCCTGATGGAAAAACTAAACTTTAACATCAAAGATTATGTTTCTGATTAGCACTTTCAATAATCAAGTAATTGGTACATTAAATAATCCAGTGATTGGCAACTTGCCCAAAAAGGTCACACTTGCATTGATTCCTTTTTAGAGAGTCTGTGTTGCTATTACATGAATTCAATCTGTCTGTCCAGAATTCTAGCGTAAAAATATTTGGCTGATTTCCTTCTTGTCACACAAGTTGATGGGAAATAAAATCCAGGAAAAGTTGCACATTAGGGCAATATGTTCAGATTTTCCAATTAGGGTAGGTGACAAGCAAGAGAGAAAAAGACAATTGGCTGGACTTTTTTTCTCCCAGCTTAGTGTGGCCAGTGCAATCAATATAAACCTCCAAGGGCCCAAATCAACACATTTGTTAGTGCAGCTTCTACCCTATTTGTACTTTATTAGAATTTCTATGAGGCTGGGAGTCTCTCTTAAGGGATCCTCCCCACAACTGGATTGCCAAAGGAAAAGGGTTTTGTCTCCCTGCTTCCTGAGGCAGGAGGAACTAACCCATGGGCATGGCAGAAGTCAGGGCTGTGATGCAAGAGGCTGCACTGATGTTCTCCTCCCCCTGTTGCCTCCTCTGCATAGACACAGACCAGCTTTGAGTCCTGCGCAGTCCTCACAGGCAAGGAGGGCAGAGATCTACGGCAGAGCCCTTTTGGTCCCCCAGACTGGCTATGACCAGCAACAGTGAAACATCGAAAGAAGGGCTCTGCATGAAATCACAGAGTCCTACCTCAAATCAATCATCAGAGCTGCACAAATCACTTGTGCACGCCTTGAGACGCTCAAAACCCACCCACATTTCACTGAGGTACCACTGGAATGAGATGGTTACCGTGCTGTTTATTTCTGCAGAGTATTCAGAGTATCCTCTTTACCTTGGAGCACATAAGGACCTTGGTCTCCCATCTCTTCTGCTCAGAGGCTACCTCTTTTCTTTTTGTGGAGGAACGAGGGGATGAACAAAGACTGACTAATAACCATCACCATGCCGTGTTACGCTGCTGCACAAGCCCCAGAGCTATGGCAGACACCTAGGCTGGGCTTCTTAACATCCAGTGTCTATGTGGATATCTATGTCTGTACCAGTCACCCTAGGTTTCCCTCACTGCAGGGAGAAACAGGCACTCCCAGGGCACAATTCATCTGAGCTGTCTTAGTTGTTGACTCTGGGATGAGCTCAGCTGTCCCTTTGAAGTGCCTGCTTCTCTAGGTTGATTTTAAAGAGAGTTTAGACAATTAGCTCAGCTGCATCTTTGTTCCAGATGTCTATGTTGGGTCAGATTAATCTTGCCTGGCAACCTGAAAACTTTCCTGTAAGAAAAAACTTTCCCCTTTGACTGAGGCAGAGAAATATGTAAAACACAGGATGAAAAGGAAAATGTTTATTCCTGAGGATAATCACAATGGCAGTTATTGGCATTTAGAGAATACAAAGGGCTGGGGACAGTAACTGAATGATAACGAATCCTTCTTGTCTTTCCAATGCAGCTTGGTCAGTTTGCCCACTTTCTCTCTCAAATACTACCTGTGGTGTCATGAATAATCATGTCAACAGGCAAAAATACACAACTCGGTGAAGCCGGAACTCTCTTTGAGGGTTTAAGCTCTGGCTTTGAATGCTACTGAACACCTCTTGGGATTGGGACCTTGAAGAGGCAGCATTGCTGCAGCCTGGATAGTCCAGGCAAGCAGAAATAGATGCTAAAAACAAGCCTGTCTTTGACTACAGAGTAAGCACATAAATGTGCAAGTCTTCTAGCACTGTGCTGAAATAAGCAGCTATGAGGAGCTTCAATGAGGTGGGAAAGGAAGGGTTAACCATGGCTCTCCTAAAATTTAATAAAAAGGATACAGCCAAATAGTGGCCTTCTCACTCAATCAAATCACTACCCCTAGGTAGAAGCATGCATACATTTATGAAGGGAATCTTTCAAGCTCCAAAGGTAACACTGGGGTTTGTAATAAAGATATCGCTGTTGAGGGACATACACTCCACACCTCAGGGGTGTGTAGGGGGATCCCCATTAACAGGACTTAGGAGTGTGTCAAGATTTTAAATATTCATTTGACTTTTGAGTTATCGTATATGCTGGTTATTACTCCAAGAATGTGATAGTTGTCCTCTATTCTTATCAGTGTGTCTTTTAAATGTGTCAGCACATGCTGAGAGTAAAGAATAATGGTTGCGTCCCACTGAAAATAGTAAATAAATACTGTTGGTGATCAAGGGAAGTAATGTTTCCAGCCCTGCAACCAGCACAGGGAATGTGGTGTTAAAAAATGAGAAGGAAGTCCCGACTATATATCTTTGATGGTGCAATTAGCCCACACTGATGGAGCAGGGAGATACTGCAATGGCCCAGATTACACAGCCTGCTGCTGCTCTCTGTGGCTGCAGGTGCCAAACACCACTGCAGTCACTATTTGTGCTATCAGGGAGAGGGATTTACTGGAGGCTACAGAATATTCCGTGGATTGTAATGAAATCTGGCATGTCACCAAGCCACATCCGGCAAACCATCAGTATTTTACTGCTGAACAGATTTCTTGCAACACCCACCATTTCCCCTTTTCCTGAAAGAAGCTCTCCGTGCTTGTGAATCTAAACAAATTCCCTTACATTACTTTTGTGAAGGAATACATTCAGTGCAGGTAGCTCAGTGTGCAGCTGCAGTGCCAGCTGCAGGTTGAGCTCTGGGGGCGGCAGGAGCCCAAGCTTGAGCAGCAGGCAAGAGGATGGGAACAGGCACTGATCCTTTTCATAACAAAGGACAAGGGGACCTGTGGCCCAGCCAGGTGACCAGACACTCACTGCCAACAACCCCCAGACTTTCCTGTGTTTAGACTGTGAGGGTATAAAAGGTAAAAAAGCCCAAGGGTTCCTTTCTTCTGGATCCCTACTCAAAGGCATCAGCTCGAGTTGTTGTTTTGCTATTTAGCTACTGCACTATGATGAAATTATTTTAAGGATTGGGATATCTGAGAACTCTGCTATGGAAAATCTGGGGTCAAGCCAGTGAGGAAACCTGGTCTGACTGTGAGTGTGGAGTGTGTAGCTGCAGAGCGGCTTCTGTTCCAGCTCAGGTGGTACGAGAGTGACTGCCAGAGTGGCTCCCAGATGGTCAGACAGGGAAGATTCCTTAATTGTTCCTTGCTCACAGGTTTGAAGCATCAGACATATATTAAACAAAGTTTTAAAAGATGCTAATTTATCAGAGGGATTCAGTAGGCTGGAAATTGGGAATGAAGGACGAGAATTTTCTGCATCTGGAGCACTGTCCTTGGACAAGCCATGGGTGTTGGTGGAGTTACCCATATCTCTGCCTTGCTTTGCAGCCCTAAAAGGAACCACAGACATATACAAAGCACAGGGCTGGGGGAAATCTCAGCTGCTTTTCTAAGGTGGGAGACTTGCACCAAAGGCAGATACCTCAGGTAAGGCAATGAAGCCCCATGGCAGAGGTTTTGCTGCAATAAATAAGCTATAGTGGGCGGTCCCAAACAGCAGGCAGTCCCTAAACATCAATACATGAGAAAGGAAAGCTCACGGAGAGGGAGTTCAGTCTCCACAGAACAGCTCAGTGGAAAGCCAGAGTGCAGTCTGGAGGCAGATCAAGGTAAGATGGTTGGAGGTGACCATTTGCTAAGTCCATTGGATCTGAGCTAGCAGGAAGCCACTGGGTCATCCAACTCTATGCTACGCTGCAGGGCAACTTCAGCCATCAGGTTTGAGCTGCTGTGTAACTCAGCTGGAATAAGTAAGCAGATTAATGGCCCAGACCTAAACCATATTCTAGGCAGAAAACCACTGACTTTGACATACACAGCACAATAACTTCACAGCCAGAACCATCACAAAATGTTCTGTGAGCAAAAGTGTAATGAGGCTGCTGATGAATGGAGTACTGACAAGTACAGATGCAATACAACACAAAAACAATACTAAAACACAAATACCAATAGTTTTCTGAAAGTGCTCGTAAATTGGAATTTGTATCTTTTTGTTTCATAGAGGCCACATCCACATGAGTTTGACACCATACCTGAAAATACTGAATTCTATTCACACAGAAGGCAGTAGTGATTACACAAACCTTTACTTATTCTGATTTCGAATTCGGAGACACCTCCTTTTCAATGGTGGCTCCAGATCCTCTGGCCCTGTGCTGAGTATTGGCGTTGAGATAATGCACGGCGCAATAGCAGTCTTTTCTGCTGGTTTTGGCACAGGCTGGATCACGCAACCTGTCTTGGGCAGCATCCGCAAAGCGTACGCATGGTCCTCGTCTGCTGGATTGTTAAGGTTCGGGTCCTGTTTGTCTCCCCCGGCCAGGGGCTCTTCCCCGCTCTTCTTGCCAGCATCTCCCTCGAGGTGGCAGTTTGACACACAGTTGTTCTCCTTGACAGACTCCAGCTCGCTCACCGCCAGCTCCTCCGGGGGCTGGGGCTTTTTCGGCTCCTGGGGCGGCTCTGGGTTCTTGGAACCCTCTGTGCTCTTTGTGCCATTCACAATGACGTTGCACACCGCTGCGCCAGCTTCCAGTCCCGGCGTGCCAGAGGCCAAGGAGACGGGACAGCAGTGAGCTCCGTCACTGCACGGTAATGTTTTTGAGTCAACTGGGCTGCAGTTGTCCCTGCAGTCACTGCAGTTCCTTTTGTCTGAGCTACCAAAAGCCAAATTTACAACACTGTTAGGTTCACGTTCAACTTTCACTTGGGCGTGCAGAGCCCTGTGGATGACATTGTGCAGCCTAGACCGGTGGCCTACTGTTAGGTCTATCACACCGTCTTGTGGACCCTGTAGCACACTGGGGAAACCAAATTTACTGTTCACTGGACTACTAGGTCTGACAGTCAAATCAACAACTTCATTTTTACTGTGCTCCTGAAGCACTTGAGCTTGATTAAGGGACTGGCCTGAGCAGCTCGGTGATGAGTCAGAGGATTTGGATGATCCTTGCTTTGACTCTCGAGGGGATGAAGAGCTATTGGTTGGCTTTGCCCCAGGCGTCTCGCTGGAGGTACTCGGAATGAAGCTTTCGCCGTTGCTGGAAAAGCCATTTGGGGGTTTGGAGTCGTTTATGTGAGGGATGGGGATGGGAATGGGGATGGGAACCGGCAAAGGGACAATGACGGGATATGGCACTAGTAGAGTTGGGGGTGGCACCAGTGGGGCAAGGGATGGCAATCCAAAGTTCATCATCTGTGGCATAGGCATAGGACCATTTGGCATCATGCTGACAGGGGGGAAGGGAAGGCTGGGCAAAGGAGCTCCGGGAGGGGGAGGCGGCAACAAGCCAGGAGGATTCCCAGGCATGGTAGGTGTTGTAGGGGGATGGATATGGGGGGAAAGCATTGGCCTGTGCATGGGGCTAGAAGTGGGACCCATATTTCTGGGACCACCTGGTGGGGGACCGATTCCAGGAATCATTGGATTTGACAGAGGGCTGTTAGGATTTGAGGCATGGTGAGGTGGCCCACGAATAAATGGTGGACGGATTTGCTGCATAATTTGCTGTTCCATGAATATGGGCAGAGGAACTGGCCCACGGTTTGTCATCACCATGGGAGGACTGCGAGGTGGGACACCAATTGGAGGCACAATGCTAGCAGGTGGCTGGACAGAAACTGGTGGAATATTTGGATTCTCACTGATGGGAATAGGTTTGGGAACTGGCGTGGGGATTTTAGTGACAGAGCAGTTGGCAGTGTCAGACGGAGAGGCAGTGGTAGACGCTGATGGTCCAGGGCCTTGAATTTGGCCAGCTGCAGACGCTGGGGATGGGGCTTTTCTCCGAGCATCTGCTAGCGGTATATTCCAAGAATCTGGAGTCAGCAGCTGCACCCCAGTGCCTTCTGCTTTATTTTCGACTGGAGGATGTAATGTACTGCACAGTCCAGCTGGAAGATTGGCCTGTGTCTCTTTGTAGAAAATGTCCATTTTGTACTGATTGAGACATTTTGCACTGCAGAACTGAAGCCTTCTTTCCCCGTCCCCAAAATCCAGATACTCTTTTGTGTGTCTTATGTGCTTACACCAGTCACATACCTACAACACAGTAATAAAATCAAATCAGGTAAGAAAAGCAATCTTCTCTTCATAGAGTTATTTTAAAAGTAAATTTTCAGTTGCTAAATACATTATTTTTCTAACAGGAAAAAAAGAAGTTACATTTGTGAAAATTGCACTCTTTTTTTCCCCAACATATTAATGAATTGAATGCCTCTCCCTTTTCTGGTTCCCATGATCTTAGTTCTACCTTATACAATGCATTATGTATCTTAAACCCATAGCACAGAGAAGAGTCCTCAGTTGGCATAAACTGTTATAACACGCATATGTAAGTATGCAAAGTCCATATGAGTATGGCTGTGATTACTCCTTGGTGGTAATCTAAGCACGACTGTGCCATCTGAGATGCCATACTACACAAGGAGTGTGAGAACTGGAAAAGGACTCAGAAAATTGCTGGAAATGAATGCAAACCATTTCTGCTAAACTGCAGCACACAGTAACATTTAGTATTCTACTAAAGGTATCAAATAATAAGTTGGAAAGAGTGTGATATTTCAAAATAGCATCACGAAGCAAAAAGCATCATTGATTCTTTGCCCTTCGTTCCAAGGAGAAACTTGGAAAAAGTCAGGATATTTGTGTAAGGTTCAAATAGTCCCAATTTGTGATGTTTCAGCAAGCTGGAATTATTTTCTGAGCTGTTTGCCCACTCTTGTGTACAAGTCACTTTGAGTAAAACTTCTTGGCAAGCAAGGACCTGTTTAGCAACTTTTCAAATACTACAGCAAAAAGTTTGCATCGCAGGCTCAATTTTGTTTTGTTTCTCTGCTTTCCATTTAATCCTTTTCTGTGTTGCTATTGGTGTGGTGAAGGCATAGCCAATTTTTTTTAAATAAGGCTGCAGAACTAATTAAGCTGTGAAAGGTTTTCCCAGTTGTAAACCACTAGACACCAAAGTTCAAAAAATAGTCATTCTAGGCTTCAGAATCCATTACTTCAGAGAAATTATTGTGATTTCATTAACACATTAATTTTGCAACACCAACAGCTCTCACAGATGGTGAAGACATGATCTACAATTCAAATATGACTCTTGTTTGCACAAATGCCTTTCCTTCATATGGCATTTTAAACAAGAATTAATATGAGTAATCTTGCCATAGCTATAAACAGATAAACAGATGTCAGATTTTTCAGTGCCTCACTTCTTTGACAGAATTTTACACACACAAAACCCCCCCATTTTTGTCATTTACATTAGTTCTCAAAATACTCCACTGACAGAGATTTTTGGTGCTTTCTATCAGCATGTTGAGCCTATGACCATGTCAGAATATATCCTGGTATTGTTTGTTCTGTCATTTCTAAATAGCCCATATTAGCTTGTTTTCAAATGACTCTATCTTTTGTACAAGCGAAAAAAATACAGTAAAAACCCCAAGGAAGACTATGATTGTGAAAAGACTGCATTAAAAGGATAATTAATTTTAATAACTATTGGCCATATAAACAATTCAAAACAACATATGCTGGGCATCTGATTACCCATCTCATTTAACTCTCAGTTTTCCTTTAATATAAACAGTGGTGACATTCTTGAGTTTTCAGTAATATACTTTAATGTATATATACACATACACACACTATATGCCATGGCTATTAGCCCATTTAATCCCTCAACATTTTGGCTATCCTGTCAGGTTGCTGTCTGTTTCCCTCCTGCTCCTCTCTCTATTCACACACTCACACATGCACACACTCCCTCTCTTTTATCCCCACATTTAAAGAAACCTAAATAATCAATTGAGAAGTAGCAACTATGAAATCACCCCTGAAGTTTGGGAATGGAGGACCCAGATTTTTAGCTTGGGCATACAGACACTGTGCCCTGTGAGATAAAGCAGAGGAGGTGCTGGTGCTTCTTGGTGCATGTGGCATCAGCAAAGGTGTATTTCCAGCATGATGCCCCATTGCAAGAAAGGAAATTTCCCAGTGCAGACAAGTCCAGCCCCGCATTGAACACACAGCAATGGTGTCACGCTGTAAAAGATGTGGACAAAAAGGCTGTCAAATGCACAGAACTGTTGAGATAAATGCCTGCACTGCCATGGTGCATGCATCTCCCCCAAGCATGGGGCAGGTGGGAAAGCAGGACTGCAGCAAGCAGGGCAAAGTGGGGGCAATCCCACTTCCAACAGCTCCTGGATTTCACCAGGTTTCAGCTCTCCGTCTGCTCCCCACAGGAAGGCTCAGTGGCCATCACAGACAGCCCTGGAGCTTGTGCCACAAACAGTGCAAAACACACAGCAGTGGGCACTGAACCATCCCACTTATTTGGCATGGGTATGGTTTTTGCCACCCACCTGGCAAGCCAGCACACATGATGGAAACATCCTATAATCAACCTCCTGAAATTTTCTGGCTTGCCACTGTTTTCGAAGCAGACAAAAGGGGAATTTGTGAGTCTACACCACGAGGTAATAAGATAGTATTTAACTCAGTGCAGCTGCTGAATTTACCTTAAAGTCATTTTTGAGCAGGAGCTCACTGCTGTAACCACAAAATACTATCTATTTTGCATGTATGGAATCAGGATGTACTCCACCACACTCCTCCTGCTGCTTGCAGAGTATGCTCTTGCCCCAATAGCTGGCAAAGATTCAGAGGATTTCCACATGTACCCCAGGAGCTGCACAAAGAGGTACTAGGAGCTTCCAGACAGCTCCTGAGGCAGGATGAAGCCCACCCTGGCCCATCACCATCTATTTGCAGTGGAAAGACAAGGAGGAGACTGGCCTCAGAGGTGCCTGCAATAAGGGATGGAGCAGGACTTCAGATGCAGCTGTAGTGAAGACTTGCCTTTCCTTTGGGACAAGGAAGTAAACCAGCTTGTAAGCCCTCTGCCAAAGAAACGCCTGAGAAATACGAGGGAGTAAACTCAGTCTCCTTATCTTTCTAGGAAGAGCCCCATCCATGACCTTAATTAAAGGGACTGAAAGAGAAATACAGCCCCACAAAAAAAAATGTGGCATCTTTTCTAATAATTTAATTTTATTAGTTAGCATTTGAAAAATTCACTGAAACACTTCACTGTATTATTGCTGTATTGATTTGTTTATCTCCAGTGGGCTCCTGTGTCTCTCCTGGCTAAACAAATATTTTCTCTTCCTTGGTAAAATATTTAGAAATCCTGCTTACAAATTCTCCGCTGATTTCTCCTGTTTTCAATAATTCACTGAGGAACAAGAAACTCTGAAGTATGGCTGCTTCACTCACATATTGATCACAGACCCTTCTGTATATTTTATCACTAGATAAAATTAATTAAAGCCATAGAAATTAAAGGCAGGAACTCTGTTCCTCTGAATATCCTGCATAGACCAAATATTCAATAATTATCTCATTGATTTCATGCAATATCTCAAAGTGTTGAAGCTACAACATCAGTGAAAAATGTTCATCTTCTACATTCATGTATTTCGTAATTTTCTTTTGGTTTTTTTTCTCTTTCTTCTTATTTATGTAAGCAATCAGTCTATGCTGCTTAGTTAAGATAAAAGGTATAAAAATGTGGGACTCATATGCAGGTAATATGCAGGTAGTATGACACCTCAAAATACCATACTAAAAGGCAGAAAAACAGTCTCTACAACAATGAGGAAATGACTGGAGGAGAAAAAAATGTCACTTAAGAATTAATGAATCAAGTCTGTCTTACAGAATTGATCATTTAAGATGAGGTCAATGAATTTATGATACAAATGGCTATATCACTAGAGGTAATAAAATGGAGCAATATCATTCATTTTACATCTAACTAATGACATGCTCAGAGTAATTACACATTTCTTCTAAAAGCCTACACTGATTAGTTCAGATGTGATAGGTGAAACGTATATATCTCTCCATTCAACAAAATAACATTTTCTTATCTGTAAAACACACAGCTGATGTCTTTTTTTATTAAGAACTTGCATTCTGTACAGAACATCACTGTTCTTCACAACCAGCTCAGAATTTCTCTGCTCATGTATTCCTTTTCCTTCCCTTTTCCTGCCTCATCCCTTCCCTTCATTGTGCAACCAAGAGAACAGCTAAACTTTTGCAGTGTGCTTGTTAATGCTGCACATTGGATTTGGTAGTGCTTACACATGGGAGCAGGTCCCTGGGTTTCAGTGGGATTAGTCACAAGCATTAATGCTGTAGGATCATATTTGGAGGGCCTGACCCAGCACCAGTGGAAAACAATGAAGAGACTCCTATTTAATGCAATCCATTGGCTTTGGGTTTGTTGCTTAACACTGGCCCCTGCTTACCCTGGAGTCATCAAGAGCTTTATTCCCAACCTCAACAGCAGCAGAGGCACAGACAGGGATTTTGGAATGAACTGCAGAAGAAACACCCAGGAAGAGAATAAATGCTGTGAGACTGAGTTACAGACATTTCCTAACAAGCATAGGCATAGCCACTATTTTGTATATTTCTACCAACAGGAAGTTGGACCAGTAGAGGTATCACTGACAATGAGCATGAACATTTCTGAGATAGAGGGTCAAAACTTGCAAGGTGCTAACAGATCCCCTGTGCACCTTCACCTCCTTTGGAAAACACTTCTAAAACTGCTCTGGGGCAAGCACACTTCACACCATGAATGCCAGAACATGAATCCTGAATGACAGAAAGATCATTAATAAGATAATGGCCTATCTCATTCAGCTGTAACACAACAACCCTTAAGAAGATTAAATTTACCTAACTGGGGCATATCCAAGGCTAAACAACAGAATGAACATTCCTTCAGTACATTTAATGTATTTATATTTTAGTGGCGGGTTGCCAGTGTGCTACTTATAAGCTCAATGACTTGGTATCATTTATCCGCTTTCCTGTGAAACACACAGCAGTCTACACCAGGAGACAACTCAGAAGACACTGCATCAGCAGAAACACAACTCATGCCCAATATGGCAACACCGAGGAAGCCAGGACTGAGGGATCCTGTAATGCTCAGCTGTCTCTAATGCAAAGAGGGGGAATAAAGCCATTCCTGTTGGCATCCATATCTTTATTTTGATAGAAACATCCAAAGTGGAGTCCAGACATGGCTATGAGGCTGCCTCACAGGCACAACACAGGATCCTGCTGTTCCTAAAAGGGCCACACTCAGGCTTTAGGCACCAGGTAATTAATATTTAAATCAATTGGCTGTCAAATGCAGGCACAAAGTTCACACATTGGTGCAGTCCACCACTAACCTTTGAAGAATAATCTAGTGTCAGACACTACTTCATTAAGAAATAAACTTGGCAAAACCTGTTTGCAGAGGTATTTACATCAGCCCAAGAGAAACCAGGAATGAGTAGTAATGGAAAAAACCCTGCTGCGATGGAAGAGAGCCTGTGCCTCTTACACACTGCTTTGGACTTGTATCAGCTCCACAGTAAAGCTTAGCAGGAGGACAGAAAGTGGTCACTAGGGGAAAGACATGCCATTTTCAGCTTCTCCAGAACCAGAGGGTGACAAAGCTCCTCTCCTTGCTCAGGAGAACACCACTGGGGGACGCCTTGCACGAGGGAGAGCTGAATCACATCTGAGGACCAGGCTTTTATCAAAGATGCTGAACAGATGCTGAAGATTATCAAAGCCTCGCTTCTTGGCATAAAATCCTTGTATTTGACTTTGCTGAGTAGTGCCTACTTCCTTTTCTCACTGTGATATCCAAGTGCTGTCTCTTTATATACGTTCAGGCATATGTTCTGGCTTCACGAACACCACTGCACATTTCCTATATCCTGTTCAGGCCCTGGTTGTCTTTCCTTTTAGCACAGACTGGTCCTGGAAGGGTCTGGGAAGTTCCCTGAAGTTTCCAGTACTGCCACCCAGCCAGGATGTGCAAGGCATGGAGGCAGAGACTCCCACCCCACCCCAAAAGCCACAAGGTGAGGACACAATGCCTCTGCCCTGCACACCCTCCTGCCTTGCAGCCAGGTGAGAGCCCGACACACCAGCCATATGTTTTTCAGGAAGGGCTCAAGCATTTTGAAGGCTGCCAGACACTGGACACAGGAAAAATCTAGAAATTAGGAAGTGGCTTGAAACACACATACAGAGGTTTCTAAGATACAGCCAAATGAGTCACAGCTAGGGCTCTAACACACAGCTCATTCAGACCCTTTGCAGAACACCCAGCAGCTGCCGCAGCACAGACACCAAGGCACCTTGACACCCAGGCCCCCTTGCAAGGCTGTGAGCACTCCTGGCAGGACACTAGGGGAAAAGTTAGCCTATCAGAAGGAAAGAAACCTATATATGTGTGTCCCGCAGGACTATGTGCCTAATTATCTCTAAAGGAGTGTGAAACTTCTCTTCACTGTCCTCAACAGCTCCCCAAGCTTATTGGGCAATGTGGCGATCTGCACCCTTCCTTCTTTTCTCCATTTATCCATCAACAAGGCTTCTCTTCAGAACAGGTCACCTAAAAAGTAATCCCCTCATAGACCCCACCTGCAGTGCTAATCCTGCAAATGGCACTGTTTCTGCAGTCTTTGCCTGATCAAGAACAGAGGAACTTTGGGGCAAGAGCTGTACCTCAAGTGTTAATGTATCCAACACATTCACTTCTCTGTGAGCACAGAGAAGCTGTGGCCCCAGTGGGGCTCTGGGTCAGACTGAGACCTCCTGCAAACATCAGTTAGGGTCTGTACCAACTCTTCACCTCCTCTTCTGCTCGCTTTCTGAGGGCAATTCCCCGTGGAACAGCCCCTCAGGAGTCAAAGCCCCCACCAGGCTCTGAGGGCACTACTCAGTTCTTAGCACACACACACTGATTTATTTCACATAAAGATTGTTCCAAGGCATTAAAGTTCCCTTTTAGCATTTGCTGACTCAGAAAAAGATACATATGAAGAAGAGCAAGGTAGGCACACTGCCATGCCAGTTGGGAAGGTGGGCAGGTGAAGATCTGCAGAAGGACATGGCCATGCTCAGAAGGATGGGGTCAGTGTGAGGAAGAGGGGGAGAATGTGTTCCACCCAGAGACGATGGAAAATGGCAAACTCCTTTGAAAGGTAAGCAATAATCAGCATAATATTCTAATGCCGTTGTGCTTTTTTCACAGCTAATTGAGTTATCACAAAAGGTATTCAGCTGCCAGCACCCAGCGCCAAGAGATAGAGTGGGCGCAGCCTTGCCAGAAGCCGCTGTCGCTCACCAATGTGGCCCACATTTCCCTACTTGATCCTCCTCCAAAACGCCCACGCTCAGGCTTCCTCCTGAGATGGACCGGGTAGCCTGGGGCACAGCCAGTGCCCGAGCAGGGTGTGCAGGGCTCTGCATGTCCAGCACTGCAGCTGCCATGTGCTGGCCCATGGGGCTGAGGACTTTGTCTGGGGGTCCCCCGCAGGCATGCAGACTGTCCCTGAAGGGGGAGGGCAGTTCACAGCACCTACTTTGAAGACAACTATGGCTAAGGCCCTGCCTCAGCTGTCATGACTGGGAATTGATGCTCTTTCACTACCAAATGTCAAACAATACTCTAACAGGCATAATCCAAAGTGTGACTCTAAGCAGTTATCCAGCCTCGATCACCATTTTTGATGTCTTATTGTAAAACACTAAGCATGTTTATTGTGGCAAGATTTTTCTATCCAAGATGGCTTGTGATAATTTTTTTATACCGATTGTTCCATTTGAATGGAGTGATTATTACAAAAAACAAAAAGAATCATTCCAGCTGAAACCTGCTGCGAAGGAACCCTGAGGCAGGCTCTAACACACTGTGAATGTGGTTACAATATAGCTCATAGCGATGCTAGGTGTGAAGGAAAACAGATTTTTACAATGTTTAGAGCTTTGTGTAAAAACAGTTGACAAAACAGAACACTGCAGTTGCCTACAACTTAAAACTGTCCTGTGACAAGTTTCTCTGTTTAAAAGATACTGAAGCTTGCCTGCCTGCTTGTTTTCTCTTTCCCTGGTGTTACCTTCCTAAACATCTTGTCCTTTCAACAATCTTTACCAGTTTTCTGAGTGAATACTGACTTTATGTCATTTAAATGCAAGACTCACTCTGTCTCCATTTTTCATCCTAATTATGCGAAAGTCTAAGCTACATGAAGCATAAGGAGAAAATAGAGTTATTTGGTAATTAATGGCTAATGATAAATTGATTCCATTTTTTGAATCATTGCAGTTGTCATCTGTGGTATTTAAAACATAGTCTTTTCAAAGCCCTTGGGTTCCTTTGTGTTGGGGGGGGGGGAGGTTTTAATGTTCCCAGTCAAAAAGAATGAATGTGAGTTATGCTAATGCCTGGTGGAAAGCCAGGTTGGGTCTTGTTTCATCAGAGTGGCTACATATTTGATTTTGTATATAAACAGCTGAGCGCCATGTTTGCAACTTCAGTCTGAGGCTTTGAAACCACAGGAGGAACTCTGGATCTAAAACCACTGGTGAAGCCCAATATATGGTGGGTGAAACTTCAGGGAAAATGAATGTAGTGTGAGGTGGGGCTTGCCAAGAGGGAGGTTCTTCTCCCCAGAAACATTCCTGGCTAAAATAACACAGAATGGAACAGTAACAGCATTTAAATCTAAAATCTTTAATGTAAGGTTTTTACAGGGGTACTATACAAGAGCAGATTAAAGGGCATTTCTGCAGGGCTGTTTCAGTACTGGCTAAGTCCACCACTGCAGCAGCGACAGAAGTCCTAAATAAAATTAATGTGATGCAGAAGATAAAAGGAGGGTACGAGCAGGAGAGAGAGCTGGGGGTTAAATGCTCTCAGTAGGTCAGACAGTCTGTCTCACCAGGATTCACATTTCAGAAACATCTAAAGAACACCTCAGTCTGAATGCCCTTTCCAAGGGTAGTGCAGATCCTGGGAAACCTCAGTCCACACCAAGTGCATTGGCCTTTGAGCATAACTGTGTCATGAAAGAGCCTGTGGGGCAGAGCAAACCACAGCTCAAGCTATCAAGTCCTACACTCAACTCCTGATCTCTCATCAAGCCTCATCACACAGACAGGCCAAGAAGCAGTTCCTTTTCCAGGCTTAACCTAGTCTGACAGGAGACCATTGAACTGCATCTGTAGCCATCCTCCTGGTGAGCATATTTTGAGGGATCTGTGGAGTCACCTGAATGTCTCCACCACGCTCCTCACGGCCCTCAGCTCGTGGGTGGCAGTGTGAGAAGCCAGCTTGGCAGAGCAGTGGTGCAAACATATCTGCTGGTCAGTCAAGCAGTTTGATTTGGGTTATACAGGCATTGGTCACCTTGATGTGCAACACTTGATTTCCAGGCCAACACTCTCATGATGTGCATTCCCAAATTCCCCTGGTCCTGAAATGATCTGGGAAACAACGCAGCAACCAGAAACAAGACCTACATTGAGTAGGTGAAGCTGAGAGTCTTGGTGAACTACAGCCTGTGCCTTTCCACAACAGCAGGTTTTGTCTTATGATCCTTAAGCTGTTAGTGCCCCAGCAAGAGCTTCACTTCTTCCTAAAGAGGACACAAATGAACTTCATCAAACTGTTGTCCCTAAAGCTGTGCAAAGTATCAGCAGTGGGAAGCATTGCAAACACCTTGAGAACAGCACAGGAAATGTTGGCTTTGAATATGCAGGAAGTCATAAGAAAGAAATCAAGCTAGCATCTGGAAAAACATTTCTGGGGCTTAGAAATACTTCCTCAGAGTGTCCAGGCCCCATTGTCTCTTTGGGGCAGAAGGGGAAGGTTGCACTAGGAAATACCCTCCTTCACTTGCTCAGAGAGTGGAAATGCATTTCTTTCCTCAGGAGGACAATCATTTCCATCTCCTTGGAGAACTTGCTGTATAATCTACATTTCCACATGTTCAGCTACAGGAGGCAGCAGAGCAGCTTCTCCATCCTTGGGATGGCCAAGCTGCAGAGTCCCACCAGTGCCCAGGCTGAGAACTGTTCATTGGGCAGACAACAGTGCCAGCACTTCTGTCATGCCAGGAACTCCTCACTCCTACACAGGGACTGCAGAGACCCTGCTCCCTCTCCGAGACCTGGACTAAACATCAGCCACAGAAGGTTTCTTCTGCAGAGCAGCTGCCAACAAGTGCAGTGAGGAAAGAGAGCCTGTATGCACTAGGCATTGCAGCATTCCCTGCATCTAGCCCCAACAACTGGGAAAAGAAAGGAAGCAACCGACACTGCACATTCTTCTATCAAATTCTTTTGAGAAATATAGATGCTGTTAAGCAAAGAAAAGCTTAAGGGTAAAAAGGAAAGGGGCACTTAACTAGGTTCAATCAGCTTCTCACTGATTGACCAAAATCTTTCCAAATGAGAAATCTGCACCCTCAGGAACCTCATGCAACCAAGTCTGCAGATGACTTCAGGAGCCAGATGAAGATTTACAGTATCTAATTAATTCATTTTTTTATTCAGATCTGAATAAACATGTTCACTCTTCTTGTTTTCTGACCAAAACTTTATTCTGATAATACGGCAGACATTGTGAGGTGGAAAATTACCCATCTGCCTAGAATTTATATCTAGTAATATCTTATATGTATTTTTCCCAGTATATTTTCTTTTTAATATTCAAGAGGATATAAAAATAACAATAAAACCCCTGAGTCTGTTATGACTCAGTTACTCATAGATTGGTTGACAGAACTATAAGTGTAATAATGAGGAGGTCTGAGGGGCAAGTTAATGTTTTTTGCTAACATGTGATGCTTTTAGCCTAAGGTATTGCTAAAGGCTAATACCACTTCACCTGAAATCAAAATCACCACTGAACAGTCATTAAATCACTCAGAGTTAAATGTAATATTACTGGGTCTAGAGAATAGTACTGTAATCCAGATTTGAAATTTCATTAGTCCGTAGAATAGGAAGCAGGAATGCAATCTGAAACCTTGGGAAATCTTTATTTACCTGTAATGATGGGTTCTAAGTCCAATTTCTCTGTCACACCTATTGCCATTTTACAGTGGTGTAGCTCTCTCACACTGGTGTGCTGTTTCTTCTGATTTACACTTGTACAGGCAAGAAGCTTACAGAATTCAAGTCTCTGGGTGCTTTAAAAAATATATGTGTGTGTGTGTATGTGTTTGTTTTCTCCCTATCTGTATAGCTCAGGGATTTTCAATTTTTATTATTACATGTCAATCTTTATCATGCAATAATTTTTACAGGCCAGGATTCACTACACTAGGTGCTCTAACATCTACATGGCCATAGCATGGGCTGCAGCAGAGCTGGCTGGGTCTCACAGTCTACCTGACACAGATTTCCTGCATGTTTCCCCACCTTTCCCAAACATATAAAAATCCTAGAGGGACTTCATCAGCTGCTGACTTGAAAAAAATAATGTTAGGGAAAGGCTGACTTGATTAGGGAAAGGTTGACTTGACCATTAGTAGAAATGGATGAAAAAACCCCACAAAACTTCCCAAGAGAGGCGTTGCTGGGTTTTAGTCTACAGAACTCTGAAGGGAGTCAAAGCTGTTTGAGATTTGAATGCGTGTGATTCACACTTTGAGAACTGCTGGTTTCGCTGCTGGTAATGGTACACACCACCCTGTGTCCCAGAGTATGTTCAGTGTAAAAAGCAGCCCTCTCTCTGGAAACCACATTTGATTAGAACAGCCCTGGGCCAGATCCAAAATCTGCCTGGATCAGGGAAACATGTGTCACATCAGTTTCAGTCCAGGACTGAGACATGTCACATCTCTTGCAGATTGGGCACGGAGAGTGGAATTCATTTTCCCATTTCCTCTGGAGTTGGGGGCTGGAGAAGATGAAGCCAAGTAAGGGAAATTGCTCTGCCGCACACAGAGGAAACATTCTGAGTCCTCTACTTTCTCTTGCTGCAAGGCACTGATCCTGGCTGAAATCCAGAGCCCATTGGTACAGACCCAGGTCCCCTTCCCCCTCCTGCTAGCACAAAATCAGAGGCTTATTCGGAGCAACTGTTACGCTCACTCTTGGTCACTCCCATATGGAGCAGGGAAGACTGAAATAATGGCCAGGGAATAAAAGAGATGGGGATTGTAACAGTCTGCACATCCTTCAAACAGGGAAAAGAAGAGAGGAGAGGAGAGGAGAGGAGAGGAGAGGAGAAGAGAGGAGA
>VZTJ01006358.1:1754272-1784763 GCA_013397795.1 Orthonyx spaldingii | reverse complement strand
GAGGAGAGGAGAGGAGAGGAGAGGAGAGGAGGAAAAAAAAAGAAAGAAGATTACTCTGTCTCTGGTAGGTAGGTTTTACCATGAATATTATGGTCCCTAGCTATCTGAAACCACAGTTTTTCAGGATTTTAACCTTGAAAATAACAAATGAGGAGATACAAAGGTCTGAAACTGCAGCCTGGAGCCAAACATATGGTGAACTAATGTGTGTGTGAAAACTTCCTTGTCTTCTTCTGCTAATGCCTCTCTTGTTTTACTAAGAACATTCCTGCAGAGAAGCCAGGCTTCCTTTGACAGGAGCCAATGGCTGTGAGGGTGATGGGCAGCAACCAGCTTTATTTACGTGCAACACCTGAGGGAGGGAGGGTCAGCTCTTCACACACCCTGCTTGCTCACTATGATGCTTTTCTCAGGCCCTAAACATTTTCTGGTTCTCAAGAAATGCAAAATGTGTCTTCTTCCTTGCTGATTCATACCTCTTTCTTTCTCAGTAAGGTATGGAAGTGAAAAAATGGTATTTCCTATTCAGATGAAAAGGTCTTACTTACCCCTCTGTTTAGAAAGTGTTTAGCACTAGAATCTACCTGACACCAAGCTATTTACATAAATCAAATCTATTCTTAGTAATCCTGGGATCAATCTGGGACAACTCCACTGAAGCCAGTGTTGTTGTTTCAATTTGAATCATGTAACTGAGAGCTGAATTTGGCACAAAGGATTAATTTCTCACCAAGGAGGGTATATTACAGCAGAAGGCATCAGATGCACTATCCAGTAAAGAACACAATCACAGAGGACCCTTTAGCAATGCATTGTGTTACTGTAGATGGCACTCCTTCCTTGCCTGGCTGCACGATGCTCACTGCGACTGCACAGAATCTATTATGTAAATGCATCATACCAAAGCCTTTCATACTTACAAGACCATGCAGATGATTTTCTTCTTGCATGACATGCACGACAAAGCAGCTATATGAAAGCAGCACACCAGGACAAAAGAAATCAACGTATTTAAGCCATCACCCTGCAAAGCTCTCAAGAATGCTTTGCTCTTTAGATCCCTCCTCAAAGAGAACTAACTCTGTCTTGCTTTCTCTAGCCTTTCTCCTTCCCTAGGTCTTCCCACAAAACTACTTCTGACAGCAATTTCACAGGGTAGAGCACCACTTGGAATAATCCTCATCAGACCAGCTGAGATCTGGCTGGCAAATGAAGACCCGCAGCCACCACATACAAAGGTTCATAACTGTGTGTTTGTTCAATGCAACTGAAGTGTTTGCTTTTCTTTAAAGAGCCTTCCTTTACATTTATTTTAACACCCATCCTGGGTCATGTGCTCCTCAACCAATGACTAGAGCACTAGGAGAATGAAGGTTACATAGCTATGGCACAGAGATAGGACTTGCCAGCTTGGCATTAGTCATCCTCTGCAAAGACAAAACTGCTGAGTAACTTCGGACAATGGGAAGGGTAGGGAGTGAAATAATCCAAACAGTACAATTTTAGATACTAACTTTGATTGCCCAGCTCAGGTCTGTGAATAGAGGTAGGCATCTCAGGAGGGTGGATCACAGCAGGAACCTAACTAAGGTTCTGGACTGGTCCCAACAGAATTCTCTCTCCATCCATTGTCGAAGGAATTAAGGGAGAGCAAGTCTCTAAATCTGGGAGGCTTGAATGTTCCTTATTTTTAATATGTATCTTTGATCCTCAGTTTAAAGCTGGGAGAAGGTTTCCCCATATCTGACTAGCCTACTTGGAGCATGAGGGTTTTGAAATGAGAATCAGGTCCTCTCACACGTGTGTACAACATCCAGTACAGCCACTCACACAGAGCCAGTGCCTTGATCCACCACCATCAAACAACCAAAGTGCAGCATCCCTGCGGGGCTCTTTCCACCCTTTGGGGTCAGGAATCAAGCTGGGCTTTGCTCACACTCTGACTTTAGGATTTGGTTCTCTGTGGCTCAGCACAATTGTGCACTCGTACACAGCTTGTTATATGGAATTGCTTATTGCAGGACGCAACACACTAGTGGGGGAAAGGAAGATGGAGTTAAGTATAATGCATTTACTATTAGACATGACTGAGAATATTGACTGTTCTTCATGTGTACCAGGCACATTTATCACCCTGTGCTATAGGAGGGGATGTGACTAAGAGGTGGGGACACGCCAGTTAACCTCAGGCACTTGTCCATGCACAGCAAGAGATCTGAGGTATGCACGAGGGTTGAAATTCCATTACAGGTTTTAAATAATTAAACACAACATGTTTGGAAGCTCATTCATTCCTATTACTTTTTAAATAATTAATCTGTATTTACATCTAGTGAACTTCACGGAGCTGTACACATAACAAATTTGAGTCAAGTTCCAGAAGAGAGATTGTTCCTGTCTGACAGCATTACAAATGTTTTTGTTGTATACAGTAACTTCAGCTATTAGGGATCAGTCAAAAACCAAATCCAACCTAGATGCTGTACATCACTGGGGGTTTTTATCAAATTATTCACAAGTAATCAAAACACTAAGAGAAACTGTAAATCCCCAGAGGAAAAAAATGTGCTTCTTACATCTTAGAATAGTAAAAACTGATTCAAGTTGGAAGACAATGAAATGAAAAACTGCATATATTGTTCCTATTGAACATAATCATTATGTTCAAGATGATGCTGTCAGTTCCATGTAACCTGTAGTAGAGTCTGATCAAAAAATACTAATCTCAAAGCCTAGAATAACACATGTAACAGAGTAACAGACTCTAGAACTGAAAAAAAAAATCTTTATCTAGAGTCCTCCTCTTCCTGAATGCTTTATTTCCTTCTATTTGCTTCTGGTTCAAGCTGAACAAGACATTAAATACCAAGCAGGTTTCACCTAACTGGAACTACACATGATGCACCAAAATGAATAACCAACACTGTTCAAACCTCCAAAACAACAGTGCACTGAAATAGGTGCTTGAAACCATAGCTCTGCTGTGGGAAATTAATTTGTAGCAATGGCATCAGGATTACACGTTTATTATATGTGTGATTTTCAGCTCCAGTTAGCCTCTGTTTGCAAGGAAGCAGATATATATGCATTCACTTATGCAATTTTAGCTGGTATTCCTACAAATTCAGTCCAAAACTAAGTTATTTCCTTTTCAAATAGCATTACTACTAATAGAAATGCTGCTGGCCAAACAGTTCCTTCAATTATAATAAGTGGAGCAAAGCTGCCTTCAAACTGAGATCTCTGTTACACCTGCACAGTTATTCTGGAAGTTAATTAGATTGCACAGGGGTAAATATGGACTTAATGTGCTCTTCAGAGGCCTCATAATGGCAGAAGACATATTAGGGAGAGAAGACAGAAACCAACTTGACTTTCAAATCCCAGGCTGGCTTTGCAAGGAAGGGAGCAAAAACATCTGTACTGTAGGTGAAGCAGTCATGCATTAGAGATCACTGAAAGCCAGTGTCACCTTGTAGAGGAAAGGTTTGCTTAAAAAATACCTTGCAATGTTCTTATTTTGTAATTGTTATTAAAAAATAAAAAACCAATGCAAGGACACCTAAATCAAGGGCAGGCATTGGATCCAATAATGACAAGCCTCCTGTTTGCTCCTTTGACCTGTGCAGCTCTAATTCAGAGTCCTGAGGACAGAAGCTGCACATGCCTGAATAGCAGAAGACAAACAGGGCTGCAGAAGAAGGGACCACGAGGTCAGGTTTCAGTGAAAGCCAGGCTTGTATGCCAGGCACAGAGATCAAGAAGCGACTAACTCAAAGCACAGGAAGAATCAGTGCTTCAGATGTCAACTGTTTCAAGGATTACAGGTCCTCCTGTTTCTAGTGTCAAGGTAATAATCAGAGCAGCGGATGCGCGAGGCTCCTCGCAGCGATAGCTGAACATGCAGCCCTCGATTTGGATTCAGTTTGGGGGATTTTGTTTCGTTTTTAGACAAAGCTAACAGTGCCAAGTATTCATATTTCAAGGCTGTTTTAAGGATCAAAATCCATCTTACTTAATAAAAAGATGAGTGAGATTCAAAGCAGAAAATTATATGGGAGCTTCACATACAGTAGGTGGAGAGGAAGGATTCTGTGACTTTTTGTCAGGGGTATTCATTTAAAGACTGGTGCTAACAACAGCTTCTTAAAAATGTTGTTGTGTGTGTCCCTTCCTGTTCCCCCCCCATTCATGTTTTCACATAAATCCTGATTTTGGCATATTACTTTATTGTGGAGACATGTTCTGTGTACTGGATGGCTTATGCAAATTAGCCAAATGTCCAATAAATTAGTCTTGAAATGTCTGGGATAATGAGCTGTTTGCATGGTGAGCAGTGCACAGTATTCAAAGAAGGACTCTTTACAGGTTGGGAGAGTAGGAGAACATGATAAATGTGTCCAGACTGCACAGCAAGGCAGGATGCCTCCCTGGCACTGTGCTGCTCACCTCAAAATGTGAGGCTGACTGGAACTGAAAAACGCAATGCTAGGAGATAACCAAAAATTGAACCCCGCCCTGCAATTATCTGGTAGGCAGATAACGTGCCCCCAGCTATGTCGGGGCTGCTCAGCCACTGAAGTCCAAGCTTGCAGATCTTCTTAGTTGACTTGGCCAATGTATTTAAACTGGTTGCAAGCTGGGTTTTCTTCCCTGAATGGTTTGGATTCTCACTGAAGGTCTTTTGACATATGTTATTTATGTGAATTGTATCATATGCAGTGCTTTCTTTGGAGATATGTACGTGTCTACCAAAAGCCATACCTCCCTTGTGTTCCTTGCCTGAGATGGAGAGAATGTTTCAAAACTACACTTCCAGTTGTATTTTAAAACAGATGTTTTATGTCACTTTCTGCTATCTTGTGAAGTGTAAATTTAAGAGCAAGCTTTGTGCACAAAGGGCTGGTTCTCTGCTCCTGACTCAGGTGGTGCTTTCTGAGGCATGTGAGGTAAATGGTAATAAATCAGATGACAAATCAAAAATACACCACTTGCTTTTGGTGTGTGTTTAACTGGCATTCCATATTGAATTTGTGTGTGAGCACCTTCATTTGCAACATCACAATAATTAAATGATATTAGCATTCACAGGCAGGTGTATGACAGAAAATGCTGTTAGGATTACTTGGCAACAATGAGAGCCTTAAGGGTGCCTTTACCTTGCATTCCTGTATTTTATTAATGTCACAGAGCTAAACGGGGAAGGGTAAGGGAAAGAGGCTGGACAACAGGGATGAAAATTGGAGATGGATTTTACAAATGGAGAATTCACCTTGCCTCCCTCCCTCTCCCTCTGGTTCTTCCAAGGCCCCACGTTTTCTGCTAACGATCCTGTGGAGCAAGCCCTCAAAGGAAGCCATTTAATTCCTTTGTCCTGCAACAACCACTGTGCACTCCTGAGCACCCTGCCTTGGAAACGTCTCTTTTCGCTATTCAGAGAGAGCATAGGAAGCTCCTCAAAGCACACAAGACTGCAGTGCAAACGGTAACAAATCTGGCTCTCTGCTCTCAGTGCTATTGGGATATGGTGAGTGGCCAGGCCAGCGGCTTGGGGCTTTGTGCTAACTATGGCTAACCCTGATTCGGTGGCATTTTATCCCCTCTGACAATTGTGCAGACAAAAGGGATGAGGTAAAGGCAAAGCAAGCAGGAGGAATTCATCGTCACAATTCCACATGAGCTTCAGAAGTGCAATTATGTCCATTTTATGAATGGAAGCAGAGACAAAGAGAGATAAAGTGCCTTGGCCAGGGTCACAGGGAATATCTGGAACAGAGATGAGGAAAGAACAGGCACCTCATTAAGGACTGATCTAATACCATACATCGGGGCAATCTTCCTTCCAAGAAACTCAGGGCTTGCATTCAGAGACCCACCTAGTTTGATTATACTGAGAAATCAAGCTGTGAGCTGTGGCAGGTAACTGACAGGCTTTTAGATGGTAAAGCTCACGTTTAGTAACATCTGCACCTTACAACATTTAGGGAAGGGGACTTCCCGCAGCTAACAGCACTTACAAGCCAAGGACTACAGGAAAGAGTGGGGGCTTAAAAAAAAGGTTACATGATACATCATGGAACTGAGGAAGAAGATAGTTAAACTGAAAGAAGCAAAATAAAGTAATGGAGAAGGACAGAGATTCAGAAGGGGAAGAGAGGCCTAAGAAAAAAATTACAAGTAGCAGGAAACAAAAAACAAAGGTCAAAAATAATTTAAAATGGAAGAATAGCAGGTATACTTTGGTGAAAACAGCTCAGCCGACAGGGACAACCCCTGCCTCACTGCACTTTCAATAAAAATGTACCAGCTTGCATGAACCCTGGACAGAGGAGCCTGTTTGTGCTGGAAACATTCACAAGAGGAACCGCCCAGGAGACAGACTCCCAGAGCAAGGGTACTGAGGTAGGTGAGGGGCAGCAGCTGTGCCCACCGATGAGCTCCACTTGTTCCCTGCTTAGCGTCTGCAGCAAGTGTAACATCAGCAGTAGCTGTTTCAATAATGTTTTAAACCTTCCTGCCCTCCTTTTCAGAGCTCCAACATGTAGATTCAAATCCCTGGACATTCACAAGCAATTATTTTCTAACGATGCTAGAAGAAAAGCTTCCAGTTCTACAGCTTCAAAAACCCCTGCTCAGACATGCTCTGTGGTTGACCTTTTTCAAGACCTAAATATATATGAGATACCTACATAAGATAATTGGCCAAGTATAATGCTGGTGTGAGCTGAAGGCCTTATACCAGAGGTGACAGAGACCCCCTCTAAGCAGGAGAGAAACTGCAGGAACTCCATCCTTGCTGGTTTGCCCCCTGCGTTCAAAGGCTTCTCTGATGCTTGCTCCTCTCCTGATTTCGTGTGATTTTATTCATGTGCATCCCAGTGTTAGGTTTCACAGTGGATGTACTTAGCTGTACAAACTGTGCCAAGTGAGCTTACCAGAATGGCAGTGTTGTGCAGGAGATGGTGCTTTTGCAAGGGCAGCCCCAAATTTCTATTTTCCACTGCTGCATGAGAACAGCCTATCATGCCATAAAAGATATAAATGTTTTGTGGCCTTGCAGATAAGCTAGACAGATGATCCATCATCATGGCTCTGCATCACCACCACGGTGAAGGGATAAGGAGTGAAAGCTGATGGCTTCCACACAACAAACAAACAAGCACAGAGACAGTGTTTGCTCATTTCAATGTGCAAAGCTGCCTTGTTTAAATATGAATATGTTGCTTATAGACAAATTTTAGTGACAGCAGCCCCGTGGCATCTATCACTGTTTGCACTTCTGCTAAAAATAGTTGTGTTGTCTTTGGATTTATTTAGATGCCACATCTGCAGGTAGTTCTCACTCCTTCCACCACATCTTTACCTGTTACCATTTCCTCCACCCTCCAGGGTATATCACACTTAGCAAGATGCTAACCACACAAGGTTCAGGTGGTGTCACAAACATCTGAAATCACTTCCCTGTCCTCACCAAAAGGCTGTGCCCTTTTCTCTCTCTTCTCCTCTCACTTGTTCTCTTTCTCTATCATGCTTATAGGCAAGGGGTACCAGGCACAGCTTCAAAAGACCCCCAATGTCTTCACTGAAGAGTGAGGTTGTATAAAAGGCAGCACACACTATGGAGACTGCAGAGTGGTTTCTCTCAGACCAGATCATGATAATCATTGCTTCTGCATTTACAGAAAAGTGAGCAATTTTCTCTTCCCCCCGTGTCAGCCTACAGCATGTTACAGACGTGCTTTAGAATCAAAGCACTGTCTGAAGGAACTAAACCTTTCCATTTCTAGGTTTTCATTGTATATATATTCAGACGAAGTACCTGTCTCAAATTCAGGGTGATCTCCCTTAAGTCAGACTCCTCCCAGAACTCATTTGGGAACTGTGTTTACATCTATATAAAGGAGCAAATCCCACACATAAAACAAACAGCAATGAGAAAACATAAAATGTGACATTTAAACACTACTGGTTTCCTCCAAGAGCCACAATCCAGGCACTCTCCAAACCCCTCTTTTAAGACTGAGCCACATGGAGTTCCTGAAGGATCAACAAAGTCCAGGCTATTTTTGATTTGCCCTCTTTGCAGTTTTCAAACCCTGAGAGCACTGGGAGGTCCCCATGCCCACAGCACCTCATCCCTCTGCCACGAGTATCCGCATTTATCCAGATGGGTTTTGGTGCAGGACCAGGGCTTTGCACACCAGGGATATTGACACCTGCTGTGTCAGTGCACCATGACATCGATGTGGTGTCACTCTGCCATTCTAAAAGGCGCTCTGAAAATAAAAGGCGTGTTCCCCACGCCACACACAATTTTGCTAGCTCAGCATCTAGGAACCTACAAACAGCCAGCAAAGACCATGAACTGCACCTCCTGCTAGTCCACAAACCTTCAAAAAGTCATTTCACCTACAGCACACTACTTACCTGCACTAATGGCAATCCTCAAAACTATTTTCTCTGCTGTGTTAATCAGATTTGTTTTCAGCAGGCTTTTCTAACAGCACTGGGGGAATATTGGGCCAAGTTCCTCTACATAGGGGTTTCTCCCAGAACTCATACTGACACAGCTGAACTGCAGGCAAAGAGTGGTGGGATTACAGTAAATTTCATGGAGACAAGCACAAACTGCTTTCCAAATACATGAGCAAGGTACTGCAGCAGGCTGCTGTGGTCTTCTCAGCCCCTACCTCAGCTCCCACCAGCAGTTCAGAGAGACCAAAGGAACACATCTCACCAGGGTGGCATTAGAGACAAAAGCCATCACACACAGGTCACTACAGATGTGTGGTGATTTAGGGCAGCTGAGATTTCAGGAAGATCCCAACAGAAGGATTTTGATAACTAATATGGACAAGTATCTCCATTTATGCAAGGAATACAACAGCAGCCTTTCCTTTCACTGACCACAGTGATCTTAAGCTAATCTCACTTGAACTTCGGACAGCTTGCACTCATCTGATTCTCGGCCACACCTTTCTACTGGGGAGAGTTTCAGCCCTAGTTTGTGCTGGAGGAAAAAGGGACCTAAAGCTGGACTTCTGGACTATGCAAGCACATGAGCTATAACCCCTCATTAAATGTGCATGATGTGGTGACAAAGAAGGAACACAGAACAGCGGCAATTGCCAGAGCCCTGTGGCAACACGGCAAGTGTACCCCCTGGGGAGAACAGTGCTTGCTTAACACAGGTCCCTGCAATCCCTTGGAACAGAAGAAATAGGATACACATAAGATAAAACTGAACACATTTTCCAGGCCCTGTGCAAGCCCTGTATCTGTAAGGGTGTGCCTGTCCCTGCCGAGGACCCCAAGCCTCCCTGGGCACATGCTCTGGGAGGGGCCCTGTATGCTGCAGGTGCAAGCACACCTAACAATCTCACCTGCTTGCTTTTCTCATGGCACTAGATGCTTCCAGTTTAAGGAAGGATCCAGTGATTTTACATGAAATACCATCCTAGAGATTTGTTAATACAAAGTGAAAAATAACTGATAAGAGAAGCATTTACCATTTCTATCTATGGAGTCAAATCACTTAGTTCTTTAATATTTCAGTTTCCTTCGACCGTTATGGCTTGGTAACACGATACATCAGCACAATGTCCTAGCGCTGTCTTCCAGCATTACATAAACCTATGTTTGGGACAGATTCTCACCCACTTTGAAACTCTTTTGCACCACCAGTCTGGCAGCTGAAAGGGGGCACCTAAGTACACTTCATACACACCAACTTTTAAGACTTCTTTCTATGGCCAGAGTGATGAAAAGGCATCCCTAGCTTGGGCCAGAACCTGGTCCTTTGCTTAATGTTTTTAACAAATGAAGCTGCTGTTTGAATGCCAAAGGCAGAGAGAGAGAGAGGGGCAGTAGCCAGGTGAACACCAAGTTCTTCTTCCCTTGACAGTCAGGCATCTATGTCGTTATGAAGTGGAAATGTATTGGGATGTGTTACATTCCCAACCACTAAAAAAACTCTCAGAAAATGTTTCACATCTTGACGAAGGAGACATTAATTTCAGTGTCACGTGCAGTAATGTTCATTTGGGACAGGCCACAGGTGGTCAATTATTCCTCTGCCTGTCTAGAAGTATGTTTATTCCTCATAATAAAATGTATTAGTACAATATAGAGTTTATAGC
Source organism: Orthonyx spaldingii (assembly GCA_013397795.1). Lineage (NCBI taxonomy): Eukaryota > Metazoa > Chordata > Aves > Passeriformes > Orthonychidae > Orthonyx > Orthonyx spaldingii. The sequence continues at coordinate 1,774,624 of VZTJ01006358.1, read as the reverse complement.
TCAATTAGGAAAGTGACACGCAAAGAGTTACAGCTTCTTGTGGAGAATACAGCTAAAACCAAATTTTTGAAACTGAGTCAAATACTATCCTCCTCCTCCCCATCAAACACACAGAAAACTACACAGCTGGAGAGCCAACTGACAGGTATTTTAGGTTCAATATTTAACTAGCTTGTACAATTGAATATTGCATTGTATATTAAAGCTCTAGACTATAACTGTGTTCCTTTCTCAGTTTAAAATATTTTTAGCTGATTATCCAGGCACTGGTTTAAAAAAAAAGCACAAAATTTAATTTTGGTCCCAAGCATAAACAAAGCTGTGCATTGAGCAGAATTTGAGAACACTGTGCACATGTACACTTTGATTGCTTTGTGGGATCCACACACAGCTCTGCTTACTTCAGTTACTATGCCTGGGCAGTCAAATGGTTTTTAAATGCCTGTAAGTAAATCTTGGAACCTGTTTTCTCCTGAATCAGATAATAATTCATAATAAATGAACTTTGCAAATACCAAGCGTGCGGTTGTTCACTATTTGGAGTATAATACAATATTAAATAATAGATAACATTTTGCACTTCTAACATTTTGAGCTCAAACTGAAATTGCATGCAAAGGCAATTAAATAACAGCATCCCCATTTCAAAACTGGACACCAGACATCTAAACATAAAGTTAGCAGATACCTAACTTCAAGCAGTCCCTCTGCTTGAACTGAATGGCTCTACCTGCAAGTTTGACTTTGGACACATGCAGGAATATGCAGTTCAGCCAATGACTGTAGTACCAAAAATGTAGGTGTCATATGGAAGGTACTTATCTAGTTCATGAGCAGATACAGGCACATCTAAACATTGGTTTAACCAATCCTAAATCAACACCTAATTATTTTGAGTAAATCCCACTCCAGAAGTGCTTCCCTTCCTCTGTTAGCCACGGGACCTAGAGAGAGAGTTCAACCCAGATGCCAAATACTGAGATGCTACAGCCAGGTGTGTGAATGGAACCATGTACTAATCCAAAGGGTGCTGTTGGACAGGGAAGAAATGTGGCAGATGAAAACCTGAGTGAAATGTATACCTAGCTGAAGCTCAGACTGGAACACCCATCACCTTCCTGTGAATGCAACTGAGAACAACATGTGATCACCTGAATCCCACAGGATTATCCTGTTATCCTGAGAGATATCAAGCACAAGGAGACATGCATGGTTTTTAAAAAAGGAAACAACCTCAGGCATGATGAAGATTTCACTGAAATTGCTAGTGCCAGATTGGTGAAAAGTGTACAGCATAGGAATATTTCAGATTAATACAAGCAAAAAGCTGTGCTCAAACTACTGATGTGCATTTATCCGCATGTACACCCACCTGAAAGAACCCAGTCTGCAAATGAAAGCAAGAATAAGAAAACTTATTTTAGGAAAACAGACACTTCTTCCCAGGGTGAGAGACAACAGCACATCAAAATCACACTGTGCAAGACAACATTTATAAAAATGTTGATAGATATCATCCCCCATTTGACTTATGGAGCCATCAAACGCTCACTTTCACGGAGCATTTTTGGGCCCTTTAGTTGACTGAATCACCAATTTAGAATCTGTCAGACTCCATTATGCAGATTAAGAGTCTCTCCTTGGTTTCATTTGTTATGCATTAATAAGAGAGCATTGGTGACTGTATCCTCTCGCACAACCAAAGCCTTTCTGCCATTACATAGTAAATTTTGTTCTTTCTCGCATTCGAAAAAACCCAACACAACAGCAACACGGCTTAGTTGCTATGCAAAGACTTACGAGCCACTGCATAGGGATCAGTTCCAGAGTTTGGTTTGATTTGAACCAAGACAGGCAAATTATGCCTGGATGTGATCTGACGAGACCTTCCTGCTTGCTTGCTTCTCTTGAATACAGGTGTAACGTGCTCAGAACAACCCCGGGATCCCCATAACCCTTTACGATCCCGATGCGCATTTACTGCCTTCCAGCTTGATGCCTGATACAGTTAAAATTCTGAGTACCAACAGACAGATTTATTATGAATGCTGGTAGGGATCTTTTTTCTCTCTCATTGACTAGATGTGACTCAAAAAGTTAATGGTAATTGCTCTCATCTTCATTTAGCAATGAGAGAGAGAGAGAGAAATGGGAGCAATTTGCAGATATGAGAACAGGTCATTACAGGTGTGTTATATTAGTGTATTCATGAGCCCCCTGGGACAGCCATGCTGTGATATCCAATAACTTTTTTAATGTGTAATTACACACCATTGGACTATAATTGATTAATTGAAAAGAGAATGTAGGCAGATGCTAGGCCAAGGCTGCTGCTGCTTGTTAAATGAATATGTCCTTGCTTCTTTTTAATAAGTGAACTACTCAAAAGCAATTAAGTGAGAACTGAAATTCATTAGATTTTATGTAATTGTTGGTATTAACTTCTATAATAAAATGCAGGATTTATATTTTGGGTTTTTCTTCCCATCCCAAAAGCAATATAATACATGTCACTGATGAGACGTAAAAAAAGTGTCTGTCATAGATAGTGAGCTGTGAGATATGTGCCCCTAGCATTCAGATCTTCTTCAGATAACTGTGTGGCACTAATCTTCCTTCTTGGGAGGTCAGTCCTGGAAGCCTTGCACAGCCCCAGGAATTCCCAATGAGATGGAGTCACATGCTTAATATTGCAGAGCACCCCCAAACCTCCCTGCAGTGCAGCTGACTGGTGCCCAAGCTCTTCCCAACTCTCCTTACCACTGGCTGGATCCTAACTCTGAGGAATAAAAAGAGTACAGTCTCCTGATTTTCAAAGCCCTACTCTCTTACTGCTGTATGTTGGCTGTACAAGGGATCAAAGCCTTCAAACCCTTTTCAGTGGGGAAGACAATACATGCAGCAAGATGAGACATATGCCAACAGAAGCATTACATAAACTCACACTTTTTCATATAGACACCTGTTCAGACCTGACCAAACCCATTCTAATTAACATGACTGAGACTGAGAGCATGACTGAGAGCCAGGGTCAGAGGTGAAAAAGGACCTGAGCCTCTGGGGACCAAAGCCAGTTTTATGGCCTGACCCTGTGCTGCAGGTATGGTGGTGGTGAGATGCATTGCAAGGGATGGCTTCCCCCAGGTAACTGCCAGGGTATCCCACAGGGCCTAGTGAGTGATCTGCATCTCCTGCACAGACCCCAGGAGAAAATAGTTAAAGCTTTGGGTGATGACTTTGAAAAATTTATTTCCCATTTATATGGAAGGAATTACAGTCAATTTTATTTTATCACACTTCACCTCCTTTGGAACAAGATATATCTTTATTCTTTAACATTCTATAAGAACGGTCTGAATTTTATTTCACAGAATCACAGAATAAGATGTGTGGAAGAGATCCACAAGGAACATCAAGTCCAAGATGGATCCTGCATAGGACCACTCCAGAAAACACACCATGTGTCTGACAGCATTGTCCAAATGCTTCTTGAACTCTGTCAGGCTTGGTGCTGTGACCACTTCCCTGGGGAGCCTGTTCCAGTGCCCAAATGCCCTCTGGGTGAAGAACCTTTTTCTAATATCCAACCTAAAACTCCCCTGGCACAACTTCAGTCCATTCCCTCAGGTCCTGTCACTGGTCACCAGAGAGAAGAGATCAGTGTCTGCCCCTCCTCTTCCCCTCATGAGGAACTTGCAGACTGCAATGAGGTCTCCTCTCAGTCTCCTCTTCTCCAGTCTGAACAGACCAAGTGACCTCAGCTGCTCCTCATACGGCTTCCCCTCAAGACCCTTCACCATCGTTGTAGCCTCCTTTAGACACTCTCCAATAGCTTAATGTCTTTCTTATAATGTGGTGCTCAAAACTCCCCCCAGGACTCAAGGTGAGGGTGCACCAAAGCAGAGCAGAGCGGGACAATCCCCTCCTTTGCCTGGCTGGCAATGCTGTGCTTGACACAGGTTATGAACGCCAGTTTCATAAAGCTAGGTCACAAATCACAACTGGTTTTCTTTCCAAGAGACATGAATCTCCTTTCTTTTTCCACCCCAGATTTATAGAGGTTTGGGTGGGGGAATGGCTGACAATTTTTTTCCCAGGCTTTTTTACTTTAAAATTTATTGAAATCATTACTAAGATGTAGTCTGCTAATAAATGAATGCATTTTCATCTAGTCATTTTTAAACTTTTTACATATTTAAATTTGTGGTCAATAAAAATACTGTGGGGCTTTTTTCTTTTTAATATTAAAAAAAAATCAATTTTTCAGTGACAACGTTTAATATGAAAATTATAACTTCAGTAAACATATCAAATACAGAAAGTAAAGAGTAAAACTAGAGTAATACAACACAGTATTGCAGTAAGGAGAAATTACGGTTGGAGAAATTATTCAGAGGTCATCAGTATGTGCAGATTTATTAATGAAAATTTTAATGCCTGTCCTGGGAAGGAACATGACAGATTTGGAGCTATAATGGGATTTTAATTATTTTCCTTTTTAAGAAATGCATTTTGCTTCTCTTTCAAAATAATAACAACAGTGATGTTAAAAATTAAATACCATGCCTCCTTTTGAGGAACGGCAGGCTTGTACTCACAAAGTGTCAAATGCCACATCCTAAAATAATGCTCCTGTATTGGTATGAAGGAAAATGCTCAATTAGAGGCACTGGGGCAAAGTTGTTTCCTATTTGTAGCTGGGTGCAGTGGGAAAGGGGATATGACTCTCTCTTGGCTCCAGGAGGCCGGACACTCACTGCCTGTAGCCATGGTCTTCCCCAAATCTGTCCCGTTCCCATTGTCCCTCTTCCCATGCTGCCCACCCCTCTCACTATCATACCTTTTATTCCATATCTTTAGGCCCCTGAATCATCCTCCTTAATTCAGTTCACTGGACTGAAAAGACAGGGATTATGTAGGGCTCCTGGCGGTGCCACCCTGCTTGTGGGGGAAGCTGCATCTCTGTCCATGGGGGAAATTTTTTCATTTTATTCCCTTCCTTCCCTTGCTTCTTCCCGTTCCTCATGCTCCTGTGAATTTTATACCTTGTATTTTGCCCTCCTTGACACTCTCAAGGGTGACTGGTGCTCCCCTACCCACCTCTGCGGGAGGCATGGGGAATCCCTCGCCCTCCTTAGTGCTGTAGGTTGTGGTCACTCAATAACCCTGAGTATAAAAGGGGAGAGGTTTGGGTCTCATTTCCAGCAGAAAGTCCTCAGACTTGATGTGACAGGGCTTTGTTTTCTATTAGTTACTACAACAGGTCTCTGATGACAGCCTTCGGCTTAGATATTATTAATAAAGATCATGTTTTCTACACTTCAAATTAGCTGTTAGCTGGCCTACTGCAATTTTTGGTCAGACAGGAAGAAGAGTCTCAAAGCAGTCATTTATCTCTTTTTTGTTTACAGAACATAAGGCATCATTCAGAGTCCACCTCAAGTTAACAGGCGGGATCCTATTGATTTCACTGGGCTTTGGATCAGAGGTTGTGGGGTCCTAAACATGGTGTGAGTCACGAAATAAAAGCTTATTACTTTAGCAGCATGGTGGTACAGGACAGGGAAAGGTGAACACAAGGTCTGAAAGACCAAGGAAATCTCTCAAGACCCCCTAGAAAGTCTCTTGCAGCCCCAGAAAACCTCCCAGATCCAGTTCATGCTGTTGTAATGTGAGGAATGGCCTTCACTTCCATTGTGGGATAGAAAAACATATCATTAAAAAGCGGGGCAAGAAGGACACAGCCTGTGTGCCGGGCAAGACAGCGGCTGCATTTTTTCTACACCAGTAAATAGATCTGTGCAGACAGGCACAGAGACTATCATTTCCTGGGGACAGCGTGTCGCGGGGTGGCTGGCAGGCTGCAGCTCCGTGTTTGGTCCTGTGTTATCCCAGCGAAATGACGATCAGGGCACAGATGGCAAGGCACCCAGTGCCCTGTGGTGACTACCTGTGCCATCAGGCAGCAGGCAAGGAGGGTCAACTGGAGCTAGGTGTCAGGGCTCTCTCTCCCCAGGGCTGCAAATATGCCTGTGGTCTGAGTGCTGCCTTTTCTCAGTGCATTTACACAGCACCCGTGGACTGCAACAGGAACGTGCATATAAGGCAAGCACCACTTCACCCCTCAGCCTGGCAGCAATTAAGGACAAAAAACCCTTTAAGATAATTTTTCCTGGTTTGTTGCCCTTACTTGAAGAGAAACAGAGTGCAAGATGTTCAGTGGGGTTTTGGGGAGTTTCTTTTTAAAATATTCCGCCATTGCTCATGGACAATTTAGTTTTTGAAAATGAAACACTCCAGGCAATTAATCTACCATATGACCTAAGCGTCACTGTTATTTCAGTCACAAGAAAGGCTGAATTTCATGTAGCCAAGATTACTGAGGTTTTAAGAACATCAGTATCAATTCACTGCTACAATTGCTTTTCTCCATATTTTTGTTCCAGGGCCATAACCGCCATTCTGACAGCTCTCTGTGCCTGATCCAAAGTCCCTGAAACCAACAGTGGGCTCCCTGACAGCTGTTACGGGTTTTGCACAGTCATCTGCTTGAATCACCACGTATGTCACAGTGCAACTGATGCAGTAGTACCAGTTGCCCTCAGACTGTGATGGCAAACTGAGCAAGGAGCTGATGAAATCCATCAGAAAACCACCAAAAACTGCACCAGCAGTGAGACAAATATCGAGTGATGCTGCAACAGCATTTAAGCACGGCTGTGGAGGTTTTAAACTCTCATCAGGTTCAGTAGCTCTATGATTTGAAACTCCACAAGGTGTCACAGGTCTCTTCCCACTCTCTTCTCCTGCCTCTCTCAAGTGGCAGAATTGCCTCCTGACCACAGGATTGGTACCTGAGAGGCTAGATGTGGCCCTGCATTCCTCAGAGCTGCTGGGCAGCACTCCTGCTGTAGCTTTCTGGCCAAAAGCTCTGCTCATCCCTAGTCTGAATGAAGAAAGTGCTCTCCCTCTACCTCTGCTGCTTTGCACCCAATAGGGTGAAGGAAGAGCCAGGGAGAGCACAAGGGGAAGTGCACTTGTTTCTATCTCTCCACTCTGCTAGGAATAAGAGCAGGGGAGACAAAAAGAGTGGAAAGGCAAGAGAGGGAATGAGCAAAGCTATTTCTCCCTTCTTTGAAGGCACTGTAATTTTAAATGGACTGAGAGGTATTTTCGTCTACTGCCGAGGCACTAACAGGGAACAGTTTTGCTTGACACTGTGGCACAGTAAGCAGGTCAGGCACTTCAAAAAAAAAGAATTTAAGCCTCACTTTCTAAAACCAAAACTCTCATGGCCTTCAATGGATACCAAAATGCACACTTACATTTAACTCGACTACAACTACGAAACCTATTGGCCTCATCTGATCACAAATATTCCAAGTGCTTTTTAATGTCAGTCTAGTAAAGTAGGTATGAAATCTTTCCCACATTCCAGTGCCATAATTCTGAATTAACTGGCCTGCATTCTCCTTGCCCTGTCTAGGTGCCCCACATGTGCCATTCCTCCTGACTCTGCCTCTAGTGCTGGAACAGCAGAGCAGAGTGACACGACTTCAAGCAAAGCATTAGCTGCAGCTCTGGCTCACCTCAGCTTTGCCACAGCCTCCCCAAAGGCCTTTCACTTATAAGAGAACATTTTGCATTTCGTGTTTCTGTTGTAGATGTGTTTTCAGAGTTTTCTTTGACTCTTTTTGTCATTGATTAAAGATAACTGGCCATAGGTGAGTTTACATTAAATTCAATAGCAAGCATGTTTTATTTTGAGTCTTTTACATAATAGCTTTCAAGCACCAGGACTTATAATTCATCTCATACTGTACTCACAAATTTATACTTTCAGAGTAGAACTACTCGGAACAGACTTTTTGATTTCAAAGATGAAAAGATCATGATTTTACTGCAGGAAAAGCATGGATTCAACTGGGTGTAGGACTGGAAATGAATTTTTTTCAGGATATTTATATTTTGTTTAGTTATTTCTTTGCTTTACATATAATCCCATAGCAGTGGGTGGTACTCACAGTATCTTCATAAACAAATGATCTGGAAAGCAACCTGATGTTTAATTTCCTTAACCCATCAAACCCTCCTTACCTTATACAGCAGCATGCCAATCTGAAACCTTGACTCAATCCTCTGAGTAAATGGAGGGAGGAAGGACGAACTGCTGGTTTTTCTTTCCCACTTTTGTTAAAAGGCAACCAAGCATGACTCTCCCTACCCTGACTAACCTGGGTAGGTGCCAGATGGATTTTTCCTTTCTCTAGGCAATGGCTCAGGAATTTCATCCGGCTCGAGCTGGGGCTGTGGGCTTCTTGCTGGCCTTTTCACTCCAGCCTCCCCTTTCTCAGCAGTTAATCCCATCTTTCTCCCCACATCCACTATTAGCTGGACTGTACTGTTCCTTGACAATCAGCTTACAGCAGGGACTAAATTCTGCCTTTTCCTTCTGGAAACAAAGAGATGTGCCTGAAAGAAAAGCTTCCAGCCTCTCTTGGAATAAGAAATTAAAATCTTGAGGCAGTGTCTATAGGAGAAGAAAGGATGGCTAGCCAAGACAGCATGCTGATCTGGCTCTTTAAAATAGATTTCTTTTACATAGTTCCTGGTATTTATCACAGCTAAACTTTAGACAACATGATTCTCAAAAATACTGTAAAGTCCACAAGGAAAATCTGATGTGCTCATTGATTAGAGCATCTTAACCACTTTGGTTTTTGTGCCCTACAACAAATACCAGGACACAACTTATATGGATTTAGCTTGGGTAATGAGTACCCTATCCTAATCCCATAACTGCAAAATGGCTTTCTATACTAACCAAAATATTTAATTGTCACTGCTTTTCTTAATGAGCAGAACTACTGAAGACACTTCAGGGGTTTCCTCTGCCTAAATTTTACCTTTCTTCCTTCTATTTCCTATCAAACTTGCTCACGTTAGAAAAAGCCAAAAACAAACAGAAAAGCTGAGCTACACATCAAATTATCTCCTCTTGTTGTGTGTAAGCAATGAAGAAAGCATACAGTCTGTAATGCTCCATGTTACTTTTGTAATACTCTGTGTTACTATGCTTTAAAATCTCTCCAAGTATTGAAGAGTTAAAGCTTGCTGCATGTGCCTGTGACCTGGGATGTTAAGATTCAGCCAGTGTAGCCTGGCTCTTGCGGGAGAGCCCTGGCACGCAGACACAGCAGCAGCAACCCAGCCCTGGATCCTGCCTGGCAGCACTCTCCCAGCATGAGCATTTCCCAAACAGAGAAGCTTGCCCTTGCTGAAACAAACCTTGCTGGAAAATGGCAGCTAAACCCTAAAGCAAAGAAAGCGTTTTTGAGCTGAAGCCTCCAATTTCACCTGACAGACTATTACTCTCTTTACTCTGAACTGCACTCAGAAAACTCCAAGGATTCCCTTATTCTCAAAAGCATAACCAACTTTCAGTTTCTCTTTCATTTAAATGATCTCGTCTTTTCACTCAGCCGGCATCTGACTTGTGCTGTTAGATTTTGGGTAAGTTCTTGCCATTGGGAAAATAGTTTTTTAGAGGATCAGCTCTCCCCACTCCTTTCTTTTATGTTTGTTTTCTCCTCTCCCTAGGATTACCGACTAGCCTTTAAGAGAAAGAAGGTTTCTAAATGGCCAGCTCTGTTGAAATTAGCTTTTGAAATTTGAGCACATTTTAATATAGCATTGTTTCCAAAAAGTAAAATATAGAAGGAATAACACTACCTCTCTGTGAAACACATAGCATCTTCAACAAATAACACTAGCTCCCCCACCACCCACACCTAGGCTCAACATCATATTTTCACTGAAAGTTCCTAAAATACATCTTTAAAGATAGCAGAGGTACATATTCATTATTTGTCTACTATTTTTTTCACATACAAATTGAGTACAGATTACATGCCTGCCAATTTTGTTTCCAATAGCATAGGAAAAATAAAACTATAACAAATTGTTTTTATTACTTCCTTTAACAAGAATTGAAACTTGTCCAAAAAAGCACATGAAAGAGCAACTTTGATGACTTGAGCTTTTGCCAGACACAGTGGTGATATAATAAGGCAAAAACTTAAATGCGTATTAATAGAGGAATAAGCAACTGGGCATTAAAAGAATGCTTGATTTTAATTGCACAAAGTGGGTTAATTGGTTCATTGATGGCTTGCACTAAATATAAAACAGATTTTCAATGGAAATACTATAAGACTTATCTTATATCATGTTGTCTCTATTCCTAAATTCCTACAACACTAAGAAGCCCTACTGACTTTGGGAGCATCTTGGTGTGCTGTGATGGTTTGTCAGGTCTGATTAGCAGCACAGTAATTAAGCATGGCCTTGAAGAAACAGCTTCATTTATTTGGCACCAGAATTACGAGTACACCAGGGAACCATGTTTTGTGTTTGTCTAGTTTCCTCCCCTTAGGATGGAACACTGCTACGCCTGAAACCACTAGGAGCTTCACAAAGGGTTTAAGAGGAACCAAGACCGGATCTCACGGGTCACCTTGCTTTTGGCTGGGGACAATTATACTGGGAACAAACTGAACTTTCTAAGTGGCACCTGTGACTCCAAAAAGCATTGTCTTTACCTAATCAAGGGCTGTCTCAGCACAGGGGACACTTGTGGGGTAGGACAGTGTGGGCCCAGCAGTGCAGGTGTGGCCAAGGTGCCCTGCGCTCTGGCCAGTGCGGGGAGCAGGGACTGGACACCACCCCTGGGCTGCTGCCTCCTGCTGTGAGCTTCTCTGACCCGCTGACTGAACCTGAGGGCCAACTTCAGCACTGGGTTATCGGCTCATCAGCTCGACTTTCACTGCCTGTTGCACCTGGGGCACCAAGAGCGGTGTTTGGCCTTGCATCCTCAGAGGGCAGGCACAGGCTTTAATGCAGATAAAACACAGCTTGCTCCTCCACTGCCACCCGCCTCAGCTCTGGTTACAAGGAGAAAAAAAGAAATGTTTCAAAGTAAAACCCCGTGTACTGGCTCTCCACAAATACTGCCATTTAGCCAAATGATACATTTTACTTAAGTACAGATGAGAAGAAAGGCGAATGCAAGGGAGAGATCTACTGATGTATCTAAACCTCCCTTTTCGAAAGCCATGCATGAATCTCTTTTAAATGTATTACAATTCATCCTCTGTTTACTTTAGCCAAACAGAAAAACTCATGGTGGAGCACTCATTTTCTCAAGCTAATCAAGAACATTAGGTCCCAACAGATTCATTTAATAGAAATATAATAGGCATTCCTGCTTGCTTTTAATCTCGTCTAGCTGCAAATGCTAAAATGAACAGCGAATTAACCCTGCCTTGGAACAGAGATTCTTTCACAGCTGATATCATCTCTCTTATGGCTTGTAAACACTCCAGGCTCCCTGTATGTGCTTTCCTGGCTTTCGCTCTTTCCCCACAGCAGAGGAGAGGAATGGAGAGGAGAGGAGTGGAGAGGAGAGGATGCTTTGGATTGCATGCAGCAATGAAGGGGAGGAATAGGCAAGCTCTAAAGGGAGGACTGCCTGTTAGCAGAAGAAAATGCAGCGCCACCACCCGAAAACAAGGCAGAGCTAAAAGGTGGATGGGAGACTGAATTTTGGGGCGCTTCGGGGGAAGGGTGGGGGGGCTTTCCGTGTGTCACCAGCCACTCCCTGCACGGCTCTCCCTGATTTACCAGTGCAATACAAGGTAGTAAGACAAGGCCATTCACATGCTGACATCAAATATAAGATATTTTTCAAGCAATTTGAGATCTTAAACTGTTCATGGATAGCAGAACTAGCATTAGAACGCTAAAACAGTAAAAAAAACCTATCATATTTCATAATGTATGTCATAATGAACAAAAGCCTTTAAAAAAAAACGGTTTTCACTGTGCTAAAGTAACAATCTAGACTTGTTGTAAGTATATTATTCTTACAAGTAGTTCGCAGTTATTCTTGAAGGCAAGTCTTGGAGTTTCCTTAGCATAGTGCTGCTGGGGAAAATTTTCAGCATGTCCATCTTCATCTCTAGCCTGAAGGGAAATATAATGGCCTATTTAGGGACTTACAAATAATGGAAGGAAAAAAATAGCTAAAAGCATAACAGCTCAGATCATTAAAACAGACGGGAATCCCAAAATACAACATTATTAAAAAGTTTCTTTAAATAGTCAGTACACCTTTTAGATATGAGAACTTGGGATGCTGTTTTCTTACATAGCTTAGATTGAACATGCAAATTCATTGTGGAGTAATAATTAGAACAACAAAAGACAAAACCAAAATGAAATATTTGAGCTGGAAACTGTGAGTAACTCAGGGTTTCAATTTACTCCATTGCATTTTTCAGGATTACATTACATATGTACTTGTTTAAACTTTTTGACATGCTTAAGCCATCCCTAGATAATGTACTTGTATTTTCAGTTTAACAGTAAGGCCAAAAAATAAAAAGTTTTCATACTCATAATTTACATGTAACACTATTACAAATAAATGGATTCCCCCTCCATGTTTAAATGAAGCTTTGAAAGGAGCAATCGTCTAGTGAGAACAATGATCCTTCAGTCAAATGCGGTCAAAATATTTAATGACAAAGATGCATTAAAAGTTACTGGTTATTTGTAACTACGCTGTTAATTAAGAAAGCTGAAGTTTAAATGGAGACATTACCAGAGCCCATTAGCAATCCTGCTTGCATATAGTATTTTTCCCTTCTCATCTTGAGCGTTTTCTGCTTTTGAGTTAAAGCAAAAGGGAGAAGCAGGTGAAAGGAGGAGTGTCAGCAATACGCTCATTACACTGTTCATTTGAGTGACACTTGCACTCCGTTCCGCTCCATCTCATCTGATTCCTGACTGTTCGCTCTCTCCCTCTCACAGCCTCCCGAAATTCACAGCTGAGCTGTCTCCCTCACATATGGCTTGCATATAATTATGCACATTCCATTTTACACTGCATTAAAATGATGAGCTCCTGGCTCCCTGCCAACCTATTTAAATCAGCCCCTGCCCAAAGAAGCCGGGGAGAGGAGGAGGGCAGAGGCGGGGTGACCGGATGGGGGACGAGGGGTGCGGGCAGCGGCAGCGGGGTGAGGAGCAGGTAGCGCCGCTGCCCGTCCCTCCGCTGCCCCGTGTGTGCTCCCGGGGCGAGGGTGTCCAGGGATGCCCAGGTGCCATTCGGGCACACCTCGGCGCCTGTGGCAGCGCTGGCATATTGCTCGCCCCTCGCGCGGCGTGAACTGCCTGTCGTCGCGTGTCACACGCCCGGCACTCAGGCTTTTCAGCGTTGGCATTTATGAAAGATATTTACACCTTGCAGGCTCTGCGACTTGTTTGTCTTCAAACAGGCTTCTGCCTCTCCCCGAGGAGACGGGGTGGGGAAGGGGAGACGTGGGCTAACAGCACTGTTGATTTTTAGGAAAACATGAAGGGGCTGCACCTCAACGAAAGCCCCTTGACTCCAGCAGGCTTTGACTCGAGACTCTGCTTGTCAGCCATGGGGCACGAACACAGTTTGCCCAATAGGAAATGCCATCTTTAACAGTGCAAAATTTGTCCAAAGGTGAATTTTGAGAAGTACATAAAATTGATGATTATTACAAGAACTGGGAAGTGGGAAACAAATCTATTCTGTATGTTTTCTAGCAGTTTACAGATATTTTCTTTCAATGTCCTCAATAGCTCCGGGGTGAAAAATGTTTTAAAAAAAAATTAAAACCTCAAGAAAGAGGATTCCTCAGCATCTGAAATAACTTTTATATTGACAAAGGTTTAAATGTATTCTTCTAATTATTAGTTTGAAACTGAAACCTCTCTTACACAATAAATCTACCTCCACGCTGCGTGGAACACAAAGTTCAAATTTGACTATGTTTTCTAAAAAAACCTCCGCCCCCAAATTCTCATTTTGAAAACAAGCTTTGTCCTTTTCTCCATGAAGGAATATGGGCAACTCACTGAAGCTCTTCCAGGTCATCTAGAAGACAACTGGGGGATGAATGCCTTAAAAATGCCTTGCACAAATAGAAACAGACCTGTCAGCTTGGGAAAATAGATGCCAATGGGATGCTCAGTGATGGACATCTAGGGAGATATTGGTGGGGCACAGGTGTTATGTGGGGCTCTGAAAGCTGTTGGTGCCCCCAAACCCCTGAAATTTTATCTTGGCACCACACAACACATTGTGCATGTGACAGCCAGCACACTGTAACCTGCCAGTGACCCTCTGGAGCATTATCTTGGTGCACGCACACACCTTGTAAAGTGAAATGGATATTAGGGTGTTTGTAGTGCATCCGTCAAAATATAGAGACAAACCCCACTGACCTTCACCCGCTTACCAAAACTGCCAGTTACACAAAGGTTATTCAGCCCTGCTGATGGCAACATGCCCCAGGTCCTACTGATCCAAACTTTGTTTTATTTAATTTTGGATGTCACTAAAATTTCCTAGTCTCAAAACCTGTTTAGCTACATACTGCTGTAATTTGCTCAGGCAGCAGAAATACACCTAATTTAGCTAGCTGTTCTCCACTGTAAAAAGCACCTATTCTGAGCAGTCAGGACTAATTCTCCAGTATCTTTACATTAATTCATTACTACCATCTTCCAGTTGTAAATAATTTGCAGAAGGAAACACTCTTACAATGTTCATCACTGTTCTAAGCATATTAAAGAAGTGGCTCAGAATTTATCTTGCAATGGTAATATTGTGATATATCTGTGCCTACGCTGACCCACTCCCAATCGCTGCTGCACACCAGCGACTGCCTTGGTTCCCCTGCATCTCAAGCTCACTTGCAGCAAGCTGGCAGCTACAGCTTTGCCATCAGGCCTGGCTGCCATGGGATGCTATTGTTTCAAAGAAAACAACTGCAAAAAAAACCCAAGCCAAATCTGTGATAATTCTGATTTTTTACAAAAAGGCTTAGTACTGCTAAAATCATTATAGGAATGCTCTCATCAAAAAATCTATGTCCAAACTGCTGGATGTCATTGATTGCATATATGTAATATATGGGACAACTGCTCTCACAGCACATTTTGTTCCAGGACAAGAAAGGCATCAGCTCGTGTTCTGAGGCCTGTAACCATGGCTAGCATTGCTAGTTTTATCAGTGCAGAACTGCTGCAACTTCACTGTGGCAGTGCCTCTCTGGGGATTTACTGAATCTCCTCATTCAGTACCCTCCACTGGCAGACAGCCGCCTTCCCGTCAGCTGCATGGGATCTGAGAGGGAACCCTGCCCATCACCAGCCCCTGGGGACACCGGGCTGGACACTTGACAAGACCAGTGGCACACACACATAGCACCTCACTACTAGTGCCAGAGTAGAGCACACTGCCCAAGGAGCCCTATTGGCAAAGATGATCTAGTGAGGAAACTGCAGTTGACTTGTTGGAGGTGGTTTGGCTGTAGGGTCAGCCTGATGATGGGTTGTGTGGGAAATCATGGCCTTTAATTGCAGGTTAGATATCAGGAAGCCCTTCTTAATGACAGGTACAGAAAAGCACTGGAGCAGATTGCCTAAGGAGACTGTCAAAGCCCCATCACTGGAGTTTTTTAAGAGCAGATTAGGCAAACATCTGCCAGGAATGACATGCATGGAGTAGCTCCTGATGTGGGGAAGCTGGACAGACAAGAGCATCTCCTTTCCTAGGTCCCTTTTTTCACTGCTTTCTACTGTCGAGCTTCGAAAGAAAATGGCAGGAGACTAAGGAAAAAAAATTAGAAAAAAAACCCAAAACTGAAAACAGGATCTGAAAGGACCTCTCTGGAAATAGCACAGAATTTGATGTTCAGAGATATGTGTACTCATTAATATAAGTGCATGATGACAACTATCTTTGGCTACGGAAACTGTGCTATTTGTTCGTAAGCCAGCTAGCCTATATTTGTGAAAGATGCCAATAGTTTGGAAACAGACTATATATTCAGTCAAGATTCCTTTTTTTAACACAACGGAGGAAGAACAATCTACAGCAGAATTTCCTCCTCTCCAAAGAGCGTGGATATTTGTTTCTCCTTATTCTCAGAGAAAAATTATCTTGATCCAACAGAGGATTTCTTAGCTTCAGTGTAAGTCTTTTTATGCAGCTTTAGACCTGGGAGAGGAAATCTGTGCTTACATTTTAATATTAAGGGCAGGATCTTACGGTAGTATAAGTCACAAGGCAGGTCGAACCAAATAATTTATTAAGATGGAACTTGTTAATGCAAAGCTTCCGTTAAAATGGGACAATGCATTTGCAACGAAATCCTACTGCTTAGTTCACAAAACTTTAATGCCACTTAACCAAAACCACCTAAAATTAAGAGCAACAGTCACTTGAGTAATGCAGAGTGACAGAATATTAGTCTGCTTACTTGGGATAAAATTGCCACCTAATTTCCATAAATGTCCTTTGAAACAGATGAAACACGGGAATGTTACCCCCAGATATGTTAAAGGCAGCAGGCATTAGCTGAATATCTCTGGTAGGACAGAAAACAAGCTGCAAGCAGCTGAATAGTGTTGCTATAGAAGTGCAGATAGCTGCGTCGAGGCTCCCGTCCCGTGGTGATGAACAGAGGAAGTTCACATCACCCTTAATACTATTGTCTCCAGAGGCTGCCTGCAGATGGGAACTGAAAGCTGTGTTTCCGTTTCCACCACAAAGGTTATCTCTCCTTTCACTGAAACTCGAAGGAAATCCTCAGGGAGACCCTAATCCTTGAAATTCTAGTTCCTGTGCATTTCTGTTGTCCCAGATAATCAATTATCATGCTCTCTACATTCACTGTACCAGCAATAGTAAAAATAGTACTAAACTTCCACCTGCTGGGTATATTTTTCCCAGAAATATGAACATACTTGCTGTGGGCTGGGTGGTGGGGGAGCCCAGCATCAGGGTCCTGGGTGGTGGTGCTGTGCTGGGAATGGAACAGGGCCAAGGAAGACAGTCCAGAGAGGATGTTCCCTGGTTCAACAACCGTGCAGTTATAGGAATGAGCTAGCCCTCAGAGAAAGTTTTCCCTCAGGAAAAGCTCCCACTAATGTTTGATGAGAGGTTTGCTCTTCACAAGAATTTCAGGATTTTCCTGAATCAGAGTGATGGAATAAGCAGTATTTATTTGCTTGTTGCCTCTCTCAGCTGCACTCTATTCACTAATCTCTACAGTTGCAATATTTCGCCACTCCAAACCTCTAAAATCTTCTCAAGTTTTTTGAAAAAGTCCCAGGTATTTTGAAAACATGTCAAAACAAGGTTTCATAAAATCTCCCAAGACTCAGATCAGTGAAAAGAAAGGACCTAAATTACGTTGGTTGTTTATCAAGTTGCTATCATTTACATCCCACAAAAACTGAGGCTATCCCTTTTGCCTGACCTCCTGTGACCAGCACAGGTTAGAGGTGACCACCCTACCCAACATTTTCCAGCCTGGAGACTCTTTATCAGCAGTGGCTCTCTGCACACTTGGTGGTGGTCTATGGAGAGCCTGCAGGTCACGTGCTACTAACTCCCCTTGTTTCCAGCTGCTAAAATGCATTTAAACACAGCTAAAAATACATTAAATACTTTCCTAATGTTATTTTTCCATGTAAGCAACTGCTGTAGTCACCACAGGAATGTTATTTGATCGCCAAGGGGAGGGGAAGTGGTCTGCGAGACAATCTGTCTACTGGAGGTGATCTACAAAGTTAAAAAGAAATTGGGAATATGCCCCCTTGTAATTTCTTTACTAAGTATGCAAAGGAAAACCAGAAGGGCTTTTGCTGACTTGTTGCCTCCTCTTCTCTTCCCAAACATGCCACACGAACACATGTACCAACACACATGTGCACATCTCCACCCGTTACTTAAGTTAGGAACTGAGACCTTCTTTATGCTGGAAGAAGGCACCAGTGGATAGAAACCAGCAGAACAAAATCACCGTGACAAGCCAAAGCTTGGGACTGCACGTGCAGCTCTTCCCAGGTCCTGAGAAGAGGGCGTACTGCAGGAGACAGGTTTTGTTGCCATTTTGTTGCCTGGGATCTCTCCACAGGCTTCGTTGAAATCTCTGCCTGCCACTGAGCTGCTCCTGGCTCCTGCACATTACAGTACAGACTCCACAACTCCCCAAGAAGGAGCAAAGATGTCCCTGCAAAGATGCAATCCCTAAGCAGAGCCTGAGGTTCAATCCCCTGCAGGCATCCTCAGCAAGACAAGGGCTGCTATCATTGTCACAGCTCTTGCTCACAGCTGCTCCTGCCTTACTGTGACATGTCCAGTACAGATAGTGATGAATCTAGACCCAAATTCTAACCTTTGTTCAAATTTTTCTTGCCATTTCAAAAACAAATACAAAACCTGAATGCAAAACCACTAATGGCAGACTAGATTAGAAAAATATCTTGAGTCCACATGTTTAGGAGAAGGTTTGGTGTGGAAGTGACTTCTGGAGCCAGCGATCTGGCCAGAGTGATTAAGCTCTGAGAAAATACATAATTCTGAATATCCTGCAAACTTCCCCACTGTGCTGACAGACGAAATATTCCCTGACTTCAAAAATAAATAGTCACCAGGTCAAACCTGCTATTCTAACCAAACCCAGCCCACACCACTTCATCATCCCTTTCTGAACACATGTAAAATCTCCTGACAAACAGGCAGTTTTGCTGAGAAAAGCCAACCCAGAAAAAATGCATTACAACAAAGAAGGAGAAGATGCCAAACTGTGGAATGATAGGGCAGTGTTTCTGAAATTATCCTTGTCAAAGCAACTGAGGACTGTCACGTTCATTTTCTTGCATAACTGAAGCACACTAAAAAATCCAAACAAATATGCCTGCAAATCTGAAAAACAGTTATTTAAGGATTTTTTTGGGGTTTTTTTTTTGGTTTTTGGTTTTTTTTTGTTGTTTGTTTTTTTTTTGTTTTTTTGTTTTTTTTTTTTTGATGCTTGTCTTCCATGGGCAATGGCTCTGAATGGTCCAGCTTTATGTATTAAATTTTTCACTCAGGATTTCATGGTATAAAATTCTCCACAGTTTATGTTTAAAATGCAAGCTGCAAACTCTATTAAAATGTAAGGAATATTACAAGTGAATCAAAAGGAAATACTAATAACAGTACTACTCTAATGCCTGCTAAAGTAATAATTTCCATCCTACTGCATTTAAAACTTACACCAAAAAATGGTTTCAGCTTTCTGGATTCTATAAACCTTTTCCTCCCCTTCCCCCAGTTTTGCTTCGTATACTTTGTAGAAGAATCCTGATTTCCTACTGGATTTCTCATCTTTCCAGACAAAATCAAGATTTTCTTTCTATACAGTTTGCAATGCTGTACATTTATGGCCCTTTCTACCACAGTCATAAAATACCTAGAAAAACAAATAGTGATCACTTTCAGTCTTCCAATACATCCAGAAAGAGCAACTGAAGCAAAAATAGCACTGTCTACTGCCGTGGACCACTTCTCTAATTTTTGTAGGAAGAGGAGTAGAAGGTTTGAGATGTTAAGTGACTCAGACCCACAAGCAAGCCAAGGTGGTACATTCTTGATCCAGTTGCTCAAGCACTGAACTGTCTAATGCTCTCAAGTGAAAACTGTGCATAAAACCTCATATTCCCACTGCATTCCAGACTTATGGACTTTTCCTTCCTCTACCGGCCAATACCCGGCAGGTTCCGCAGCTTTCCCACCTTCCGCAGGACTGTGCTACCCTTTCCCTGACACTTCGTGGCATGGTGATATATGAGAAGTGTTCAGGTGGCTGCCTCAAAAGCTAATTTTTCAAACTGCACAAACCTTTAACCATATCGTAAATTTTTTATAACCGCTTCCAAATTGTCAAAGAATAAATATAATAACAAACACATAACACTGAAATAATTTGAAATAAACTTTGTTTATTGCCCCCTTGAATATTTTCTCAACAAGTCACAGCTGTGTGGGATCTTCATAAACGTGAGCCTATCCTGCTAATCTCCCTTCTGATTCACAACAGGACTGATCCAGAGACACTAATGGACCGTGCCTGACAGTTATTGCAACTTATTCAATACACAATCTAAAATATGACCAGGAAAGAAATTAAAATATACTACAGGCTTGCCAGTAGCTCCCATTTTTGTAACAGGTAGCTCACATCAGCATAGTCAATACCGTTTCTCTTCTCATTCCCTGATTATTATCATTTATGAGACAAAATCAATTTCCAAAGTATTCTATGTGTTTCACTATCAGGTAACTCAAGTATCCCTTGTCACTGCTGCCATTTCTACAAGGGTTCCCCCTGTCCAGGTTACAGATTTGAGCACAGGACAAGCACACGTTTCCAATGAGCCTGGCAGAGAAGCAGGGAGACAAAACACAACACCAAGGGGGGG
>VZTJ01006358.1:1699270-1754255 GCA_013397795.1 Orthonyx spaldingii | reverse complement strand
GGGCAAGGAAAAAAACCCCAAAACAAACACCAGAAAAAAACCCTTTCAGATGTTGGCAAGGGTTAGCTAAGGCTCACAGACCAAACAGATCGCTGTCCCTAGTGAATTTGTTTCAATGCATTTGCGTATTTCAAGCTTTTGCATTGTAAATACCAGAACAACAACGCGGATTTTCTCTGATTGCGGTGTCACATATATGATTAATCATCTTGACTCAGAGCATATTTTTTTAAAGCAATTGCAGGCTGGTTTAATGAACTCCTCTCCCACTGGCTTTTATAGACTAGTCATGATCAACATACCATTAAGATAAACCTCGTGCCCCATCCCTTCCCCCTCTGACAGCTTGCCTTATTTGCCTCACAACAGTCAATATCCAATTAAGAGGCAACGGATTTGATCGATACAGAAGGTAACAATAAGACTTAAACAGCTGGTAAATTCTACATGTTCTCTTTTTCTTCAAATCCCATCTTCGTGGTATATAAAAGGTTTTGCACTTGGAACAAATGCAGAGAGGAAAAACAATGGCCAGGTCTGGCTGGTAAAGGTTTCCCTCAAATGGGCTGTGTCTGCAAGCTGCTGCACAGCCATAAATGCTTGTCTGGGATCAGTGCAAGACAGGCAGGATCCTATTTTCTGTATTTTCTGTGGCCTTTTAAAGGGTGAAAATAGAAATCTCTTCCTGGTCTGGTTACAAGCCACATATCACGGGCGATTCACACATGAAAATGGAGGGGCCATAATATTATTAAAGCAATCATTTATGAGCTGGGCCAAGGGATGACTGATCTGGAGAGGGGGTCAATAGGATCCCCAACAGGAACAGAATGTAGGCAGGAGAATGGGCAGGAGAGGGTAAAAAGAAAGGTGGGAAATCTTTGATATAAATGACATATCCTACAACCTTAATATCATCTCCCAGTCTTTCTGTCAATGATGAATGCTTGCAATAAAAGGCGGGATAGTGGCACATACAAGCAGGAAAAAAGCAAAACCTGCCTGGTGGTGAGGACCATTTGTTTTAATTCCCAGCAGCCCAGCGAGAGGTCAGGGTCTGAGGTCACAATATCGCCACTGCCTTTGGGTCTAACACCAGGTACAGCACTTCTCCCTTGTCTCCCATCACCTTTTTTTGAGGCTTTTATTCAAAGTTTTACTTTCAAACATGTTTCACAGAATACTACACTGTTATAGTCCAAATGAGGTACCCCTCCCTTTCCAAGATTCCCACTCTATTTTAAATAAGAAAAAGTCATGACCATGTGGGATGCCATGCTCTCACTGACAAATGGGACCTAACCCAAACACCTCTGAGCTTGCTCACAACACTGGCAGAAAGTTATTCCTAAATCACAGTGGCATGCCGGTGTTCTCTACTGCCCACTGCAGCCCTCTGTCATTTGGAGGGATTCCAATAACATATATCATGTCTAAAACCAGGAAACTGTCTGTTCAAACTCATAAGAAAGCTCAGAGCACACAGATCTTTTCAGGCAATGGGAGGCAACCGACTATAATTTATCTTCCCAACTTGCCTTGGGATTTGAGAAGTCCCATTCTGAGTTCTCCCTTCTGTCACAATAAGATGAAATGTGCTGAAAAACACCTCCGTCTTCCCAGTTCCCTTCACTCCCATCTTCCACAGGGAGAACTTGCAAGTAGATCTTTGGCCAGGTTTCTGAATCTAAAGTAATCCACTTCTAACTGTTCTCAGCAGTTTACTTCAGGCCCAAGGTTTATTGGACTACACTTTTTTTCAAGTCTGTGCATTGCTACTACAGAAAAAATTATACTACTTTAACTCTTAAAGACAGACTTAAAAAATGGAGATGCTTTCACTAGAAAAAGGAACAGAAAGACACTTATTTTTCTATGTTCTGCATTCACTCAAAGGGCTTGTCACCTCTGCCCCTGA
Source organism: Orthonyx spaldingii (assembly GCA_013397795.1). Taxonomy (NCBI): domain Eukaryota; kingdom Metazoa; phylum Chordata; class Aves; order Passeriformes; family Orthonychidae; genus Orthonyx; species Orthonyx spaldingii. Next base: position 1,752,337 of record VZTJ01006358.1, on the reverse strand, counting down.
CTCACCCGGCCCCTTACCACACAGCAGAATTCTGCATGTTTTGCCATGTAATCCTGCAATATCGATTTTGATGGTTGGACTTGATGATCAATTTTGACAGTTGGACTTGGTGATATTAAAGGTCTTTTCCAACTTTAATGATTCTATGATTCTCTTTTCAACTTCTCACTCTCAGCTCCTGTCTTGAAAAGCATCCCTTAGGGCTTCACCAGACTCTGCAAGCTCACAGTTAGCACTGATGTCTCCTCAGGCATATGCATGAGTATTTACATGCCACCTCTACCATTTCATGGTGGCACTGTCAGCTTTTTTAAACTTCCATGTGTTTATTCCAGATTTTATATTTTCCACTTAGATAGCTCCTAGTTGCCAATATATATCACAAATACTTAGCCAATGAGTTTGCTTACAGCCCTGACCTTCTTTAATGTTTCCTCATTGTTCTGTGGACTATTCAGTGTCACCTCAAACATGTCACCTATTGTGTTGCTGGGCCTGCTGAAATCCAGCTGTTGGCCTATGCAACAGGTCTGCTGCCACAGGTATGTCTCATTTTCCTCAAAGAAGGAGCTATTGCTTCAACTGGGAAGAAAAAAGATGGAGGTAGGACATTGTTCTGCAAAACTGGTACCACAGCTGCAGAACTGGGAGCTGCCAAAATCACACTCCCACACAGTGAGCACCCCTTGGTCCTCCACTCACGGGCTGGGCTTGAAGCAGCCTGGTGGGCTTCGCAATATTCAGAGAGCAAAGTACTCCTGATGTTTCTCCACTCCTGGGCTGTAAATCAAGCACTTGCCTCTTCTGTCTGCAGCATGGGGACTTTTCTATCTCAGTTTAGGGTTCAGTTGAAAGCATGGACCTGTCTAAGAAGAGTTTGGAGAAACCTGCAGAAACATGGCCTTTGGTCTATCCACTGTGCACAGCTCCACAAATTCCCCATTGTTTGACTGAGATGTAGAGGTCTCTGTCTTGGTCACAGAGTACATTGCTGTAGGAGGCAGCAAGGCTTAGAGGAAACTGGTGCTGTAATTACTACCTCTACATTGAAGTATAAATGTATCAAGCAAAGAACCAGCTCTAAATAAACGCTTTAAGCACATCTTACTCTACTAAATATTGCTGCTATCTGAAAAACTTAACATAATTTTCTATTCCCTAACTTATTCCATCAAAGTTCAAGGTCCATTTCTCTTGCCTGCATTCAGACCACTTTGCATCGGCTTTGTAAAGCACAGGAATAGTCTTGACCTCTGTTGTTCTTAGCGCACTTTTTCCATTTGTGCCTAAAGATACTCTAAAGTGAAGAAAACACCTACTTGCCCCTCACACAATCATGAGTGAAGTTAAGCTTAGGCAAAGGCTAGAGCTAGCAAGATAACCACTGGGGTAGTGACAGATGTTCAGCCTAACATGAGACTGAGGCCAGTAGACAGGAAAATCCCTCTGTGTTTCCCAGTACTACTAGCAGGAGGAGCACCGTGGTGGTAGCCATCGTCTTTTCATTAGCAACAGGCTGGTCAGAGAGAAAAGAAGCTGTGCAATTGTCTTTTCATATTCAGAGTGTGAGTTCCAGGAACAGAATTACCATTTAAATTAATTACATCTAACTATGTAATTAATGTTCATGTCAGTTTATTACAGGCATCTTCACCATCGGTGCTGTGAAATGCAACTTAGTGACTTTCTTTGTGGGGAACGAGATGGAACAACCATTTGTCTCACTTCCATTGTTTATATATTAATCGTTAAATTGTGACTAATATTATTAATCTCATTATCCTAATTACATGTGTTCTTGTCTTTTTAGAGTAGCATTCCTTCCAGAATTAGACAGTTTCACACATCTGCATTGTTCGTCTCTCTCAGTTTAGAAACTTGATGGGGAATCACTGGCATCCAAGGAAGGTGAAATGAGTATTGAGCACAAGAAGCTGCAACATCAGCTGCTTAGCAGGAAGGGGAAATCTACGAGTGCTCTTTAACAACCGGCACACTTCACAGCATACACTGGCAGAACATTCCACACGGCGGGAGGCGAGGCTTAAAAAAATTGGTCCACTATAATCCTTTAAAAGCAGCCTGGGTCTCTTTCTGGAAGTCTAGGTCATGTGCCTGGCACTGCCTCATATGGTGTCTCTCTTCCGCCATTTGTTTATTTGCTTCTGGCAGTTTTGGCAGTGAGGTATCGGAGTGAAATGCACACCACTCCATACATATGGTGGGAAGAATCTAGTGCATCAGTTGAATGCATACTGTACTGTATACACATTCTGTTTTATCTCTGAGCACAGCTGTGCTGTAAAAGCTTACAAAATGTGAAGCCTTCTGTGCAGCAAAAACATCGACAGGAGAAGCTGGCCTATAACTTATTAGGTTGTGACACAAGCCAAAAAAAGCCGGAGTTACAGCTGACAACTCCTGGCATCGTGATGAAAAGCACAGTGTCTCAAGTTAGAGAGGGAGTGTCAGCCCTAACTTCATGTTTTGGACTTTCACTGCCACGGGTCACAAATAGCATCACTGGTTTGTTCTAGGACAATGATTCCCAATCCCAGTGCATGGCTTCCAGCTAGTGACTGAAGCAAACAGGCAAATCATCCCCTCAGTGCCCCACTGTGCTTGCAGGCAGCCTGCACTAGGAAGGCATTCAAGGAGGGGGTGTGCAGGAGCCAAAAAGCAATTGTGCCTCTCTTCCTCACCCAGCACAACAGCCTTCAAGCTGGGATCAGTCCTGCATTCCCTACTCTCCCTGCAAATTGGGCTGAAGGTAGTGGAAACACATGGTAGGAAACTCTCCTGCGCTGGCTGAAGCAGATGTCTGGTAGGGTTTTTTTCACCACAACCTTGAAACAGGGACTTTCTATCTAAATCTGGGTATGAGTGGGTTCTCTGGGTCAAATCTAAGGTATCTTAGCTCAGGCTTATCTCCAGCAGCAGCCAGTATTACCCTCTTGAGGAGAATCTGAGCAGCAATGGGCTACCAGTCCTTCCAGAGTTACAGACCTGCCCTGAGGGCAGTGGGGATGGGTGTGTAAGAGGTTTGATAAGTGAGTTTGGCCTGTGTGTCCACAGTTCCTGGATTTTTTTACATATATCTCTGTGAAGTGCTGAGTTAGGTGAGATCGTAGTACATCTCCTTCCCTACCTACTGACGGACTCCATATGTGCATGTATGTGTAGGCAGAGAAGTGTAGTGAGTAAGCTAAACAGAGGAGGGAAATGCAGGTTAGATGGCATTTTTAGGCTGCAGAGGAACTGCTCTGATAAGAAAGCCATGACTAGAGACATCTCATTTGCTTCCTGATCCCATAGGAATTATGCAGCTGAGTGCTGGACCTGTCAGGGCTGACCTGTGTTACTTCCCATGGATGCTGTGAGGCCTTCCCAGCTGGAGAAAAAAATCCCTCCTGTCCAGCCTCACCACTGCCTGAGGTGATACTGAGTCTCAAGGTGGGCCTCTGACTCCAGCAGCTTCCTTGACAGATACAGATTGCAGAGAGCATCCCACAGGCACCCAGGCAGGGGAATCACACCCTTCTCTGCTCCTCAGAGAAACTTATTTTTCTCAGGCAGGATCCCATCTGATTCCAAGGAAAAAGGAGCTGAGGGAGAAAGTCATCCCACAAGGAAATTTTCATCTAGCTGGTACCACATCCCTCAGCTGTGAGGAGACTTCCTTCCTCTAACATGGGCATGATGGCACCTCCAAACTCAGCTACTCCTGGTGGCTGCCCGAAAGGCATTGCAGGAGTCCTGCAGCAGGGCACCGGCTCTGCAGGAGATGAAATACAACCCCCAGCCAGGTTTAGCCTGTCTGTCTCGTCTTGTGGCAACAAAGTTGCATGGCTTTTACATTGCACTGTGTCCACTGCCTTCTTCCCTTGCCCTGAGGGTGACACCCTGGCTACTCCATGGCAAAGGGGAAGGGAGACATGACTGACACACTTTGGGAGAAAGACAAACAAGAAAGAGCAACCAGTTAAGACATTTTGTCACCTCTCCTATCAAATACATAAAAATAAAAGAGAAGCAAGGGAAGGGAAAAATAAAAAGTTCTTGCCTCAAGCTGCTGATGTTAATTCATTTTCAATAATTGAATTTAATTGCATCTGCACACTGGGCAAACTTTCTTTTTCAAAAGTTATTTTAAATACATGCCAGACTGCTCCTTAAAACCTGGCCATGGTCTGCACTAAAGGAAATAGTATCAGTGAAAGGCAATCAGAGTTTTGGAACAGCTCTTATATAAGATATTAAATAACAAGGACTTACCCACTTAAAAAGAAATGGATATGATAGTAGTCTATGTAGTATGCTACATTTTTATGATAGTAAAAAAAAAACCTCCCATATTTTTGTTACCAAAACGAAAGTAGCTCTAAGCTATCCATTAACTATCCACTGTTTCTTGCACTGTAAAAAGCTAGAGGTTCAATAAATGTGCAAAAATAAATTTAAAAAAATAATTCTTTGCAGAACAAGTCACCAAGCTGGGTGGTGTGCAGGTCAAAACCATGCACTAATCCAGGAGGAGTGTAACGCCTTTTGGAAGAACACATTCATCAGCTACTAACAATAACAGCACAAGCACTCCCACATGAGAGTAGTTCCAAGGAAACAGTAGAGATGGCCTCAATGCAGGGAGCCATGAGTCTGGCCTGCAGAGTGAAGGCCTCAGATGGACTTTTCAGACATTGATGCCTCCCTGCAGTCAAACTCTAGGAACTGATTTTGGAAATGGGAACACTGGATCTGTTTTCAAACTTTGAAAATAATCCATGGAAATTAGTTGGGACTATCATTTCTGCCTCCAGAAAAGAGTAATTAAATTGTTTCTGAGACTGGTGAGAGACTTCAGAGATGGGAGTTGGATTTAAGATTTACAGTAAACACAGCTACACATTGGCTGAGAGGCAGAAGGCTAAAACACAGGTGTGTATCTCCTGATGGTGCTGGACACAGACTAGCTTTTCTTCTTATACATGCTCTAGGAAAAGTTTGTCATTGAAGGTCTTTGAAAGCCAGGAGGTCACAGCTTTTCTGGCCTTCCAGCTGTCTGTTCATACCACAAAAAAAAAAAATTCTAGGAATCTACTCCCATTATGAGGAAGTTCAGCACTCTTGAAATTCAACAATTTTGAATATCCTGACTTGAGCCAAAATGAGACAACTAGATTTGAAACACGTAAATACCCACAAGAAAGCATGCACATATATGAGTACAACAGAAATAAATTTCACTCTGACTCCTAGTGCTCTTTTCTTCTGTTTTACCTGCATTTCTGAGTTCAATTACATGGTCATCCAGGAAATCAACTTAGATTGCACACCTAGAGATACATGAAGCAACCAGAAATGTCATCACTCTTGTGATGGCTTTTAGCAGGAGTTTAAACCTTTCTCTCCCAATCTAAGGAATGCGGTGTTGCTCAGAGGAATTCATACAATTACAAATGAGCATCCTAGAAAACACCACTTCTGGAATGGGAGTTTGCCAAAATATTACCAGCTACTCAGAGACTTTCCTTAAAACACATGATCTGGAAGGGAAAGGCCAGTTAGAGATATTAGGAAATGAATTTGACTAGATGCTCAGCAGGACCTTTAATACATGCTTAAAAATGCAATAAAAGAAAATACTAGCTGTGGACACATTTTAATAAACTTTGATACTACAGTTTTACTAGATGTAAAGGATTTTCAACATCACCTTCAATAGCTCCATCGGTTTCTATACCCAAATACACAGTCTCCTGCTACTGGCAGTCACTTGCTTGATAACAGGTGGAATGTGGGAGCATTTATGTAGTTCTGGGATATGGAAAGTAGAATGTTATAATGGCAAAGAAGTAAAACCCTTGGCTGTGTCAAAATAAGCCATTTCTCTTTAGCTGGTTCTGAGCAAAAGATACAACGGCCTCACTAGGTGCATAAATACGTGTATGAATGTGATCTCTAGGTTTAGTTCCACCACTCACAGGAAGTAATTGGAAATTTTAAAGTTAATTAACATCCTAAACATCCTAAAACTACAACTGTTGTGAAGCAGCTACAACAGTTGCTTTACAAAGGGTGGAGCTGCCACCCCTAGCTGTGGCTGGTCAAATGCAGTGAGAGCTCACAGAAGCCTACGTGGTTTTTATTTCCTTTTGCTATCATTTTTCATCCCTTGGTCACCAGGTGCTGATTGTTGTAGATAGATCACTGCAGGAAGCAGAACTTCTACAGAACAAAGCTGAAAAGGAATTTCTAAACCACCCTTGTTGGATCAACTAGATCAGATGACCTTGCTTTTTTTTTATCACATCCTTGTTCATCCCCACACACACACCAGGAAAACTTGTGTTATTCTAGATTGACTTAAATGGAAAACAGAATAATACGAGACTCATGTCTAGGCCATGTCAGGGAACAGACCTGGAATACTCACAATAAAATTGACAGGCTTGATGGCTGAATGGATTTAAGCAACAGCTGGAATCTGATGAAACTAAAATCACAAGTAAGCTGATCAGGAGAATAAATCTTTCATGGATTACATTCAATTAAGTGCTCTCACATCACTGAGAGGCAGCTAGACATCCATGCACAATATATGCTAAAACTAACTGGATTCCAGGTTTACCCACTGAGGCTGAAAGCACAGAAATCTGGAGTTTGTCTGCCAGGCTGGGTATTGGACAGTGGCAATTAATGTGAAAAAGTGGCCAACACTTCTGTAAACTCTAAACAACCCTCCAAGGGTATCCTCTCTCCATATATGAAGAGGAATTGTCTTTAAACTGAAAGAGGATAGGTTTATATTGGATATTAGGAAGAAATTCTTCACTGTGAGAGTGGTGAGACACTGGCACAGGCTGCCCAGAGAAGCTATGGATGCCCCATCCCTGCAAGTGTTCAAGGCCAGGTTGGATTTGGACCCTAGGCAACCTGGTCTAGTGGGAGGTGTCCCTGCCCATGGTAGGGGAGTTGGAACTGGATGTTCTTGAAATTTCTTTCCAAAACAAACCATACTACAATTCTCTGATAACAAAGCACCCAGCTCCTTTATATTTGTTGCATGCAATATGCTGGAGATGGGCTGATTTCTAAAAGCTGCCACTCAATAAGAAAGGCAGCAAATTTTTATGCCAGCTACTTTTAGCCATGGAGCAGAAAGTGGAAGGGCAGAGTCAAGCCCGTCACGCACACAAAGGCTTTCATTCCACAGGCTCCCAGCACATAGAAGCTGTGGGGTTCTCAGCAAATCTGAAATAGCTTTCATGGCTGGAGATCAAGCCTTCACAGTCAAACATCATGAAACAGTAAAGGCAGAGAGGAAAAGAACTGAAGCAAAACAAACCAACAACTGACTAGAAAGGCAGCATCTCTCTCGGGAAAAGTGTTTAATTGTGACTGATTTTATGATGCTAATATTTTTCATTCATTCCTTTCATTCATTTCTCATTTTTCACTAGAAAAAAGTTTTAAGAGGAACTGATTTCTTGCTGAAATTTCCCATTAAAAGTATGTCACAACAGTAATTAAGACATGACAGAAGGAGATCATGGTGTGGGTTCTGGATTTGTACAACAGTGTTGGAGTTGAGAGCCCATGCAATTCCCTCTAACAAGGTCACTTGGGCTTGGATTTTCAGAAGACCTGGTATAAGTTAAGCAAACAAGACCCAATTTTCGTTTTTTTTTTTCAGGGAAATCAGTTGCTTAATTTTGTCCTGTGCTTTCAGAAATTTCAGGCTTGGCAAAAGGAGCAAAGGAAACACTTTCCCTCATTCCAGAGCTGTGACGATGACAGGTCACAAATGCCCAGCTGCATCAGCGCTGCTCAGATGAGGGGCTCCTGTGGGATAGCAGGACACCCTCCTGCTCCCTTCGTGGGTGCTTCATGGAGGAAGGGGCTCATGTGGTGCAGGACCACCCACTTGGCTTTCATGTGCCTTTGTGGGTACCTTTCCTCTCCTGATGGGAGCATGCACCTCTCCGACTGCTACAGTTGTGCATAGGAAAGGAAAACAAAGTGGCAAAAGCCCACCTTTTCTTGATGTGTACCCATTTGTTGGTGAGAGAGGCTCCTCCCTGTGAAACTCTGTCCAAGCTGCAAATTCACTGCAGATCTTCAGCTGTCAGCTGCCCAGTTCACAATTACTTTAAACACTTTGACCCATACTGTGTCCTGAATATCCATCAGGCAGCGGGTGCAGTCTCAGACCAGTTCTGAAAGTCTCCCCCTTTGACAGTCACTACATCAGATATGCTGGGCTTTGTTTTTCATTATAGCAGTGGCTTTCTGAGGCCAGACAGGGTTGTGCTTTGCTGTCTGTCTTATAAAATCAACCTGTAACTCAAAAATTAAGCTGTGTCCTTTCAAAGTTTTTTCACTCCTGGTAATAAAAAAATCTGCATGTCAGGCTTTCTTGACCATTACCCTGACTATGCTTACTGAGGTGGGAAGTCATCTAGTAATTCTCCAGGCACACTGACAGGGACAAGATACACCTGGGTCAACACAGGAAGCACACAGAGCACGCAGAATTTCTTTGTTAAACAAGAAGGTGCTGTTTTTCTAAATAACTGCTTTCTTAACTACAATCTCATTTTAAGCAGAGGTCACTGGTCTCTATTCTTCAAGGAATAAGAGTAGTGTGATAAAATCAGCACCAGGAAGGACACAGGATTATAAACGGGGGTTGGGGAACAAGGATTTAGGAAGTTGAGAAGGTGTCCCTAAATCTCAGAATATGCTCACTTTCCCCAAACAAAAATCTACTATTTGGGTCTTGAAATCTGAGACTCACAATAGGAACACGAGCTCCGTCAAACCAGCCGGGTTTTCTGCAACTCTGACAAGGAATTTTGTGCAACAGCTCGTGAAAACAGGTGGTGAGTGTCCAGTTCAGACTGGGAAGTAGTGTACTACTGTAAAATTCCCATCTTCCCACCCCTTGATTTAAGAATTTCCATGTCAAAAAAAATTGGTCAGCTCAGCAAAGAGACTGAACTATCTTGTAAAAGCTTTGTCTTTTTAATTGTAATAGTTGTGAAACACACAATGCATCTTTAAGATTTTATGGTGCTGGTAATAACTGAAATATTTGCCATTATCTTATCAAAGTATCAGGCCTGCAACTTATGGGAATATTTTATGAATGGTAAGCCAGAAAGACTTGCTTTTTCTTTCTGTCTTGGGTCACATTCACAGCAATGTAAGAGTAAAGAAAAAGCCTCTCTCTCTTTTGCAGAATTGATTTGCTTCATTAAAAGCCAAAACTCTCTTTCTCTTGCCAGCTGAAATAGCTGCCTTTGTATCCTTTAGTGAAATCATTAAGAAACATGTCAGACAGAGATGTGTTTTTCCCAGGTATTCCTAAAGCCACTGAGTACTACAAGTCAGTGCTATGAAATTAGACTGCACCACTCCAAGCATTTGTTTCTCTTCCCAAACAGAGCATCATTGTTCTTATTTAAAGAAATAATCCTCACAAAGCTGAAATAATTATTCAGCCCAAACAGCCCATAGCAAGTGAAACAGTCTTTAGACAGCTGTCATGGCTCAGTCTTTCGGAAGCTTTGATTTTAATGAAACTCATTAAGGAAAGAAATTAACAGAAATTAACAGGAAAATATCATAATTTGTCTTGTTTCAGAAAGCTTGAATGGAGACAAAAGGCTCTTTAACGTGACATGTAATGTGACCAGTCAAAACTCCCTGTGTCGCTGAGTCTCGCAGGCTGAGTAAGTCCGAAGCTGCTTATGCTGCAGCTCCACAGTTTGGTGCAGTGAAATGAAAACAGTAAATGAGAATACCCTGTCTTTGGGCACTAAGGAGCCTGTCTCCTAAGCATCTGTACACTGTGTGCCCGTACAAGCATGCAGGAATGTTCAAGGTAATGAATATGCTACCTGTAAATATCTTAGGGTAATGAAAGATGAAGGGTAATAAACTCTCCAGAGAAGAAAACCATCTTATAGATAGTTCATGACAACTGTTTCTTTTTGCAATACTCTTCGAAGGGGGGGGGAAAGAAAACCACTTATCTTTTCAGATACATATTAGGTATCTAAGTAACCCCTGATTTCCCATTCAGAAGCACAAAAAGGAACATTCCACCATGGCTTTTACTCTAAGTGGAATTGACAGAGGAGCATGCAGGGTTGTAAGCAGCTCAGCAAGGCAGCAATAACAACATTGCCACATCTTGGTTTAGTGTTCTCAGCCTCTCCTCTGGCTCTCACTGGCATGCTCTCCCTTGACTGAGACTACTGCTCTGCTGCCTTATCCCAGGAGAGAGCCACACACACCCATCCACAATGTGGGACTGGCATCTGCTCAGTGGCTGGGCTAAAATCCTGCCCTTCTGTGACCGAGTTTTACCTTTGACTTTCAAAGGGGCCAGGATTTAGACTGGAGATAGCTGTGAAAAGGAAAGTGATGGTGCCTGGGACCAGAGGGAAGCAAAAGGGACAGCTGGAGAGCAAAGCAGGCACAACAATCCACAGACCACACTTGTAAAATAAAATTTTCCCTGGAGTAAGTATTTGTTCTTCATGGGGACCAGTTGTTTTCCGCAGAAAACAGTAACACCAGTAAGCACTTGCTGAAAGCACATACATAAAAGCATTACTTATTTGGCATTTGCCCCTTGCCACCTGCAGTGGCAGTCAGCTCCTGAGGCAGAGCCATGTTGTGCTGCCATCATATTATGAATCTACTGGCAATACCAGGGCAATACCAGGGACACAGTTACTATAACTTCCTAGTACAAGGAATTTGTATAAATGTATATTAAAAGACAAGGTACTGCTTCTGGGGAAAATTTAAAAAGCCTTAGTTATATGGAATTTAGAAACAGTTTTCCTGTGATTTCCTGTGGAATTCACAGTAGGTGTCAGTGGTATGTAGAAAATGCTGGGCTCCATGAGGGCAGACACAGAGAGAAGGTAGGACAGACCGGGAAAGTCAAGGGAGTAATCAGAAGCCGTTGGCAGGAGGGAGACAAGGATGGGCACAGGAAATCAAGACTAATGGAAATGTTTCTGATAGAAGTAAAAAGTGTTGGGTCTTCAGACAAAGCAATTCTTAAGAAACAGACAACAGCAGAATGACTCCTCCTCCAGTTCACATAAAGCCTGAATGATAATACAAGCCATAGAGGATATGGAAACAGGGTTCTATCCGAATGGTCTCAGAACAAGCTGAATCTGTCTAAACTGGAATCACCTGGACCTTCCTTTATCCCAGCTGACTAGGAATCTGTTCCCAGCTTTTAGTTAGATAGTTTTCACCTAACATTTATCCCAAATTGTATGCTGTTTCTAATCAAGAACACCAGCAATATCCTTCATACTAACGTGCTTAAAGCAATGGTCTACTTAAGAATACAGCTGTTCCAAAAAAAAAAAAATACTTACTCTATTGAAATCACTTGAAACAAACTGATTAGAATCATCAGAATTCAACCCCAAAATTCTACACATAATCTAGGAAAGTTTGTGAACTTTTACTTATTCTTTTAAACTTTCTGAACTTCAAAGAGTTAAAGAAAGCTATTGAAATACATCAAAAGAGAAAATACCTCCTTGCAGTCTCTCAGACTATTTTTTATATGCTTTTATCTAGTAACACTACGATGATAGACTAGGATTAAATTAAACAAGCCCTCTTGCATTGTAGGGAAGTGCCTGGATGACCTCCAGGCAGTTATTTCTGCCCTAACTAGTTCTATGTCAGAGCCATTTTAGGAATACAAATGAGTGGAGAGATTAGGAATAGATGAATCCTGGCTATCGGACTGCTGTGGGTTCGCCAGCTCTTTCTGAACTAGCAGCAGTGATCTCTTTCAAAAAGAAATCCCCAAAAATTAACCTCCTATCACCTAAATTACCTTCTCTCTGACTCTGAGAAAGCACTGCATTTCTCTTTCACTGGCACTCCTTCTCAAGCAATGCATCAGACTATTTACTTAGGCCTTGAACACTACCTTACATGTCCTCTACCACATAAAAAAATTCATACATAAATGATTCAGGAGTACATGCTTCATCCATTCCTCCTGTTTAAAAACATGTAAGCCAAATGCTTATCACTTACTTCCACTCAGCTCAAGCTTCCTACTGGCTTCAGCCTACCTTCAAACTAGAGGCTAAAGATGACCTGACTTTCCCAGATGTGGCTATCTAGCTGTAAGCCCCATCACACTTTCTGAAAGATGAGGTGTTTACAACATCTAGGAAAATCAAATTGTTATGATACAACATTTATTCTTTGTTTCACTTATTGTGGTAAGCAGAAAATATTCCACCAAAATTCTTTTGCTATCTTGATTTGCTCTCATTTTTTTTTGCATGCAACTCACTGTGTGTTTGGACCATTCATTCACAAGAGTTATTTCAAAACTGTCTGCACTTTATCAAGTTTCCTTTTATATCCTCCCTTTGTCTTATTTCAAGGAGGCCAAATATCATTTTTTCACCTTTTTATAAAGGAAGCCTGGAATCCTGCTGATCCTGCCCGATACCTCCACAATCAAAACATTATGTCCTTTAGTCTCCAGTACTTCTGTTTTTCTGCAATCCCTACCTCTGATCTGTCTGCTCCTGGAGTGACCATTCCAGCAGCACATCAGTGACCATACCTCAGGAGAGTCCCTATGAAGTGCTCTGTCTCCTGGTTCGGGGAGAGGTTGGCACATCTCTCTCAAATGCATCTGTGGCACAGAGATAGGGACTGACCCACTTCAGTCCCTACTCTCTCATTTATGAACCCCAGTCCAAGGACAGCTGGGAGAGGGACGCATATTTCCATCACTAGTCACTCCTCCATAATACTCAGATAAGGAGGCCTGTCTGTTCCCTGAGAAAAGCCAGAAATCATACCAAGAAAAGTGTATCAAGAACATAGAGCTCCTGCACATCAAAGAAAACCCCTTCCCTTCCTATTTATATTGGAGACTTCAAAACAGCCACCTCAGTCTTTGCTGTCACTTTAGCTGTTACAGAAGAGCCTGTTCTTTGCTTTCAGACACATGTATTTTATGTAGCATGACATGAAAACACAGTCAAAACTTTTCTGTGCACTAGTCTGAAAAAAAATACTTTTCTTCTATATTAAAAAGGAAGAAAAGCTTTGAGAACTTTGCAGGTAGGTTTGTTGATGAAGTACTTTAAATGCAGAGCAGAAAGCTTTCTTTTCATGATTCTTTTAATGAGTTTATTTATGTGACATTTTTTGATTCTGGAAACAAGAGCACATGGCTGCTGCACCTACAATCTTTCAACCAGATTTTCCACTAGTTAACCTCAGTTTTATTGAAACATAATTAAACAATTTCTGTGGGACTACTACGGTGTAAAACAGGGTGATCCCATGGAGAACTTCTTTCTCAGTGTTCCTATTGTCACTTTTTGCAAAAGCAGCAAGACCAAACATACCAAGAGAGTCAACTTTTCAGCAGGTATTGTACACACTGCAGCAGCCCATGATGTAAAGTAAATGATGACAGGAAAAACACAAGAAAAATGGACACACTCAGAGTACTGGTGTCATTTATGCCTGGGAATTTGTGTGTGTGCATGCATGTGTCCTGGATGCAGGGCATGTTGGCCAGTTGGGGATAATGTGTATAAAACCACAGACCCACATTATACCTGGCACAAAGCTCGCTTCACCTCGGGAATTGTGCTATGACTTAGTGGAGGCTCACTTTTGCCACTGACATTACTCTGGTAGACAGAGACCTCATTTCACAACCAGGCCCTATCTCATATTGGAGCATCTGTGCCTCAGCACTGCCAAACATGTACATCCTTCCTGACGGGCTACTCAGAGCCAGTTAAGCCTGGCAAATGTGTTTGTGCACGGCACTTTAGCAATACAGCACACTCAAAACCTGCTAGTTTTCTTCCATAATATTTGCAAATTCCGTAACAGTTGATTATTTATACATTAACCCACAGACTTCCTTTTTTCCATCTTATACCCACCCATTGTAGATGTGGTGTTGTTGCCACTTGCTCTGTTAGGCACGAATTAATGCATCAGAGCCGTGTAATTTATGCATGCTATTTTGTCAAGTCTGTTTGTATGGAATCTGCTTTGGAGAGGCAAGCTGCTCTCTACTCTGGGGCCAGAAATAGTATTAATTTTTCTTTTCTTTTGGTACTATGGATCAAGGTAACTTCAGAGCAGTCACCAGCAAATCTCTGATGAGATGGAAATTGCAATGTTCTGTGTTTTATGCCGTTTCAGGTAGAGATGATTTGTGTGCATGCAGAAGTATGACACTGACATAATAGAAGAAAACCCTAGTTGACATGGATATTCAGGGGATGCCATTATCAAGGCAGTCAAACGACCAAGGACAAAGCACTGATTTACTAAGTTAGAATATGACTGTGCACTTCTAAGTATTAAAAATAAGGGAGGAAACCAAACTGCCTGCCTTTCCCAGGAAGCAGTATTACAAGGCAGACAGCTTGTTCCACTTAAATGCGCCCCACTGCAATAACAGTATTACTTGTGAAATGAAGACACAACATACAGTCTTTTCTTAGTGCTTTACAATTCTCAGGTCAAGTGCTAATACATATTACAGAGCTCTCCCTGGCAAGTATTGTTAGAGCTGTCATTAAAGACCTCCAAAAGTCTTAGCTGTGCAATTGAAAATGTTTCCAAATCCTCTTATCCCAAACATAACAAATCTTGCTGTTGTTAAATCTGATGTTTTGTAAATTCGATACTACTTGGCTTATTGAGGGGGATGGAGAATTTTTTTTGTGCAATAACACAGATCTCCAGAAAACGAATAAAGCATCTCTGCAGCAAGGGAATAAGACGGATCTCTGGGAAGGGATTTATGTAGACTCGTGGAAAAGGAAAAATCAAAGACCACCTACAGTACAGTATGAAGATGATTCTAGGATTAAAAGGCACAATAATGCTACCCAATTACATCTCTGCCTGGGTCATGTGCTATGCATAGCAGAAAGAAGCAAGATGGCAGATACCCTGGGTTATTTTAATTAATTTAATCATGTGACTAATTGGTCTCTGCTGGGTTTCTGTGGTAACTGCTTCCTAAGTGCTGATGGGCAATTGTGTTAAATGTAGCTTGGAAACTGCACGTAGGGTGCAGTGCCTTCTAGAGAGCAAAGGGAATTGTACAGCTGTGTGGGGAAGGTGCTCCTGCTGGGGCACTGATTATCTCCGTGCAGAATGTCTACAGCTGTACTGTCCTCTTTGCTTGTCTGCTTCCCGAAGGAACACGCTTATTTGCAGAAAACGTGCTAGACGTTCTCCCTCCTGGGCGTGAAAGTAGATTTCCTGTAGGAATATGTGAGGGCACATGTATGCGGCAGAGCACGCGCGATTTGGAAACAAAGGGAGAGCAGCCAGAGCGCCGTGCGTGCAAAACTGAAACGACTCCTGTGTGCACAGTGTGAGACCCTGCAAACCAGAATGCCTTCTTAGTGGTGACTGTGTTCGAGGGTAAATCCATTACCAAGCCCTGACACAAACAACATGCGAAACCGGATGGGTTATTTTTTTTCTAACTGCTCCTGCATCTCTTGTATTATTCATGAAATCCCTAAATCCACACGGGTCATAATTAGCATGGAGTACTGCAAAATGGCACAGAGCTGCCTTCAAAATTGGCAAACACAAAAATGACTTGTAAAAGTCATTCTTTGCTTCACGGGTTGAATTTCGGATCACCACGAACAAGAAGTTGTCATCCTGTTGGATCCAAGCTTATGCCCGTGTCTCCTCACAAGATTAATGTAACAGCAAGAATGGCAAGATGATTAATAATAGCAGCCTACATTCCAGCAATCACAATTGCACATAAGAAATGACTGTTTAATGGGGTGGTAAGTTAAACCCCATTAAGGGCACACAGAAAAAGCAACTGAGAATCTCCTCTCCTCAGTACCTTACACTGAAAAAAAAGCAATCTAAGAAAATATCCTTAAGACAATACAAGACATGCTGCAAATACAGTACACAACAGGGAACAGAAAATGCCATACCTTATCCTAACCTTGCCAGCGAAAATGCAGAAAGAGGATAGGAAATGTAGGAAGACATAGCCAGAGAGAGGTTAAAAGTTTGGTAGCTGTATTGTGAAGGCTAGAAAGGTTCCACTTAATAAAGCAAGGGAAAGGATAAGGCAGAATGGTGAAGGAGGAAAAATGTGCATTACCTCCCTGCCCTGGGCTACTGGAGGATAAAGAGCTATCCAGCCTAACTGTGGCAGACCTGGGCTTTATTTTATTTAATATAAATTAGGTTAAATTTAAAATAGCTTATACAGCTCTATCAGCAAAAAGTTGTAGCTATAGAGCACAAATACCTAATTCCTCATTTTTCCTGTTGTAATGCTACCACTGGCTTGAAGTTTGTGATTCCGTTCTCATCCTACTGACATTAATGGAAATATTGCCCCTGACACTCACAAGACCAAAATACTTGCTTTGTTTTGAAACTGATGGTCGGTATGTTATTGCATATTCTGTTCTGCAATTTTGTATTGAGTTATTCATGCCTAAGTTCAAGGCTGAAGAAATAAAAAGCTCACAATAACAATATTTGTTGTAAGATGTCTTTAGGAAACCAATTTTAGGAAACAACTTACAAACTAGGTGATATGCTGTAATATCTCTAGTTGTGTTCTTTGGAAAAGTTAGGCATAGTGAAGCTGCTACACATTACATTTTATGCTGAAATGTCCACACATAATGAATAAGAGCTCTATATGACCCTTCTTTAAAAACAGCCCTTATTGTGTGAGATTGAACACAACCTCACATACTGCTTTAGTCCTTTTATAAGAAGTCTTTTACACTTTCCATATTTTCACCAATAGCAAATACTAGAAAATATTGACATTTTCAAAATACTCCAAAAGAGCAGTGTGGTGACACTGATAACTGCATTATGAAGGCTGAAAATTTTTAAGAGAGACTTGAGAATAACTGAAAGTGAGACAAAATGTTTTCATTTGAGTGATATTAACAAAAAACTCCCCAGTAAGACTATACCAAACCTATTGCTCCTCCAGACTCAGTAAGAACTAAATGGAGCTATTACAATGGAGCTCTTACACTGGGCCAAAATTACTGCTGATTCAAGTAGCCCCATTTATTTTAATAAAGCTACACCTGCTTACACCAGATATGTATTTGTCGAACCAAATGGGACATGTCAATTTGGGTTTGGATTATGTCACAGAGCCCTTCATGCTTGCTATGCCAGCAGTGCAACCATTCTGATTAGGAAGATGGGTCTTGCCATAGTGATCAGCCCCTTTGTTCATCTCATCTGGCAAATTGCAGCTGACAATAGCCAATACCTGAAGGAAGGAATGAAAAATATCCTGTAATCTACAGAGTTATAGGATGCATCTGGGGCTGACAGTGGGCAACATCTCTCATGAATGCGATTTGGTTTCTATTGCTCTTTCACTTGGTTTAGCTATATAGTTTTCTAATAATAATCAGTTTTATCAAACCTCTGCAACTACACCATTTAATTTCAGTACCAGTTCAACTGCTGCTCCAAACAGAGCTCCTGTTTATTTCAGCGGCTTGTGGCTCAGGTCTTTAACTATTTGTAACAGCTAGTCTAAAAATGGGTGGTGTACTTTTGGGAAGTAATAACTCCTGCTGAATCCGAGTGTGCTATCCTTTCATTTCTGCAGGAGACAGAAAATACACAGAGGACAGTGTACGCATTCCCTCGGCCAGTGCCAGCCACAGTGTTTACTAGGGTTTGCTTGTCCCAGCTTAATCAGTCCCAAGCAAAGCAGCTCATTTCAGGCCCCAGTTACAAGTGTTAACACATCAAAGTATTATACATCAAAATTGCAAAAGATGAACCTCTGGTCCAGCCCTCTCCTCCTTCTCCACAGGCTTAACATTTTTGCATTCCCTAAACCGTCTTTGATTCTTCTGATGACTGAACTCTGCATATCCAAACTCTCCCCAAATGTCACCACTCCTTGCTCCATCCATGTTACAGCAACCACCCAACTATCCTCCTCAACACTCCACCACCCCAGATCCTTGCCTATTTAACTATTATATATCTGCACCATACAATTTACTGCCCTTCCCCTATCCTCAGCTTCAGGCTGTTGTCCAGCCTCTCTCATTCCCCTAGGATATTTTTTTCAGGTTGCTTTTTTGCCTTCCCAGACCTACTAACTCACTTCCGTAAAAGTACAAGTTGGGTTTTTTCATTATTTCTAACTCCTCCAGAGAATTATTTTCTGTCCTGTCTGGTGTCTGCAACTTCTCCTAGTTCAGTATCAGCTGCAGAGTTTGTGAACTTGTTCTCTGTTCTCTTCTGGAGATCATTAATGAAATATGAAACAAGACCAACCTCACAAAAGTCCCTCCGGCACTTCTCTATCCACAACCTGATATGCTGCTCTTTATCACCACCCTTTACTTTATTCCTTGTGCCTGTGTTCAGGCCACTTGACAGTGTTCATATCCAAAGTAATTTGAATTCATCTGAGAGTAAGATTTCATGAGATGCCGTTTCAAGTGCTTTACTAAATTTCAAATCCATTAGAACTTCTAATTTGCCTCCCTCAGCTGATTTCTGTGCATGTGTCCATACTAGCTGTGTTTGCTTGACAAAATCTCTGTACTCCTCTGTTACTCCTTGCCCATATGGTATAACTGCAGAAAATGGGGATGTGGTTGAGTGAGTTTGTGCATTGAATATTTGCTTTTTGTTGGAAAACTCAACTTTTTTTCTAAAAAACAATTAGTTTTTCTCAAGCAAATTGAATTAAAAATTTGTATAGCACATATAAAAACATTCCTCAGCATTATAACGTAATTTTTCTGTTGGCAGTAAACTTGGGTCCTTTGCAATGCAATCAGTTTCTTATTTAAATGTCCAGCTTCCTATGAAAACATGGACTGAGGTGTGCTGCCATGCCAAAATGCATTCACTGCTTCCGTGGAGGGCATCAAATTATCCATAGACATCAAATAACACATCAAAACCAACTAATCTTATGCAGCAAATATGATCCTGAGTCCAAATAACTACCTAAGAGCTGTCTAAATAGCCTAAATACCTAAAATAACTGTCTAAAAGCTGTTATGTGTAAAAATTATAACCCAGCTGTTCTTTACAGTGTTACTACCTGCCAGGTCATGCCTAACTGAAGTTACTTTATTCTGCTATTAAGCAAATTAAATAAAAATTATTTAGGAACTCTCACTTCCTATGCTCAAGAAGAAAGAAACCTTCTTATGTCTCCTTCTCTTTTTCTTTCTTTTTTTTGTTTTAGCACCATACAAAAGACTTCCAAAATTTCAGGAACAGTTGCTGGTTTTAATGATATATTGCAGATCCTTGTCAATATCTCTGCTGCTTCACACTTTTATTTCCTTAGGAACACTCAGCTGAGTACCATCTGGTCCTGGTGATTTACTGCTCTCGAGTTGCTGAAGTTGCTCCATAACTTTGTCCTAAGAGACTTCAACTTTTGTTATAAGGCCACACTCTGATTTCCTGTGGAAAGTGTCCTTTGGGACAGGAATTTCCTCATCACACTCTGCAGTGAAGATGGACACGGGAAATTAAATTTCGTTTCTCTGCTGTTCCACTTTTTCAGAAGAGGTCAGAGCCATGGCTGGATGGCCTACAGGCACAGGGGACTTACAGGTGGCTTTTTGTTTTCTACAGAGCCACTTTTTCTAACTTCCTACAGTGCCTGGTACCTGCACCTTTCAGATAATTTCTGCACTTCATCTCAGGAACCTTTAGCTATAACTGATTGATTCTGTTCTCAAAATGTTTGAAGGAATTGTTTTGTCTTAAAAAGGCAAAACATTTGGTATTTCTGCTACATGTGTGACTGGGACCCTGTTGGCATTTCCAGCATTTAACAACCACACTTCTAATTTGGAAAAAAATGGGGTTTTCCTCTCTTGCTGTGTGAAAAACCACAGAAACAATAGGAAAACAGACCAGATGCAAAATAATTGAATTGCCTGTACACAATGTACAGGGCAAATATGCACAGGGCCTGATCTAAAGCTAATTACAAGCAGTGGGATGTCACCCACTGATGTCAATGGAATCTGGATCAGGCCCAAAGGAAGTACACAAAAAAGCAGAGGGAGTTTTTTGTCTCGTCTTTCAGTTACAGTAATCATAGGTGTTGTTTGTAACAGTAGTAGGTAACAAATTTTCCAGTAAAAGTGTGATTTTTAAGTTGACAGTGTCCCTTTAAGCTTATGCACTTCTTCACTTAACTATGCCAGATTTACTCTCCCCTTTCTACTTTTTCTTTGCTCAGAGGTATACGTACCATCTGTGCATCTAATATGGTGTTCTTAAATAGCCTCCAGAGTGATTCAATGTTTCTTTCCCCCCCTCTTTTTAAACTTTCTCTTGCTTAACCCTTTTCCTTGATATTTTAGGACCTGCTCTTTCAGAGCTCCTGGTCCTTCTTCCTTAGGATGAAGTTACCATCTTCACACACTGAAGTCAGGAGTACAGCTACTTTTTCTTTTACTGCTTGTGCATTAGTTAAAACTCATGGGGAGTTGCCTCATCAAGGTATTGATAATGATAAATTACTTCTGCAAAAGGAGGCACGAGACTGAGCCATTCAACAACAGCCAAAGTCGACCATTATTAACACTACACAATGAAATAATTCAAAAATAATTCAAATTTCTCCTCATAAATATTTAAATGTCAGTGCACTGTTTCAATCTCTAGATTAATCTTTTAAGACTTATATTTAGTTCTAGGAGCTCTCTTCCACCTAATTTTTAGTAGCACTGTGCACCACAACCATGAAAGCCTGGGGGCTAAATTAAAAATAATAACAGCAATTGAGACCGAGTTGTTTGATTTCTAACTCAACAGGTTTCTCTTTTCGTTTGAGACCAAATTTCAAAGGAAAGAAGAGCTACAGGCATGCAGGACACTGCAGTGCTGCATCCATGCAGTAAGAGGAGAATTGCTGCATTTGGCCAGTCCAATGGAGATGCTGAGTCCTTGATGGCTTCCCACGCTCCCCAGGAAAGCTGCACCAGGCTACCATGCCCCACTAAAGACCCTTTCCCTCGCAGAGCCCAGAGGAGGGCCAGAGAGATGCTCTGCTCTCCTTCTGAAATAAATGGACAGCAACAGAGCCATGTCTCCCCCTCTTCCTGTGTGTGCCAGCCCAAGGACTGGTTCCTGCCTGAGCATCTCCACCAGCCCCCTGTGTGACAGAGGCATGGTCTGGCCTTCCGCTTCTTAGGCTGGAGAGTAAATAAACCAAAAACTTCTGAAGACACACACATGCACACACATGCTCCCCACCCCAAAACCCATCAAATACTTTATGACTGTTTATAAATATTATTAAACAGATGAGTACTTAAGATACAAAATTGCATCAAGTCTGACAACTCACAACATATGCTTATTTTCAATTTAAATTCAAATAGGTGAGTTGTAAATGCTTGGGTTTTTGACAGAGCACAGCCAGTCACTGAATTTATCTGGTCACCAAGCAATCAAATATTATTGGAGAAACAATTTTCTACAGGAAAGATATTTTACATTTTCAGACTTTTGCCCCATAAAACCCACCTCATTCTTCCATCAAGTTCAACACTTGCGCAGTAAGCATGGCTTGATTTATGGCAAGAAACTCACTTCGACTAACAATCCCCAGTAGTACATTTTCCTGTTCATCCAGCAGATTATAAGTTATATCCATTTGGCCTCTCCTAGCCTCATTTAAACTCACAAGGCCAGATTCAAGGTTAATGGGTGTAAGGGTTTCTTCAGTCTTCCCATAAACCAGCAGACGTTTGCAAACAAACCCAAAAGGGATGAAACCTTCCTGGCTAGAAGGGGCCAAAAAGATAGACAACGTGATTTATTCCCTTGATCTGACTCACTTTCATCCTTGAATTTATTGCAAGATTTCTATGGCTGATGGAGAGGAAAGTTGCCACACTGGAAGAGTAATAGAGTGATTAAATACAGACCGTCAGCTGACAAGAAATGTCGCAACACCACTGAACTGCTGCCTCACCTTCACAAATTACTTCACCACTTGCAAAATGTGACAGTAGTGTCAGCTCCTGAGACACTTTAGGACTAGAAATTACCTTCCACCTTCAGCTAGGCCCCTCAGGTTTTCTACTTCTGCCCAGCGTGGTACCCTGCTTGGGCGGAATTTTGTTCTGCTAAACTACATGCTTAATTCAAATTTCTGTATTCCACACATCCTTTCAGAAGTGTGTATGAATGGTGTTGCTCACAATATTGTTCCTAATCCAAACACGTTTCTGAAAACCATATTTGCTTAATTTTGGTTTTCAAATAAAAATATATAGAGTGAAAAAAATACTCAACCTCCTTTTCAATATTTCCCTAAGTTAATGAGCTGACTGATAAATGAACAGATGCATTAAGGCAATAATTTATTCAAATGTCATGATATTTTTGAACAAACATTTAATATGCATTTCTTTATTTGCCCAGCTCATATTAGTATTAATGATTGATGTGTTCATTAGGAAAGGGAAAAGTGGCACCAAATATAGTCTGTGCAAATTAGATTTACTTTGGAAATCTACCCTAAGCTTTAGTGAGAATAAAGACTGTTCTTGATGTTTATTCTGTGTTGAGCATGTGAAAATAAAGCTGGAAGGTGCCTAATTTCATACAAAGCCAAGGTTAATCTAAGGTAACCTGAGCTGAGATGTGAAACAAAGGAGAGCAATATTTTTTTGAGCAATTGGCTAGCTCACATAGGTTGGAGCCAAAGGAGTTCAGAGGTAAAGTATGCACCGGTGTGTATTATACCTGCTCATTTTCTGAATGCATCATTGTTATTCATTTAAACTCTTTAACCAAAAATCCCTTGGTGATGTAAAAATGTCCTGGATGCAGACTATGAAGTCTATCTTGCCAAACTTTTTAAAGGAGCAAAATGTCTGTTTACCCTCTAGTGTCCTCCTCTCCCCTTCAAAAATTCATCCTAAGTGAGTTAAAACCTCAGTAAAGCTCCTTTGTAACTTCCAGAAAAATGGCTACTGGCCATATTTCTCTCCAAATCACTCTGCAGGTAGCAACTTCTTTCACTTCTCCAATACCAAGGTGTCAGAACATCTGTTTAAATCCAAATCATTGCTCTAAACTGCATTCACCCAGTGTGCAAAAAACTTAGAAGCATTTCCAGTCAAGTCCTAACACAATTAGTGGGTTTTTGTTGTACCATCTGTATGTAAACAAAACCTGTTTCTGGAGAAAAGGAAAAGCGCAGTTGTTGAAGCTGTCCAGAACTGATGTGAGGACACCTCACATAAACTGGTTGCTTTGTTTGAATCAAATGCCTGCCCCCCAAGAGGCAGCTGTAATTAGCATATTCATCTTGATATAACCAAAGCAGCCAGAATGCAACACGACTGATGTAATGTGACACGGTGGTTAAAATTAAAAGTGAACACGCCTTTTAATTGGATTGGATACCTGCTAGTAATTCAGACAATGAGAATTTGATTCAAATTTATAGTATTAAATGGCAGCAGATGGACATTAAAATGTCCATTGAGTTTGCAAACTGGCAAGCATGCTGGGTTTGCCAGATTCCTTCATTAAGTCACTGGGGCATCAGTCAGGTGTTGTTGCCCATTTCATTGTTAGCAACGGCAACACATTTTGCTTTGTTGTGGGTGAGCAGCGAGATATTCTGACTGATGGCCTCAGTTGGTTAATTTGGAATTTCATTTTCCTCTTCTAATCATGAAAAATCCTAGTTCTGGTTTAGGGAAGCAGTTCGATGAGATCTCTGGGTTTAGCATTCTGTAAGTAACAAGGGCAGCTGATGACAGTAAGGCAATGATGCTCATCTTCTTTCTGACCAATACCACTCATTTCTTTCACAGCTCAGGATTTTCTTGATATTTCAGTCTCTGTTCCAGATTCTTGGTCACCATCTGTGGCCTTCAACCCTCCACAAACTTTAAAAACATCTTCTGAATGAGGTTATTTTCCCTATTCCTCCTTCTCCAGCCAGTTCCTCAAAGAAGTTTGCAATTGTGCCCCACGCCTGAGCTGTTTCCTTTGCAGACTCAGCGCCTCATCTGCATTCACTCATCAGTGCTCATTTATATCTCAACAAAGCAATCACAGCTATGGAGATGTTTGTTGTCTTTTTCCCCTCTACCTTCAAGCATTTGCAAGAAACCTGTTTAATTGGCTGCTGTGGCAAATACACGCAGGCACACACGCAGATGTGCACACACAAATACACGCACGCATGTTCTACGCAAACCCACAGCAGCAGAAGCAACTTCGTGAACCATTTATTAAATCCTGCTTTTCTCTACAGCTCCACAGAACCAAATATGGACAACTGCATGCAAAGAAGGTGTGACACCTGCTCTGCACTGACCTTTCTGAACACCTGATTAATGCAAGTTAAATCTCTAGGAGAAACAGATTTTCTATTCAGAGCCCCATGTGTTTCAAAACGTATTAGGGAAACAGAGTCTAAAGCAACAGCTAAGCTTTTTTGGTTTTTTTTGTCATGGCATTATTTGCATCAAGTTGCTTTAAGTAATTTTCCAAATTTCAATGAATAATGATCACTTTACAAATTAAAGTTTGCAGATGCATAAGAAAGAAATGAAAGTAGTTCTTTTTTTGCCATTACTCATTGACTTAACAGTGAGATTGTTAAATATCTCTCATGCACTGTAAGGCTGAAAATTAAGATTGAAATCAAGAGAACTTTCTCTGACAATCCTCAGTAATAATTCTGGGGAATGATAGCTGCTGTTTACTCTCAGTTTATAGTGTGTGTTTGTATATAAATATCCATATTATTACTTAGTGATAGACATTAATTAACCAAAAAACTATGCAGGCAGAAGTGCTAAAGTTTTATGATGTTTCATGCTCTTTATCATCTTTAAATATAGCTTGAAAATGTGAGGAGCTGTCTAATGCAACAGAACTCAGGACTAAATAAATGTGTATGACTTCTTACAGCTCCATTTGATAGTTCACATTCATTTTTGCCACACAGATGAGATAAAAGACCCTAAACCACACTCCCTGCCTGCACTACCAACACACAGTCTTGCCCATCACTGTATTTTACAGTGAGAAAAGTCATCCTTGTTTACATCTTCATGGGGCTAAAGAGTAGTTTACTTTTACTTTTTGATTTATGCTTTTTTGTTTATTAGTATGAATGAAATTGGACTGCACCGTAAACAAAAACATCTATCTTTCTTCCTAATTGGGAGACAGTGCGAAACAGGAACAAGGTCAAGTATAAAATACTGTCTGAGAACCTTGCAGTCACTATGTCTCCAAAGTCTTAGTCAAATCAAGTAAATTACTCTTTAATGTATCTGTGAACAGAGTTTATAACCTCTATGAAGTCAGTTCCAATTCTACGTTGGGCTATTTGGTCATAATAAATTTGTTTGCTGACCCATTGAGTCAATAAACTTAATTTCAAAATTAATCTTTTCAGGCTTCAGACTCACTGGATCCAATTATGAGTCCAACCGTTCCCTTTAAATTTCATCTTCTGAAACTTGGTGGTCTAGTGCTTTTTGCCCTTACATGACTCCTTGGTACTTAACTTTGTACAAGTTGGCCTACAAAATTAAATCCAAGAAGGGAGCATCCAAATCTTGTATCTTCAGTTACAAACATTAGTACCAAATGCTCGCTTTTCCTGCAATGGTTCCTTTTATTGGTTCCAGTGTTATTATACTCAATGGGTTATCATTATACAATATTCATTATGTGTATTTGACTAGGCAAAATGGACAAAACAGGAGCAGGAATGCAGATTTGGGTTATTTTTGTTTGGCGGTGGCAGTGGTGGTATTTTTAGGTTTCTTTCTAAATTGGATCTTGTCTAAATACTTTGGGTTTTGCTTAATGGGGTAAACGCCTCAACTTTTTGTTCATTTATCTCTGATAATTTAGATAAACTTAGTCTGTTGGGAGAGTCTTTATAATTTCAAAACATATATATTTCTATTCTTGCAAGGCATGGCTGCTGGCTGATATAATTTTAAATGGTCATGACTTAAAAATACCTGGAGCAAAATTTGCATTTCTTATGAGAAAAGCAACTTAAGGTTGCACCAGTCTTTTTCCCATCCCAGACATGAAGCTCCCTGACAACCCTGGAAGGCTATGGAAGGATGCAGACGATACAGGGACACAACTTCTGGAGCACAAACAGACACAACTCCAGCAGGACAAAAGGCAGGAAAGCCTGATGGGCACTTCTGACTTGACTGCTTGGGTTCGAAAGCACCCAGGACCAGGAAGGTACCAGCTTATTCCAGCATGTTGCTACTCTTGCTAAACCTAGTGCAGGAGAGGGCTGGGAAGGAGTTAGAAGCTGGGAGCAGCCAGTGCCCAGCTAACCTGGGGCTTTCTGGAGCACTTTCAGAGTACTTCAATGTGGGCTCATGTCAAGTCTTCTCCCAGCTGGGAATCTGTGGCATGCAGCACTGCAGTGTGCATTTGCCTTGTGTATGGGAAAAGGTTTTTTTAACAGGATGATTACAAAAGTCCTCTTTCTGAACAGAGCCATTGTCATTCAGGGATGGATAATACACAGCATTACTTAGTGCTGTTTTGAGGCATTAGTGATGACTAATTCTTTACTGCTTAAACAGTCCTATCATTTGAGGCAAGCACTTATTACAGCACTTCTTATCTAGGGGAGGGAGGGAAGACTGCTTAACGTGATCCATTAGGAAATTCAAGCCTTAAATAAAGTGACCACAAAGACCTATCAGCTCCCAGAAATGCAGCAGCTGTACATATTTAATGTAATACAACACTATATTGTGGCAGAGATCCACTGCTTAAAACATGCATAAGGCAGGTGAAACGTGACTGTTTTGCTCCTCTGTTTGAAAAATGAGAAAGTGTAGAGTGGCATAACTCCTTAAAATACATAAATAAGCATTAGACTCATGGAGAAGACAGGTACGCTGTTGGAATAGCAGCAACAGAGCAAAGGTCAGCAGTTAAATCTGAAACTATTGCAGCATGGTTCTTTTGATCTTTTTCCTCAAACTGCATTCTGTTACTAACAGGTGAAGTGCAAAACAAAAAGTGTGAGGGTCTGCTGAGTTCTACTGTGCTTGTCTTAATTTAACAGCAGCACTTCCTGAATATTTTGTCCCCTCATCATCTAATGCCATAAACACACATGCAAGGGGCAGCTACTGATTTTTCCTGCTCAGTCAGATCCTGTAAAATTCCGAGTTCCAGAGATCCAAAGAGAAAGAAAATTTAACTCAGCGGCTTAGCTTTGAAGCAGAGCCAATCAACATGTTAGTGATAATGTTTTCTCACCATGTTTTGCCAAGTCCTCCCATATGACATTTTGTTAGTTTGAAACCTCTTTTGTGAATAAAAGGACGTTTCACTGGGATATGCTGGTATATGAAAATATTAGGAACATCTATTGTGTTTATATATATGTGTGTGTGTATATACACACACACACACACACACACATACACACCTACAAATTAATGAATACAGAGAGCTTTCTGGATGGAAATATTCAGCATCTTCTAGAGGAAGTTAACAGAGGTGTCGGAAGGGGAACCAGGGAGAATGTGAAGCTCTAATTCATCCTTTCTCATCATACAAGGACAAAAAGGCCTCCAATAAAGCACAAGGGTAATAAATAGTAAGTCACGTAAAAGTGAACTTTTTCATATACTGCCTCACGGATTGAATTCATGGTCATAAACTATTACTGAATCCTGCTACTAATGGGTTACTAGAAGGTTGAAGTATACCTATGCATTATGTCAACATGTGTTTATTTTAATTTAGTGGGGATCTAAACCTCATATTTCAGGATCTAAGCTGTAGGTGAAAAAGAATACACCAAGTTCTTTCATCTGCCTCTCCAAGGTTTCCCAAATCTGGTACTCATCAGTTCTGGGCACACAGGACCACCTAACCAGGATCACTGACAATGCCTCCATTACTATGACGTATCTTATCCATGTAAATTTGTGACTGGAAGTCACAGGAGCATCAGCTGACAGAGCTCTGTATCCTGTCAGCCCAGAGTGTCTGGACTGTGCCTTACACATTGTAAGACACACTGAACTGCATGTGATGAATGTGCACGTGTGCACATGCACATACATCCATGCAAATTTCATTTCAAATGAGGAGCAACTGAGGAGCACATATTTCCCTCCTCTACACGTTACATTCTTTTCTAGATAAAAAGAATGTAAACAAAACTCTTCACAGAACACTCATGTGACTTTTACTTGCCTGTCTGCTCCAGTAGACACTATGAGCTTGATTCTCTAAGACTGCCACTAAAATTCCACTCTACTGATTTTTGCAACCTAATTGTTCAGGCTTTTTTTTTTTTTTTTTTTTTTTTTTCTTTTTGTTTTTTTATATNTTTTTTTTTTTTTTTTGGCAGGATGATGTGAACCAAATTTATAAAGGAGGTTATTTTGCTATAACATTGCATTTTGAGCCTAGAATCCATATTACTTATTTGTTATTATGACAGATGTATAAGACCAGATTTAGAGACCTGAAGTCAGTTTGAACTTGACAGGCTTGGAATGTTCTGAAGCATGAAAGTAAATGGCATCATTTAGGAAACTAAAAAGTAAAGGGTTTTATGAATGATAAACATTTCTAAGGCAATAAAGCTGCCCAAAGTTCACACTATTAAGCACCAAAAGGACACAGCTACTTTTTTAACAACTAAAAATTTGAAGTGTTTCTTTTCTATTTTTCTTTAAATGACATGTTAGAAATTCTGCTGCAGAAAAACAGCTGCTGAAGTAACCTAGAGGGCATTTTCAGGCACTGTGCTTCAGTGATTACAGCAATTTTTGTAGACATTCAATATCAGGATTGCTTTCTAATTTTAGATGGAGTTAAATTTAAATTGAGTAGGAGGGGCTTTCATATTACTTTAGATGTTCTAACATGGCTTACCCCAATCCAAAAACTGTATAGTGTCTGAATTTTGTGGCAATGATAACTTATTAAAAATTATACATTTTTAAAGAATGAAACTAGCATCAGTGAAAAGATACCCACTATTGTGATGGGACTGAGACTTAGGGCCTAAAATCATTTACCCACTGGCCATGATCCCAATGCCATGGGACCTGGTGGCACTGTCATACACAACCTTTCTCTGTTTCTATGATACCTCCTCTTAGCTGTGTATAGGTAGGAAGTATCCTGAGATTCTAAGGCCAAATTTGGAGTCTTATGTTAATGCTTACTAGTATTTAAATTCCCTGACTCTTACAAAACCCAAGTATCAAGCTGAGAGAAACTGAAAGAAAGAAAGTTAGTAAAGGGCTGACAGTCCAACAGACAATACAGATGGAAAGTGGAGGGACTAGGTGAAACAGAGAAAACAAAAGAAAAGAGTTTCTATTAGATGCTAAATGAGACTCAGGCTGGGCCTGATTAAAGCCATGTCTATGTAGGTTACATCTTTCCTTATTTCTCTTACCTTGTTTCTCTTGAAATATGCTCTTCGGCAAGCTGCAAAGCACTTCTCGCTGCAGAAGCATTTCACTTCACTTCCCATACTCAGGGAATAGCGCTTGATTCCAACTTTCTGGCACCAGGCACACATTATTTGTACATTTGACACATCATCTTCTACAACAAAAATATAAGAACAATGTTTATGTGAGATGCAAACACCTTCCTCAGACATCTGCACACTTACTCTTAAATACAAATAGCACCGGCTCATCCTATTTCTAACTCCCTCCCTGTAGGAGAGCAGAACTGTGCCTGCCTGTCATCACCAGCTTCATCCTCAGGCAGCCGCTGACCTGTGCCAGCCAGACTCGGCAGACTGGCAAAGCTTCTAAAATGGCTGGAAAAGATGATTAGCTTCAAAAATGGTGCACTGCTGGAAATCTCTGGAAATCTCAAGAACTTTTTAGCACATTTAAGAGCGCACAACTCTTTATTAAACGAGTAACCAAGACTGAAGGTTCAGTGCATATTGCTGCTTTGTTCTTCTTACTTACAGTCTGCTGTAGTGAGTCCCTGAGATGCTCTGCTCAGCAAGCTGGTGATAAAACACAGCCAGAAGGTGCTGCACCAAGGCAGGTCTCTAACACAAGCCCTCTGCTAAATAAGAAGGAACATAAAACACCCCTTTTCTGCATTATTTTTGAATAATGACTATCATATAAAACAGGGAGCTTTTGTGTGAATTCAGCAGTCACAGAAACACAGACTTGAGCAAGGCAGAAGATGCAGCACTGTGGCAAAATCTGCCAGGTTAAGTTTCAGTCATCATGCTCATTGGCCAACTTTTAATTCAGGCAGAGTTCCTGAGCCTCTTTCAAGCCCTTCTCTAATGTGTGTTACGAATGTGGCATGTGTGCCTTCTGCCATGTAAAAAGACCCCAGAGTTTATTTACTAACATGCAGCAATATCCTTGTGTGGCCATCATTCCCACCCCGGCTTCACAGACAACAGCAGTGAGTAGTTAAGCCTACTAAACAGATCAAGTCAGCAAGAATCTTTCTGACTTAAAATTCAGAATTCTTCAGTTATGTCCAGTTTATGATACTGAATGACCTTTCAGTTACAGACAGCAGTCATTGTCTAACTTCTGGGAAAAAATATCCCTGGAGACTAATTGTTAAAGCAGTTCCTGGTCCATGAGCTGTGGAGAATTCATAGCTTAGAGATTCTGTCATGCAGCCATCCTATTTCCCTATAAAGGATTTGTTTTTGAAGCTACACTGTCATCGTTCTGTAAAATTATTGGCAAACTAATTTTTAGCAGAGTGATTTGGCTCCTTTCCCTGACTATCATAACTCAGAACTACGTGCTGCATTTTACTCACCTTAGTGGAATAAATATTGCCACTTTAATAACTTTTTTTCCTTCCACAAATCGTGTTACGATTTACAGCTACAAATAAAATTACACAATGTAAAATAATGACCTTTTAGTTTTAATCAGACTGTCTACCTTTAAACCTATATTTAAGTCTGAGTTATAGCACAGATTTATGTTTAATGTATTGTATCACTTACCCTTTAGAGTGGGATTTGCCAGTGTTATAAGTGCCTTCATATACTGAACGTGAAGGGAAATCAAAACAATTTGGCCAAAATTATCACTAGCCATCTATAGGGTCAAAAAGCCTGCCCTGAGCTGGCTGTAACATCAGCCAGGCACACAGGGTGCTGCTATGCTGGTTTTGCATGGGGTCACCAAAGCTTCCTCTGCAGACTGGTCTTGTCCAGGACGCCAACTACTCCACACAGACCAAGAGCTCTTCCCCCCCATTCTTATCCTGAGCCATTTGAAGTATGAAGCTTTTACAAAGGCACCCTGATTCAGCTACTTTTGCACCATAATAAGCCAATTCCTTACAGACTGAACCTGCCCCTTTGAATGTACCAGGACAACAGAAGATCCTCTGAATCAAAGGAACCAGACAGCAGACTCTTGTTTCAGATAACAGTAACATATATTCCCCTACTGATAAGAAGCATTTTATCTCTGGAAAAGAGAAGATCTACCAGTGATACCTTTCTAATAGCCTTCATTTCTGGTGAGAGGAACTCTCATAAATGAAAAAAGAATATTACAGAGCTGAAAGAGAGTTCACCGGCAAAGTAGGCGCTGAAGTAGCTCTTTTTGAAGCAGGTTGGCTTGTCTGGGGCACAGTTTTTAAGGGATACACAGAGATGCACCGCTGGGATTCTCAGGGGCTTTCATGAGTGATTTGATAGGGGGAACACCTCAGATGTCATTCAATTCCTATTCACTGATTCACATGAACTGTCTCCCATGGATGATGAGAAAGACCCACACAATTGTTCATTTTTAATTACACAGGCTCTCAGCAGCAGCTGTGTACATGGAAAAGCCATGTTATTCACTTTTCTGCACTCTTCTGCAGGCGGTTATGCAGGACAGTCAGGTTCAGTCCACCTCCTTCTCCAAAGACTTCCTCTAAGATACATCCTGGTGAGGAGATGAGAGGGAGAGGGATTTTCTGTGTCAAGCTGCTGTCTTGTCATGCCCTGTCCAGCAGAACTTCACTACCACCTCACAGGGAATCCTTTGAAGTAGTATTGCTTTACTTGTGGTCCACAGATCTGACGGTCAAAAAAATAGCAGAGAATGGTCTACAAACTACTACTTCCAGCCACTGTATGCTCTTCCAGGAAGTGACATGTGATATTCAGGGGGCATCCTCAATATTAGTCAAAATGGTCATCATTTTGAAAGAAAGAAGGGGGAAAGGGAGGGACACAGTCTAGCTACATACAAAGAACTTCAACTGTTTCTCTATTCTACTCCTTTTTCATCCTAGTCATCAAACAATGTAATCCTTTTCATTTCATGGTAACAGCAATAATAGAACTAGATGCCTCTTCAATTTAATAGACTCAGAAATACTGTCACAAAAGGATTAACTGAGTATGGCCATGTGAAGCAGCCAGGAAACAGCACTACTTCAGGAGGGGGTTCAGAGTACACACTTCCTGGGACAGGACATTAATACATCGCTTTTTAAGTCATCTGCGCTCCCTCAGGTGTACATGTGCCCAAGCCAATTTTTGATGCAACTCTAACTTTTTGTAATGCAGTTCATCAAGTGAAATAGAAAACATCCAGTATCACATGTTTATGGACCATCAACAGGAGCCCTGTCCAGCCCAGCAGGAGGAAAACTTGATTTAAATCCAAATCCCTTCTTTCAGCTACAAGTGAAGCTAAGAACAGCAGAGAAAGGAACCCATGCTTGGTACCTGGGAGAGTACAGAGCTGTGCCCTACAGCCTATGGGTGTGGATGACAACTGTGGACAATGATAAAGGTCCAAACCTGATTGTGTGCTTCCCTTCATATCGGTTGTGGTAGAGATCTGAGCAAACCTTGTGAAAAGAACTAATAGGAATGTTTTGTTACAGTGTGTTAAGCTTAGTGACCAAAAAAGAGGACTGCAACATAAGCAGAAAGTAGTACTTCATCTATTTCTACCAGCAGTGAGAACCAATAATGTACCCTCAAAACATTAAGACTGTGTGACATAAGAACTGACAGAGTCTTGGGATTTAAGAGCTGTCATCTGCTAAACACTAACTGGAATAACCTGAAACCAGAAATTTGTATCCTGTGTTCCACTCAAGATAAAATTCCTCTCACTTTTTCACAGACCTTTGTTTTTCAAGGCCAAATTCTTTGAAAATCACTTTACCAGATTGCTGTCCTGCTTTCAGAAAAATGTATCAAATCCCTGTTCCTAGAGCACTCAGCTAGAAGAAGCTGCTGCTAAGAGATCACAGGGAAGCAGGAAATTTCAAATCCAGAAGTTTAAGCCTGGTTATCTGTCTTCAATCTTTATTCTAATCTTCTCCTGATTAGAACCGCACTAAGAAATCTTCTCCACAATAATTATACCAGTTTATTACATCGGCAATGTTCTCCTTTGCTCACAGTCAGACTTTTGCTGGTACTCTGGCTTAGCATATCTGCTTAAAGTAACATGAGCTCATCCTGACACCATGCCTACATCCATCATGTGAGCTCTCACTGGAGCAGCTCTTCTGATGAAGATCATTCACCATCACTTTTAGGACTCATATAGCTATGCTGACACATGTTTGTAAAGTACAAAAATATCATTTGCAAGTCCTGGCACAGATGATTTTGAAGTGAAAGAAAATACTTTTTAATAACTGCTTTTTTTTTCCCCTCCATCTGGGCCTGCAACTTTATGACCTGCTTTTGCAAAGTGTTTAGCATGTTCTCAGATCTGTCACACTTTTGACAGGTAGCATGGGCACTCTTACAGGTGAGACAAAGAGGAGATGGGACTGACACAACTGAATAGTAACAGGAAGGCATTCAGCAGAACACACATATTGCTGTCCTCTGTAATTAGACATGGTAACAGAAAGATAAATTATTTCTGCATACTGTACAAGATCTAAATTTCTAGCCTCTACCTTTCTGAGTTCTCATCTCTTTACAGGGAGAGATATTGTGGGAGTTACAATAGTGTGTTTTTCTGCCTCTGGGTTGTGTCATTACAGATGGAAGAAGTACTCCCTGCACCCACCACACAGATACTGTTCAGTTACATCTCCTTGTGGTTTTTATCCTGTGTATTTTTCATAATGAACAATGCAATAAACACAGAGTGTTTGCAGTGTTAAATCATGTTCCCAAAGGGAGTAGTTTGTATAACAAGATAAAATTATCACATTATAATAACTAAATATGCATCAGTCTAAAGCATGCTTCAATTAATCATCAAAAGTTTGCACCGCCTCTTTAGGTCTTAATTAAGGAGAATGTTTGGTGTTTTTTTCCTTTCAAACCAGTGTGAAGGAGCTGCAGAAAATTGTTCCTCTTAAACCCAATGAGCAGCAGTTTACACTAATCGATCTTATATGGAGCCATAATTTAAAGAGGTGGGGGAAGTGAAGGAAGGCAATGAGTACAATGGAGTAAATCCATCATCTACAGCCCTGTCTCTTTATCTAAGCAAACCAGCATAACCTACAGTGTTTAGTGCAATGTTCCTAAAATTCCTACAATTCTGGAGTTAAATCCTGATCAGTGTACTAACATTTAGGTTGCAACACTCTACTAATACTGTTTTGAACTGAGGTGTATTTTCAATTTTAACTCCAGCTTCAAAAAGTTGGGTGAAACTAAATGCAGCTACAGCTCTAATCCTGCATATTATGATGATTCAAGGGCAGGTACTTCAAAAACTTACTTTCCATATTTCCTTGCAAGAAATTCAGCAGGAGATACTCAATTCTTCTGGCAAGAAGATAACATCTCTCCTGAAGATGTCCAACCACAGTACTGTTGTGCAGAAGGAAGACCAGGAGGATGGAGTGTTTGGGATTGAGACCTCAACTACGGCACCTGGACCGAGTGAGCCTTTGTGAAACCTGTACATTGACTGTGGTGGTACCCATGATCTGATACAGAAAATGTTGTGGCATCCCATCCCTCTTCCCTGTCTCCCAACCAACCAACCCACCTCTGGCATGAGTTTCCTTCCACCACACTACCAGAAGCCATGTCTCTCCACTACTGCTTACATCCACTTTCCTCTCTTTTCCTCTTTGCTGCATCCTAACCCCTCACACAGCAGTTTGGATCCCAGCTTTTTTGGGTAGCGAGCTACAATAGTCCTTTTACCTTGAGCTGGGAATTGTGTTCAATCCATTGGTATATATGTCTTTAAGTATTCTAGCTGCTTTCACTATTACTTTCTAATGAAAAGCTGCAAAACTTCCTTTTTAAAGACTTTAGATCTTAACTTGACTTGAGCATCTGCAGCAATAACAGTAAGGGCTCACTGTTTCCACTGGGACTTGCCAGGATTTCAGAACTGGATAACTCAGAGTTACCCGCTGCTGCTCCTGAAATCCCAGATCACCATTGAAGAAAACCAAGCAGCATGTATTCATATTTTTCATCCCAAAGCAGTTCCTGAGGTTGTCGATGCCAAGCAAGGCAGAAGCACTGCTACAGTCAATTTTATTACACCCAAAATGCTTTACAAAATTAATCTCAAACTAAAAAAGGTGAAGAAACAAAACTCCTGAGACATTGCTGCAGATCCCATTGTGGTATCACCTTAAGTGCTGATCCTCTAAACAGATGGGGCATGTGACAAACTTAAGGTACAAAAAGTACGTTAAAAAATTAATTACCAGAGGAAGATTAAAATATAGGGCTGACAATAGAAAGCTTGCTGCAGCCATCCCTATGGAAATACCTCAGAGCCTCTACAATGCATTTCCTTTTAAGGATCAGTCTCTTCAAGTTCACTACTCTGCCAATAAAGCAAAACATCCCAGCCCCTTTTGAAAAAATCATTTTGGGGAACCACGGCCTGCCTACATTTTCTATGCATGAGCTGAGGCACATTCTTATGCATAGTTCAGTAGGGACTAAATGCACAACACAAAAGCTGACATTTAGGCAGGTTTTAAACACGCAAACAAAAAAAGCACCTATTTCAGCTAATAGAGGGGGAACTCCCTGTGTACTTTGAATATATGCTATTAAGGTGCATACATGGACTTTATGATTTTCTTTTTAGCACAAAGGAAACACTTGGCCCTCCACAGAGAGCAAAAGACATCAACAGCAGGCTAGATGGGGCAGGCATCCTGGCAACCACTGGCATTTAAAAACCCAGGCAGTAACAACCCTATGATCAGTGTAAATTTGATGATGTTTCAAACAGAAAACAAGTGAAATAATTTGAAGAGTAGCGATTATAGGATTTGTTGCAGTGGTCAGAGGGTGAAACCTACAGTTAGAGAAACGGTAACGCTCTTCAGCAACCAGAAGATATTTGTGAAATACTGAAGAGGGATCCAGAGCATAGTAAAATGAAAGTCTCCTCCATACATAGACTTGACCTGATAGTGTGGTCTTTACTTAAGGAAAACTGCCACTGGGTTCTGCCTAGAATCAAACTTCTTGGTACTGTAGTCATAGATCCAATTCCTCAGTGAATTTGAACAGATGATCTTGGAATTCATTTTTAGTGGCCTGCTAACTACCATTTAAAACATCTTTTATGCTTTCAGATTCCTCCAATGCAATTTAAATATTGAGAGAGGTTACAGTAGGCAGTTCCAGAATGTTTGTAGGGCAGGAACTCTGCTTATTCCTATATGCTGCACAAAGTTACTCATTGGCACTTGTATTTACAAAATCTCCTATGAACTTTAATTCTAAAGCAATGCTAAACCATAACAGAGACAATCACTCATTCCTTTCTATAAAATAACTTGCTTTAGTATTTGAATCTGGTATTTCTTTGCCAGGTTAGGTCACTGGCTGATCTTTACAAGGTAGTCAGCACTGGAAATGCTTCTCCTTCTCCTTTAAGACATTTTGTCTCACCAAATAAAGTTCCAGCAGCCCAGTCCTCCTTCACTTTCCCAAGTTTCTGATAACTTCTGGTACAACTCCAATCATTATAATTTGGAAATCACTTAACCTAACGTTATGTACAGACACTCATCTGTGGGTTGTAGGCTTTACATCCCCTTTCCTCCTCCAAATGTACTCAGTATCTTGTGAAAACCTTGGGAGGGAGCATTATTTTTCCCTCATATTTTTTTTCCTCTGTGGAAAGCTCAGTCAACTGCGTGACATCATCCTTTCTGCCTCCCCTTCTACTGTGTCCCTTGACAGTGACCTCCCCTCACAGTACAGCATCACAGGAAGCTGGTTCTTGTTTGGGATGATCAGAGCAGCAGGCACACTCTGTGCATCACTTGTACACAGAAGGAGGCAGGAAAAGGAAGAATTTGGTCGACCCTCATGCTCAAAGGATAGACCAACCAGCAGTTGTACCCCCTCCACCAAGGCACTGCCGTGGGGATCACAAGACAAATCAAAGAGCACTCAAAGAAATGGGAAAACTGAGACACCATGGCCTCCAGCAGGTGCCAGGGGAAAGAGGCAGCTTATTCTCACCTGCATAGAAAGAATTTTTTGCGTTCTTCTTTGACTACTCTTGATTTTAGCCTTCCTTCATCCCAGGTAAGAAGAGTTGTCCAAACTTGCCTGAGCAAAAGGGCAGAGTCACCCTAAGTGCCCTCTCAAATTTACTCTATCATTAAGGGCTGCAGAATAACAGAAGGTTTGCACACTACATACTAAGGCCTTGTACCTTGCACAACTGTGGTGAGATTTTTAGTTCTGGGTTATTCCTGGCTATTGCACTTCTGTTCCTTGCTATTTCTATGCAACTTTTAAATTGGAAAAAACAAACAAACAAAAAAACCCACCAGCCTTCTTTACATTGCTGTGCAGAAAATAAGAACCTTCTAGCACCAAGTAGAACTAATCTTAGGATGAGTTTGTTGCAATAGGCTGTACTCAAGACTAACCTTGAAGATCACTCAGAATCTGCTGTCAGGTCTAAACATAGTTACCAGCCTGCTGGGCAAGAGGGACAGTTATCAGCCACAAGGAGACTCTTACAGCAGCTCTCTGGAGGCTGAACTGCCTTCTTATTTGCTTCCAGATGCAGGTTGGATGGCTGATGCTGGCTTATAAAGTCACGTCTGATTTAGGTACTGCTTGAGTGTGGTCTATCTGCCTGGTGATGCAGATCAATGGAGTGGTCTTGCAAACAGCCTCCACATCTAAGTAACTTGCATTCCTCTGATGGAGGCTTCCCATGACTGGATTTAGCATCCTGCACTGACATAACCTCAGCGCACCACACAGGGCCCATGCATTTAACTCAGCCTTCCTTGGGTTTAATTCTGAGGTACAGCAAAGAGAGAGTGCCTTTATTGGAGCTGTTTATATTTGGTTAGTAGCACCCTATGTTTTCCAGAATCATATAAGCAAATTGGAACCTAGCATTTCATTTGACTAAAACAGAAATCTGAACAGCTTGAAGACAAAATTTTAGTCAGACTGCTCAAAATTATTTGGTTTTCAAATAAAATTACAAAAAAAACCCCAAAAACCAAAACAAAACCCACTTTACTACTAAATAGGCATGAAGGGAAAAAAGGTAATTTTGTTAACTCTTCAAGGTTTTAGCATGGTCATACAAAATATGAATGCAGACAGGACAATTTTCAAAGTTTTTCAGCACGCTCAAGGAAAACCTAATCTGCTGAAATCTTCAATGACAGCTTCCAAGACAGTTTAGGATCAGCACCTTCTTCCTCTTCTTTTTCAAACTGATAGCTGTTTCTGATAAAGAATCATATTTGCCTTCCTAGAAATCCTGTTTCCCTTGGTTTCCTGTGTCTTTCCCAGTGCCTTTTCTACCTCTGCAACAGCTATGTCAGTGCACATTGCAGAGTATCTTTCTTGTTTCTCTGTTCCTGTTTGTGAGCATCCCCCGTGCTCTGCTCTCTCTTCTCCCTCTTACCTGTATTGAATCTTACCAGCAAAAACTATTCAACTAATAATTCAATGGATCTGCTTAGCCTCTTCAGACCATTGCCCTCCTGTCCAAATGAATACCTCAGCCTGTCTCTCTGACACCTCTTGACTCATGCTGACCCTTCTGTTCAAGATCAATATAGCAAGAATTAAGGTCTTAATAATTTCTCCCTGAGTGCTCACTCCGTATTATTTGCTCAATAAGGGTGGACTGCACCATCTTTCCTGTCCTTCAGGTTCGTGATTTAGGTATCATTTTCACCTGTGGGCACTCCCTTTTGAGCTATATTTAAGTCTTGTAGCTTTTTCTCCTGTACAACATCTAAAAGCTTTCCTCATCCATTCGCAAACTCTGGAAGCATCCAAATTCTTAGCCTCTCAGTCACTACAGTGCATCAATACCAGGTGTTCTCTCTGGGCTGTAATGTAACCTTGTCCTCTGTGTGTCAACACAAAATATGCTGCAAAGATCCCTTTTCCTGCCCAGCATTTTAACCTCGAAGCTTTCTTTTGGCCTCTTTCTGCCTCTCTCTCCCATCCCCTTGCTTCATTTATCCACTCAAATGTGGATAAATGCTTTGGTGTTTGTGGCAGGTCAGTCATAGCCTGTCTGTCCCCCATGCTGAAAATGTCGACCTTCACCTTATTAATTAATGATGTGAGTCTAATTATTTGCCTGCTCAACTCAAAGAAGCACCTTTGTGCTGTTTCCAAAGTCATCCCCTGTGCTTGCGAGGGACTCTGAGAAAACATCCCCAGAGTTACTCTTGTCTGGCTTTGTATCACTCTGAAGTTTTCTGCTTTGATGTAGTGCCCACAAAACGGTGTCAAAGTGCAGTGCCAAGACCACTGCCTCGCACACTGGCTCTCCTGGCTCCTTTGTACTCCCTCTCCTACCAGTTGTTTCTTGCCAGGCTCTTCGGGGTGATCATGACTAGGGCACCTACGCCCTAAGATAAAACAAAACCATTCCTACCCATGCTTATTGCAAATCCCACAAAGGTTGTGATTCTCCTCCCCCTCCAATTCTCCTAAGCTTTGCTCTCTAAAACAAAGGTGAGATAAATACATTCATCTGCTCAGAAGTCATGGTAATCTAGTGCTCATTACTGATCATGGGATAAAGTCAGACGAGGCAGAGATTATGCATTTGCATCTCCTGTGCAGGTAAAACAATGATATTCATTGTTAATGAATTAATTAAAAAACCTAAAGGTGGAAAACACTTATGAAAAGCTCTCTCTACACATTACCCTTAGAGGTACATTTGAAGACAAGATCATATGTTGTAGGTGGACAGACAAAGAACAGAAGGCAGTTGACTTGGCCAAGATTCCCTTGTGTCCACTTAACTACTGTTGCAGTAATTTGTTTTTCTACTTCATGGTTCAATCTCCTCCTGCTTATTTGGTGTCATAAAAATCCAGCAACTGTGGCAATTTGCACAATGCGTGCTATAGCCTTGTGTTCACATACCACAAATTCAGCATTCTGGATTCATTCGTGACTCAGATTGGAGGGGAAAATAAATTGGGATGGCACAGGCCCTTGATTAAAGCTTTAGGGCCAAATCAACAACAGCTGAGGATCCAGCCCATATGGCCTGAGATCTTTAGCTGTGTAAAGGCTGCAGGAATAGGCCCAAATAGCTTTGGTAATTAGCAAATATCGTATAAAATAGATTGAAAGTCTTTGGCAGGGAGTGCGTATTGAGTAACATTTGAAAATTATTCATAGCATATTATATACTTCTTTAGAGATACAACTCAATGGCATAACAATAATTTAGGAGGGGCAACTGCAATCTATTGCACAACTGACAACAGGCAAACCCTTTCTTGGATCAATCAGTATTTTACAACTACCTTTACACAATGTTATGAAGGACAGAGGTGACCATCTAACACCTGAGACCTGATCCTACAAGCAGCTCTGCCTCTGCAGAAGCACCCTTGCACCTGGTAGCATCTCTTTAGCCCTGTGTGTGGAGAGCTGATGTTGTTGGATAGGAGCTGCATGTCACCCTGTATTCCTCAGTGCCTTGGTCACTCAAGAACAACCACAACACCACCCAGGAAGCAGGACTCAGCCTGCTCCTATCTGGATTCACCAATTTTCACACCGTGTGGAGCAGTAAACAATAACACAACAATTAATCACCCCAGTGTAGCCGTAAGAGCTCCTTTCACAGATTACGGTAAGCAGCATGCAGAGGGGAATAAATCATTTTTCATGCAAACTCTGAGGAATGGCATGTTATAAAACCACTCTTGATAAAAATCTAATGAAAATGTAAAACATCTCAGTGCAGTCTCCCGGGTAGAGTCAAGATCATATTAAACCCTTGAGAGACAGCGGTCAGGGATTTCAATGGGAATCAAGAGACAGTTTTCCCAGTATGAGCTTGTTAACCTGATATAAAGACATGATCCTGATCTGATGGCTTTGTCTCTTTCACTGTTTTATTCATAGAGTCTATTTTTAATTTAATAATCTTCCATTAATTTATTTAAAGGCTTTATTCACCAGAGCAAACTCTTTATTTTTTTTCCAAAAAGCAAATGCTGTTGAAGTGCTGAGAGCATAATCCAGCATGAGGAGTTTCACAAGCAGTCCAGTGTGCATTTGCAGGAGTTTTTCAAGAATACTGAAGTGACTAAAGCCCCTCTCGCACTCATTTTTAGAGTTCTCTGTCACTGGATTTTAACCATTATGAAATCAGCCCTCTTGCTAAAACACCGTGATCCAGTAATCTCAGGACATTGTCAATAACAGTAACCATTTCCACATGTTCATTAGGATTTACCTGCTGGTGGCTTTATGAAAGGTGGTGGAATTAATGGGACAATAATAGGTACATTCCCGTGATCCTTCGACCCTGCTGGTGAGTCTGATAGTCCATTTCCTGTGGCAAGCCCTGGATAGCTTGGGTTTATATTGTATGGAGAAATAACACTGTCCTCAGGTAATTTTGGTTTTGGCAAAGAATTTTCTGTAAAACACAAAGAACACATTGTACAGTATGACACATATATTTCTTAAATGGCCCTACATACTTTCACCAATCTCGTCATTAAATTACTTACCCTAATACAAGAATAGTGCACAAAAACCTCAGATATTTTCCCTTTTAAAGAAATTGGTACTTTCCAGTAATCTTCAGAAATGCTCCATTTTCAAAAATCAAACACACTTTCTTTTTGCAGAAGGCAAAAGGTGGGATTATTTTGTCATGCATATCCTTAGTATGCCTGGTTTAGTCAAAGGCATCCTATTCTTGTACTTTATTTCTACCGTTTGCATGGTGATGACATTCAGTCTACTGTGACTTCACCAGGGCAAGGAGCATGAACTGAAGAATAAAAGAATTCCTACCCCCTATAAATAATATAAGTAGTAATAATGAAAAGAATTTAAAGAAAGGAAAAAAATATTGAAATCACAGCAAAGTGTGCACAAAATGATGACAGTTATTACTCTAATTCTTTCATCCCAAATCACCTCAGGATTCTTACTTGTAGGAATCTCTCTAACATACCTCAGCTATGGGGCAGAACTTAATTCTTATTACTCCCTCTTCTCCCATCTCTCAAAACAAGAAACATGTTTTTTCCCCTCCCAAAAACTGCATACACCAAAAATTTCTACCTGTCACAGGCATTTGATATCTATGGTACATAAAACATATGATTTATATCATGTGCCTATAAAAAAAGTATGTTACAAATTTCATCAAGCATAGAATGGAGCCAGTAATCATTCAATAAAAGATGTATTTATTAAAACAGAAATAAATTTAGTGCATTACTACACAGGCACAAGTTTCTTCAAAGGTAGCTTAATGACATTATGTTTTCAATGAAAAATAAATATTGATTGCCAATGTTGTTACAGAACTAACAAGCTGCAAACATTCAATTTTAACGCAATCAGGTTGTTTCACCTTACCTCTATCTTTTTCCCCTTTTTTCTAGCCATCTGTCCCTCAGCACTGGTCTCTCTGGTGTCAGTACTCATTGCAACACTCACTGAATACAGTGCTGCTGCTGGCTAACAGAAAGAAAACCCAAACACTGCTATCCACGAAGACACTGAAAAGTCGCACTCCAAGTGCATAAAAGCTGCTGGAATTTCCTCTCTTTACCTCATATTTGAGGAACTCCTGTTGGATAAGTCAAGATGAAGCAATTTTCTACTCTTCTCCTCATTCTGATGACATGCCCCTATCCATTCCCTGAGACTGAGGAGTCAGAAGGCAAAAACTGAATGACTAAACAAACAAACAGGATCTTATCCTTTACATTTTGAATCACAAAGATTCAGCAATGTCTCAAACAAATTCCATCCACGGAAAATTTCTACCACAGTGCAGAAGACAGTATAGTACAAACATGGATGAGAAGCCTTTTGTGAACATTCACACTTGTTCCTACATATGTGAATATTCCAGTTTAAAATCTTTCAACATTTGAAAAAGTTGTAGGCCAACCAGCCTTAGTATGGGAGACAAAAGGGTTCCTTAAAGCCACCCTGCTAAGAAAGTGCTCCTTCCTTTCTTCAGTTGTGAGTAGTTCATTGATACCACAGGTACATGACTTTCAACTGACACTTTCAAAACTTTCAAAAAAGGCATTATTTGTGAAGATATATATCAATATGTAACAATATATCAATATACCAATTGCAAATTTAAGTGACTTTCCTCATAGGCTATTGGCTACCCTGTACCACAAGGTACTCTCAGATATTTTTACGTAAAGCAACCAAGATACAAGCAGCAGAGCATGCTTCGCAATCCACACCAATTCAGACAGGTTGAGCTATTAATCCTTCTTTACATGAACACAGAAACACGAAGTCTCATTACCTTTGAGAACAGAAATGTGCTGGCGGCTTTCCCCATCTGCTGAGTAGTTCCTGAATTCAATATCTTCTCCATCTTTCAGTTCTACCTTATCATAACCATACCAGCCAAGGAGCTCATTCATAGTGTTTTCAGCAAAGTTCTGAAAGAGAAAAATTACCTACTTATTTATGTAATCAATAACCATTTGGAAGGAAGGGAGGACCGCATAAATCGAACCATATCTGTGCTACATGAGGAAGTGTCAGGTTTGGCCCACCTCCTCAAAGACTAATGTTCATTTCATAACTCAAGTGCATGAAGTAAAATGCATTTAAATCTCTGACTGGTACATATAATTATGACAGAGACTCATATGTCTGTAATTTAAAGAAAATGAAAAGGAGAGTTATTTATGACTTTTGCTCTGACATTCAATGTCAGAAATATTTTAACATACATTCCTCACACAAACTTGTCTGTGTTGCCATAAAATATTTAAGACTGCAGCAAGAGAATAACAGAAAACCAGGATTTTTTTTTTCAACCAGCAGTTAATCAATCTTACTGTGCTACAGTCTTTTCAGCTGGAGCAGGTCACAGACACAATTACAGTTCCTTGAGGTGCCCATGAACCAAATCAAATAAAATCACAGCAGACGTTTTTCCTCAGTTATAAGCCCTTGCATAGTTGAACCACTTATAGATTCTGTGAAAGCATTTTACCATCATTTTTGATACAAAGATCTCTTATATTTGTTTAACAAAACCTTTCTCAATTTTGCCTTATTTATTTTCAAACCAATTTCCAAGCGGCTGTGTGGTTACATTTTATGTTTGTACAGAAATGCAAAGTATGGAACATGACTGTCATAACCCTCAACTTCTATTAAAAATATGTCCTCTAGGTCATGAGGCAAAAATATTTCTGTAGAAAATGCTCATTACTGGGCCAGG
Source organism: Orthonyx spaldingii (assembly GCA_013397795.1). Taxonomy (NCBI): domain Eukaryota; kingdom Metazoa; phylum Chordata; class Aves; order Passeriformes; family Orthonychidae; genus Orthonyx; species Orthonyx spaldingii. Next base: position 1,707,551 of record VZTJ01006358.1, on the reverse strand, counting down.
AGATTTAGTGGAGTAAGTTAAGAAAGCTGCAGCCAGGCAACAAAGCTTTCTGAAACCAAATAGTGCCACAGAGCTCTACAGCTTATGGATTTAGGAAACTACCAAAGGAAACCAGCTAATGAATTATTGCGACGGCAAACATCAGTTTAAAGTAGTATGACAACTGTAAGTTGAAACAAAAAAAGCCACACACAGAGCCTATTTCGTTTTCGCAATTTTTTTATTAACACTGTTTTAAAACAAATACCAAACTTCATATTCCTCCAAGACCTTGACTTCTAAAATAATGCTTCTGATAAGTGCTCTCTCCCAGGACTCTGGCAAAGGAATAAGGAGAATATGACACCAATTCAAAACAAATGGTACATGTCAAATTTGCAGGTTGCCAGATTTTGTCTAGTAACTGCTCTAGCTTAATTTTTGAGTGGGAGAAAGTCTAATGATAGAACACAGAGATTCTCCAGTCATTTAAACAAATAAATAAAATTAATCAGATGATAATTGCTTTTGAATTCAAAGCTACAGCAGGCGCTGAGCCGCAGAACCTCGGAGCGCTGCACTGCTCCTGGCTCATTCATCACACCAGATTACATAGGTGTTCCTGTCATTCAAGGAGCGCTGTAAAGCAGCTATAAGCAATAAACACAAGCAATTTGTACTCTTCCAAGAGTATCATCTGTGCAATTATACTACAACACATTTCAGGAAAAGAAAACCCAAACAAAACCCCAGAGCAGGCCCCTGAAGCATCCATTTCCTTTTGGTTTTTCCCCTTTGCATTTTCACCTTACCATCTGATGGAAGTCACAATTCTGTGGCAGTCCCAAATTGATGGAAAATATTCCATCATTCCACCTCTGCTTCTAGACTCAGTATTATGATATTTGAATTATGCCACTACTACAGTTTTCAATGAGTACAATGCAGTGTAAACATGGCTAACTCCCTAACTCATATGAACAACTACCTAACTCAGTGGTATGTTTTAAATATTAGCAAAAATGGAAAATTTTTCTAAAAGTTGTTTTTCACTAGTTTTTTTAGGTTGGTGGTTTTTTTGGTTTTTTTTTTTAGCTTTTCAGAAAACTTCTTAGTGCTGAAGAGTCCCAATGCATTAACCCTGTTTCTAACCCATGGGAACCCAACAACAAAATGACCTGGACCTGGGGAGTCAAATCTCAGCACTGCAGCTCACCCAAAATGACCTGAAAGGGCCCATGGAGGCCCAAATGCAAGGTCTGCCAGCTTCCTGCGCTTTGCTGAATTTCAGGTATGGAGACACAGCCCTAGGGACTAATCTAGCAAGGTAGAGACCAATTGACAGTGTCTTACTGACTTAAGCCCCATGTAACCAAATTAATTGAGTAGCTCTAAATTTGTCTCCTGTGGATGCTTTGTGTTTTATTTGCACTGTTGATCAACTCAGACAATGAATAATTTCTAATTACTTGTCAAGGAATATGCAAGCAAGGCTGTACATATGTTTATTTTTTCCTGAAAATTCATATATGTATATGTCCCTTCAGAATGTAGTCAGAATGATGGTTGGGTTTGTAATGGCACCAAATTTAAGTACCTTTCACGTCTCATTTAAACTATCCATAATAAGTGATGCACTAAAATGAACACTGGTACTGACAAAAAATACATTGGATTTCAAAATTACTCATCATAGATATTTGGCTCTTTTATAAAATAGTAAATCAATGGGGTCTTTTCTACTAACTTCAATGAGAGTACAATGAGGCTGCATGTCAGCAGTAACAAAAGTAAGCACCTTTTAAACACTGATTCCCCAAAAAGACTGACTTGGATTAAAAAACAAAAACAAACAAATAAAACAATTAAGCCATTCTCCTTCATCATTTATCTTACCTACTACAGTGCTGCAGGTCACCCTTAACACCATCCTCTCAGTGGCTAACAGCCAGAGCTTCATTGCACCACACTTTATACACAGCAAACAGAAGCATGACCCCATCCTCAGCAAGCTGAGTGTCAAACATGAAAAATGTTTTTCTTCCACACTGACTGTCTTGCATAGATGGGTATCCAAAGAACAACATCACCTTCCCTCAGATTCCTGACTACAACACCCATCTGCAGTGATGTCTAACGCCCCGACAGCTGAGATCATGCTGAAGCCGCTGCCCTGAAGCTGACCACTATTAATTCATTGTTTTCATTTATTTTCCCTTCTTCCATTTCAATGATAGACACAATATGCATGGATTCAAGACATGGTAAGAAGATGGGATTTGTAAAGACCAGTGTGGTGGCAGTAGTCAAAACACAAATGATGAGCTCAGATAATTTTTCTCTCTGTGAATGCAGGGGAGGGGGGAAGAAGAAAAAGAAAAAATTAAGAGAGACAAAGACCAGTTCTCAGTGAAGCTAAGGAAAGGAAGAAAGCAAGCTAATACACAACCTGTACATGCAGAGTAGAACCTTACTGAAAGATACACAAGTTTCAAAGGCTTAGTAAAAGGGAGGGTGATGATTATAACAGTGAGGCTTGAGAAAAGCTGGAATGTGGACTTGACATTGGAGCAGGAAAGCAGAAGCAGCAGTGATCAAGCAAGCTAGACAGGAGCCAGCAGAACTGCGAGGGAACAGACCTCACCAAAGACCAGGGAGGAGATGTGAAGGCAGGTATGGATGACCAGATGGAAGATGTGCAAGGAGCTGCAATTCAAAGTTTCTGCAGGAACAGGACACCTGAGGCATTAATCTAGTCCATGCCTACTTTCAGACTCATTCCCCAAAAGGATGTGGAGCATCTGCAGGATGAGGCTGCCACCCCAACCCCACAGCTGTGCCAAAGGACTGGGATGATGAGAAAGACTAGCGCAGAGAGAAAACCTTGCACATAATCAATAAAACCTCAGGTCAGCAATCACACTGCTAAGCTGGGATCCTTACATCCACTCAGCCCAAAGGGAGTCCCCCTGCAGGGATCCACAGATTTCATTGCAAATGTACAGCATAGAGCCTGACTTCACCCAGGTGCAGAGGCAATGCTCAATCCCCTTTGGGGAAACAGAGACTGAGCCCTGGTACCACCCACAGTGTGGGTCAGCATCAGAACTGAGAAGAGAACCACAGAAATCCGGTCCCACGTCCTTCCGTGCTCATTCTGCCACGCCACGCGCCAAGCAGACAAGCTTTCGAGACCACAGTGGAAACACCAATCCCCTCTGCAGCTGCCAGTGCACCCAGGCAGTTGGTTAACATCCCACAGGAGCCAAACCTCCTGCTTTTCTCTAGCTGACAGAGCACCATTACAGCTGCCAAACTGCCAGAGCATTCACTACGGCTGCGGCACAACCAGCTCATCCCTGCCAAAGAAACTGGCCCCAGTCACACACCACAGCCAAAGCCCTTCCTTCCCAATACATGGCAACTCGGCTTTTGCCCACTGCTAAGTCCCAAACCACTTATCACCACGGCGGGGCAATGTGTAATTTGCATGTTTTAACTGTATGATTTCTTATTGTACTACACAGAAATATCTTCCCTCCTGGAAGAGCCAGGATAACTAACTGTTACACTCATTGGTATTTCTACTTGAATTTGCTTCCTATTCCCCTGAAAAAAGAAGAAGAGTGTGTTGACTCGCTAGACTGCGGTTTCTCTCCTTTCTGAGTCTGACTTACATGCTAGGCAGTAAAAACATAATCACATTTATTCCCACTTTAGGATTCATTTCATTGTAATAGTACACCTACAGTTTGATTTTTTACATTACAATGCATCATTTCTCCAAATCTTTGCTAATTAATACATTCTCAAGCTATGCCATGCGTCTCTTTCCATCTTAGATCTCACGTCTTTCCTTCTCTATGAACCTTATTCACAGGGGGCAAGGCCTGGCTTCACCAAACAAGGCCTGGAAAACACGGAGGCAGGAAACACAGGGGAGAATGAATCTGTCAGACTCATTTGCTTCTAGGTTTTACTGCTGAATGTTTATTTCAGATCTGGGAGGAAGCATAGTGGCTCCATTCCATTTCCTTGCCTGCATAACCCACTCAGTGCAGAGCCTCACAAATTCACTTTTCACTTGCATTGCATCAAGGAAATAAAAATGTTTCTATGGGCATAATACAAACTTGGATTTTTTTTTTCCAGCTCTCACATTCTTTGCTTGTTTACGTTGTCACCATACTGAATTCTATGGTTAGACCTTTATGCTATCAGAAAGCAAAATTCCGTAATGCTTTGCTTTCCTTTGTCCTCTCATGTACGTTTGGTTCTGTATCACCCACTTTGTTTGCGAAGCACTATTTCTGCAGTGCCCTGCCAGGTGAGGCTCCCTGTGCAGACACGCAACGCCCTTTGCAGCCATCCCACAAAACTCCTTCCACGCAGACTCCACAGAAAAACCTTGGTCTCCTGAAATAATATAATTGATAAAGTCTGTCTGCTTTTCCACTTTCCCAAAGACATTTTTTGCTTTTCAGGAGAGAACGGAAGAGTTTCCCTGGAATCTTCCGAGTGCTCTGAGCAAACTGGCTCGCTCCAGGCGCAGGGCTGCTACGCCTGCTTCACTGCTTTCCTCCTTCTGACAGTAGTACTTCCAAATGCCAAATGGGGACTATTTAAATACTAAACTGAAAGATATTCTGATGAGTTCACTATTAGATGATAACAGATGGGGCTGCCCTAAGCTTTAGGTACCAGGAACGAAGCCCAGTTTTAGATACAAATTAGTTATTGAGCATATTCATAGATGGCAAACTCCTTGGGCACATGGAGCAGCCCTGTGAAATTACAACGCAAACTAATCGCTTGCCTTTCAACTGCTAGAGACACATGGATACCTTGTCTCATCTATGCAGGAGAACTTCCAGTGCAATTCAGTACTGGATATAACCTCACTTCACAGCATTGCAGAGCACCTAGCTATTCCTCCTGAGCAGCACTGCTTCCTGGCAGCAGGATGGCAAATGGAAATAAGCTGAGGAGAGATGGATGGGGGATCCACCACTGTGCTTTGACAAGCGCTTTCATCAATTAAACTTTTAAAAATATTTTGGTCTTAAAGTAGTAGTGGGTTCCCTGATGATGATAGGTTTGGATCCACGAGGTGTTCTGTTATTGACCAGCAAGTGAAAAACAGCACCAAAATGAATTTCAGAATAACTATTTACTTTTCTTCCAAAGCAGGAGGTGAATGTTACCTCTGGAAGAAAAATTGGAAAGTATCATCTACAGGAGGAAGGAGGACAAAAGAAAAAATAACTAGAAAATGAGAAAGAGTGGCTGTAAAGGTCACAGTGTAACAAAACAGTTCCTTGTGAATACATTTTTCATTGAAATGTAATATCACAAAACTGTGCAGAGTCATGTACTCTTTGCACACAACATTGTATCAAATTAAAATTTGTTATAACCATCATGTACATTAGGCTAGCGATAACAAAAACGTAACTCAATATCTGGCATAAGAAAAGAGCGAGCAACCTGAATATCCACCCAGTCATGTTAAAACCAAGCTGTGACACCAATGTTGGAAAACACCAAAGCAAGCAGTTAAGTGTTGCGATCCTTCTGGAGTAAATATCTGACTGTATCAAACAGCAAATCTCGAAGGAAGTCTCCATGATGAGGTAATATTATTGCTCATTCATAGTGCCTTGAATTTGCTGTACTTAAAATAGACACTTGTACCAATGGTCTTTTTATTATCCAAAGGGGGGAGAAAAAAGAAATCACATATACACCAGTCCTTTTTCTTTCTGCTTGCAAAGGGAGGCAATTTGATCCAACGTGGGCTGAAACCTGAGTAGGTCACTGTACACCATGATAAAATTCCCTAACCCCTGAGCCAAATTTCCCTGAGGGGGCCCTCCTACTTCTCCTTACTTTCCAAGCTGACTTTTCCATTCCCTCTCTCGTCTTTTCCTCCCCTTCATCTCTTTCATTTCCCCTACCTTAAAGCCTTGATATCTGATCTGCTGCTGATACTCAGGTTACAGTTTTTACAGCTTAGGCTGTCTATTGCTGTATACATTCCTTTCTTTCTGCTCTGCCGTGATTACTTACCAGAGCTTATTTTACACTGGTCCAGATGAAAGCAGTTCAGATGAAGAGAAACAGTCAGCCTGTTTGAACATTACAGATACAAACCTACACAAGGGCACATTGTGCTCCCTCTGTCATTTCACTGCAAACATTTTGCACACTGTAACCAATTTGTTACATTATTGTATTCCCTGGGTTTATTAAGAACAACTAGACTTCTTAATTCATCAGTAAGGAAAAAGAGTAAATGATCACCACAGGAGTCTAACTTTCCCAACCAGTCAAAAATTCAAACTACTTTTTTTCCTGCCCCCATCTTTTTCCCCTTCTTAGATGATAGCAGCCAACTGTCCTACTAAAAATGCATAGTATATATAGCATAGTTTACATTGAAAGGTGGGCTATGGAAGGTTCTGCCATCAGCTGTCTCACTCTCAACCAGAAATTACATGGGTTCAAAATGCCCTTTCTACCCACCTTTAGTTTTTAAGTCAGCTGAAATCTTGAGGCTCCTAACCTTAAGTATTTACCCATGATTAAAAAAGAGAAACTCTCTACACGAAGGTTAATGCCAGTGCTTAATACCAAAGCATTAGTTTAAAATTGTGTAATTTTTCTCCTTCACACAATGTTGTTTTTGTTTCTTCCTCACCCTTTCAGACAAACATCTGTTATACTGTAGAAGAACAACTATCTCCCAAACCGCTGAGTGTGCCTGCAGCCAAAGTAAACAAAACAAACCCAGAGGATCCAGCACAGTCAGCCTTTATATCCAGCCAGGATAACATTTCACATGTTTTGATTAAAATTAGCTAATTTGTAATTCTAGAACCTATGAAACTTAAAAGCTGCAATCCATATAGATCACATTAGGCGATGCTCTGAGGGCCAATGCCCTGTACTACAGACCTCTGCAGTCCTCAAAACTATGTGGGATTACAATGAGCAATGACTCTCCCGTGGCTGCACAGAGCTCTCTCCGAAAATAGGATGTGTCACATATTTGACAAAGAAAGATCCCGCTCCTCTGGACTCGAAGCCACTACACTTTGTTTCCAAAGAGATGCACCAACACATTATTTTGTTTGTGCCCCTAACACTACTCCTGTCCACACTGACACTCGCAGTGCACGCAGAACTGTGTACACGCTCATTATGCAGGCAGTAGGAGCAAGAACGCCTGCCTTAGGCAGGAAAGGGCACCTAAGAGAAATCAGTGGTGTGCAAAAGAGGGGAGAGGGGAGGGGACTGTGCATTCCCGTTTAATTTTATATGGGGAGATCAATGTTCCGGAAAGCAAAGATATTTTCACTAGACATCATGCATATTTATACACTCGCCTATATAGTATATGTACTATGTGAACGAGTGACATTTTCCAGGCAGTCTTCCACTTACAATCAGCCTTTTAATAAATGACATATTCAAATTAAATCTCAGCAGCTTTATCTCGTAGCCAGACTATGCTGTTTTAGTCACTTTATCTGCGCATATAACAACAAGTTCAGCTGAAGTCTAGCAATACATTGTTACCAACTTTGAGGAATTAGAGATATCAAACAAACAGACATGGAACAGACGTGGAAAACAGGCGCAAAAAATAGGACCGGTCAAGCCTGGAACAGCGACCTAATGATAAAAGAAGTTCCAAAATAGCGGGTTTGTGCCATCGCAGCCATCCCAACATCTGGAGCGGCCGCCAGAGCACAGCTGGACTGGCAGCGGTTCCTATCGGGCAGGACTCCGCGCGGTAAATACACTTCCATCAAAAGCAGCCCTCGGACAAGGCACCTTCCAGCGACACCTCTGCGCTGCCATGAACCGCGGAGCGAAGCGGTACAGCAAAGAAGGAGCCGAGAGGGAGAAGGAGAGAAAGGGGGTCTCGGCGCTGAAGTGCGAGACCGATGCACGGCTCAGACCGCAACGTTTCACTTTGACAATTTAATTACACAGTTGCAGCTGGCTACTGAAAAAGGACAGAAATGCAGTGTTTAAATGAGATCCTCTTCTCTCCTAACTTTAAGGGCTTCCCAGCTACCTGAGAGGGTGGCCATAGGAAGAAAGAAAAAAAGAAAAAAAAGGAACAAAAAAACAAACAAACAAAAAAAAAGCTCATCACTGGCACCCGAGGAGCTTAAAAGCCCAACGAGAGAGTTATTTTTAAAAAATAAATAAAGCTGGTCAATGAACAGGATTTGCAGCCTGTGAATTCGTCTCTGTTTGCAGCCCAGGAGGCGGAGTTGAGACACATTCA
>VZTJ01006358.1:1596064-1698679 GCA_013397795.1 Orthonyx spaldingii | reverse complement strand
CGGCACCGAATCGGCCGCCGCTGCCCGCCATGGGAGCCGGGGAGGGGGGAGGCGCCGCGCCGAGCACCGGGCGGAGCGGAGCGCGGCGGCCTCGGAGGAGGCGGTGCGCACCCGCCCCCAGTCCGGGATGGGGATGGGGAGGGGGCCCGGTGCCCCTCATCGACACCCGAGGGGTCCGCCCGGCCTGTGCCCCCCTGCGCAGCTGACCCGTCCTGTCCCGACCGGTCTCGTCCCGTCCCGTCCCATCCCCACCGCATTCAGCCGCGGCTCTTCGCCTGATCACTCCTGTTTTTCCCTTTATCTGCGGCGGGGAGGTGCGGATGAATGGTTTGGTGGGACGCGCTTCAGCGAGGAGGTGCCGGATTACAGCACACACTGTGGGCGATACATTGATTATTCCTAGGCTCTGCTTTCCCGCTTTCCCCGGCAGTCCCTGATTACCCGATGCAACACATCACGGCACGGGGGTGTCCATTGTTCCGATAGTCAAAATTGTAATCACACGGGGTTTCTCTTTATGACTGCTGTACACCTTAAAATGATACATTTTTAAATAAAAGCACCCAAACCCACAGTCGAAAGATAAACTGCGTTCCGTGTGGGCATGAGTGGGCTCCCCATAAAAATCTCTGTTTAGCCTGTCAAAGACAAGTTCGGTTTGCGTGCAACAATGTCTAATTTACGTTCTCTGTTTCTGAAGCTTTGAAACACTGGCACTTTTTAGCATGAAAAGTTGAGCACAACTTTGCTCGTTTTGTGACTAAAATGAGCCTTGCCTGCCTGCCTGTCAGAGCGATTAGAGACACGGGGCACATTTTCCGCCGTGACTTTGGAAATAAGAAGAAACGGGGATTTTGCACAGGCTCAGCTGTTAGAGCAGCGAGCATCTAAAGGTGAGATAGCAACCAGATTGAGCCTGTAAAATCCTAGGGCACATCCACAGTGGTAAGGTCACGGCCGTTGCGAGGCGAAGGTGCTGCCACTCCCCTCGCTGCCTGAAAGAATCAGGCAGATGTTGGAAAAAACCCAGCCCTGATCGTTTGTTTTTCGCAGAGCAGCAGGACCTCGCAGAGACCCTCGAGAAGGCTCTGCTGACAGCAAAGTGTTGCAGGAGTACAACCGCAGCAGGGGTCGTGCTGTGCGCTCGGTCCGTTTCACGCACCCCAGGAACACAACGTCTGGGCTCAAACCCACCAAGCAGCAAGCATGAGAAGAAACCAAGCTTTATTTTGTTCTTGCTTGTAATATTTTAAAATACAGTGATTTCTCAAACTTGTGACTACAGGTAACCTCCAAAGGATGGTGCTTAAAGGAGAGGTTTCCCTCCTCCTGTGCCCCACCATCACCACCAGCAACCTCACCTCTATGTTTTGCTTACCATATTCTATTACAAACAAATCGGTACAGTTGAGCTCTCATTAAGTACAGGAGATATTTCCAGAATCTCAGTGTATTCTTTCACACATTAACAATAGGACAGGCAGCACAGGGGAAAGTTGCTTTTAAACAGAACCTCACATGGCTCTTTGAAACCTTTGGCTGGAAAAAGCCAGCCAACCTCAGACAACTATTCTGCTTTGAACAGCCACCACCTTGCTGATATGTTAAGTCATCCTAACGAAAAAGGCAAAAACAGTTCTGGTATTAGACGTATGGCTAGTTTCTCTGTAGAGTGGACCAAAGAGTTTTAAGGAACACCTTAGAACTTCTGCTAAACAGAGTATTGCCTCAAATGGTTCTTGTTCAGTGAAACGTCAGAGGACTACTTCTCAACTCTTACTATGTGTATTGTAATAAAGCACTGGCACTGTTTCACTGCATAAATTTAACAGGTTTGATTTGACAATCTGACAAAAAGATAAATCTCAAACTCCCAGCATAAACAGAACTTCCTTTAATGTTGCAAGATACTTTGGAGAAGGTATTTGCAAGCCCAGGTGATGTGAATTGACTACAGCAGGTTACAGTGAGTAGACCAGAATAAATTGTCTTCAGAATCAAGTCTGTCATTCCAGTTTTCCTGACTAGCATCCGAAGGTTTGTCTGCAAGTTGAAGCACTTCCCACCCCTCTTGCTACCAGTTCTGAATGCTGATTCTCACTTCTTGATCACCGAAAGTAGCGGCTTTCAGTTGGGATTTTTTCACAGTATTTTTCTGAATGCTTTTGAATGGAGATGTGAACTTATTTCTTCTGACAGTAGGCTCGTTTTATCAGCTACTTCTGGTAAGGTATTTAAAAAGAACCTCCAGTCCCCCAGTACCTTGTCAGCCACCAGATGAAAGCCACAGTCTTAAAACATACCGTGTTTTTCTCAGTATTTAATGTAGGACTGGGACAGATACAAAAGTTCTACCTCTCTGTGTCCTAGTAATAATATCTCCATCTGACAGCAGGTTATTTCTGCGACTGTCACGATTCCTACTTTTCTAGAGCTGTTATTACCTTTATGCATTGCATATTATTACACTGCATATTCTTGGGAAGTTGTTCTTCTAGTGATAGCATATGGAGGACCATCAACTGTCAACACAGAAGTTCATGCATTTAGCATGCTCAGACGTTATCTGACACACATCAGAGGTACCGAAATAAGTTTTGGAAACCATCTAATTATTCCACTTGTTACTAAGGGGGAGGGAATGACTAACAAAAAGGAACGCTTTCAGGTTTTAGTGGTAGCTCGTGAATTCATAAGGGGAGACAGAATATCAGAATCTATGGAAGCCGCACATTTGTCAGCCGTACAATGGCATTGATCTGAACATCTCCAAAAACTTATGAGAAAATAAATCTGCTATTTACATTACAGGCACCCTAACATTAAACACATTTACTGAACTGTGGCAGCACCACGTATATTTTGTATGAAAACCTGTATTTTTCAGTAAAGGATTCTGGTTCAGTAGTTCTCAATACAGATTCTGCAAACATCTTATACAATGATATAAGGTGAATAAAGGTGACTGATTGGATCAATAGAACTGCTCAGATTTGTTCTACCAGACAGAGATACCGGGGTATGGGGTATCAGTATGCTGTTTGAGGCTGAAGATGAAATCCTGATGCTGTGGGAATCGGTGAAGATTTTACAGTGAGGAGTTTAATGAGACCAAATTCCTTGTGAAATTTCCAAGGTGAATTAAAATCAATCTATTAGAGTGTGTGCTCTAACCACAGTGCAAGAGAGAAAGTCCCTCACTGTCATGGTTCAAGGCTTTGAAGTTGGTCGGTTTTTTGTTCACTTTGAAAATTGATCAGAAACTATGGGAGTCTGCCTTTTGGTGGTCTCTAAGTCGTGGCAAGAACCTGAGTTTTTCCATCCATTGCCCAAGCACATGCTTTACACCCAAGGCTCCATATTTTACCAAGCTCCATACTTTTGTTCTATCACTGATTTGTTTCCAGCTCTGAATTTGCACTTGGGTTTTTGCAAGCACAGTAATTTGGACTTCTGAAAAACAAGTATCAGTCATAAAATGGCATGTGCAAATGAGTTACCTAAAATAAATCACCCCAGGTTTAATTTATATTCTATTATTCATGGCCCTATTTATTAGTGTTTACATGTTTTAAAAGGGGACCTATCCACATACCAGAACTGCTTTTTAGGTAACACAAAAGAAACACTTTGCTCCAAGTTCTTCATTTTGGCCTTTATTAATGCATAAGTCTCTTTAATATTATTAATGAGCTATTTCTTCTCTGTTTTTGCCTGCTGGGGAGGACGAGATAAACAAGCAGGCCTGATTTTTCCAGCTGCTAAATATGTAAGCAGCACGACGGCTTCAAAGGGAGAGGTTTTAGAAGGCAACAGCAACAAGCACACGGTGCTCTGGGGGCACTCTGGAAACGACATGACTGTTTCAGAGGCAAAACCGGGACGAGCGGGGTCATTCCCGGAGCCGCGGCGCTGCCCGGTGGGAGGCGGGGGCTGCGGGCGGGCGGAGGGGCCGCGGCCCCGCCGGCCCCGGCCCGAGGAGCGGCATCCCCGCCCGGCGGCTGCGGCGAGAGCTCCCCCTCCTGTCCCGCTCCTTCCCGGCGCGGTGGGAAACGCATCATGGAGCCTCGGACACCGAAACGTGTTTAAGCACCAGTCTGCGTGCGATTATGCACGTATAAACCCACACGTCCAGCCACACACACAGGGGGAAAGCTGAAGGTAAAAAGGGAGGCTGTTGTCTCTGTTTTTTCCCAAGTAACAGCCCCAGACGCTGCAGGCCAAAGTAAAAGTGCGGCTCGTAACCGGATTCTCTTAATATTGCTGATCATTTACCTCATTATTCCCTGCTTGCCAAGGTGTTGTCAGCTCTCCATCAGGTTGCTTGGTAATGCCAGTCACCGTGGAAAACATATGTCTATGCAGTCTTTCACCTGTATCCGAGGGGAAGCCATAATAAACAGCAATTTAAATTCAGGTATTTGGTTTGCTGAAGTGTTTAATTAAACAAAGAAATTCATTATGTGAGTTCACAGAAAAGTTCCGTTATGTTGATTTTTTTTTTCCTGTCTGACTTGAAGTGGAAATGTTCCTCTGACTTTTTGTGTGGCATGCTAAGATGATAGATTATTTATGCCATCAGAAGCAAATAAATGCAGTGAATAATTAAAATATTGGCTCCCAACATTTTTTTTAATAAGTGCATAGCCATTTTCATACACATGGAAAACATATATATGAACTTCTCTCTTGCTTCAGTTCCACCCAATCCCCACTTTCACTTCAGTGATGTTTTTTCACCCATACCTTCAAGACGGGGTACATTCCACTCGTTCCTGAGCTTGGACGAATGCCCACAGCATTACTCACACACAGTAGTGTCTGTAGATTCCTTTCTGCTATGGATACTAATCTCAATCCAGAGTTTCCTTAGATGATTAGAGGCTGTTCTGCAAAATGTCAAGAGGTAGCCTTTGCAAAGCAGACACAGTCAGGCAGTTCAAATGGGAATAGTGGCGGCTTTCCAAATACAAAGGTCTAGAAATGTTTGGAGATATTTTAATATTGATGAATATTTCAATTTTTGTGCTGTGTTAGGGTATCAGTGTCGAATCTGTATGGATTAATGGCAAAACAGTGCCTTAACACTGTTAATGATTTCGAAACTTCTGGCAAAAAGAGAGAAACTTTATTTAACTTATTAAATTATTAATAACCATTGCTCTTTTGGACTGAATCCTCACACAATTTGATAAACAGAAAGACAAGTTAACTTGCTTCTATGACTCTTTGTTAAATACTTCCAAGTCTCCTGTTAAAATGCCTTTTGGTTTCTTGTTTATTTTCTCACATTCCTTACAACAAAAGTAAGCAAGAAGACGTCTTTAGCATGAGAGAACACCCACGCCATTAAAAATCAATCAATATTAAACCTTTTTAAAAGGTAGCAATGCATTAAAAAACAAATTAGTAAAAATATGCCCCGGACACCAGTATTGACAATGGGGAAAAATCTTTATAATCTGTCTACTGCTACACTCTATCTCTCCACTATGGTTATTCAGTGCGTCTTCTGCGATGCTTTCATATTGAATACAATGCCAAAAGTCGGGTAGAGAAAAATAAAGGACCCATGGATGAGCAAAAACTCAGACACATTATACCAGACTTGAACTTGGCTGTCACAAACTTTGGGTTTGCAGATTCATTATGGTTAAGGTCTGTACCTCAGAATGAAATGAATCTTTTCAAAAGAGATTTTGTGAATCTTTTAAAGTTTCATTTGGTCCAAAATGGTGCTCTCCTTGGTCTGTTGTACAGGTCGGTAAGAGCATATACAAGCCCTACTTTCTTGAGGGTTTCTTCTTTCATTGGGGCTGACACCCAAAATGCTGATCTGCACAGGCTGCTTTGGAGAAGCTCTGAGGTACTGAGGCAGCCTCCTGCTCTGTGTGTGGTGTGCCCCTGTTTCTTACACTAAGAGCAGGGAACTGTCAAAGTCAGAAGCAAAACCAGTGAGGGGTGGAGACTTGTGCTCTCTGCAACAGCCGTAAGCTGTAAACCTCCCCGTGAGGTGAACTGAGAATGTTTACAGCCAAGGCATATTCATTTCTTCACCTATCATTTCTTGACAATGACTGTTTCCTCGCCTTCCAATTCTTTTACTTCTCCATACAGAAGAAGACAGGAGAGAGTCTTCTTGGTTTTCTTAATGAATCGGTAAGTGTCCCAGATGCTACAATGGCAGGAGAAGAGGGGGCGAGATTGTGTGGGATTGGGATACAGCAGGAAGTTCTCCCTTCTTTTTAACTTCACTCTTTTTAAAAATATATTAATTTTGCTGATTCCTGAAAATACTGTTACAGTGCTCTACATCAGGTTCTTCCTAAAAAGTATCCCTCCTCTTTTTGTCTTTCTGTGAAGAATAAAGAATTTTTTACAATAATGATAGTGGTTTATACATTTTCTTATAATCCTGTATTTCCCCTGTAAGCTTTGTTGCATGATATAGTATGTCAGTTTAAGTAACATCTGTCAAGGGATGGGAAGCAATTGCAGGTTCTTTTCATCCATAAAGTCATTCTGGAGTTTCTTCATCCTTAATTTTCTTGTCATGCTTTCAAAAACATTACATCATTTTGTCCAAATTACCCCCTGCATTGCATATACACGGGACCCAAAGAAACATGTCAAGGTATCTACACTGATATATACTGAATTATTTAGAGTTGGTAAAAGTTAGGCTTTGACATGTCATTATTTGGCAATTACTCTTCTACTGCCATGCTTGTTTTCCTGCCAGCATTTCCCCAGAATCTTGCATGACATGTGATTCAGTCTCTTGATCTTCTCAGTTATATTTACATTAATTTTACATTTATTAATCCTAATATATAATGGCAATGCCTTCACATTGATGTGGTGAAAAGTCTGTCAAAAAATCCAAACACATCTTGGGAATGCACAGCAGAGATATATTCAGGATTCAGGACTAGAATGGGGCACGTATTTATCAAATCACAGAATAGTTGAGATTGGAAGGGACCTCTGGAGATCACACAGTCCAACCTCCCTGCTCAAAGCAGAGCAGGTTGGTTCTGTGTCCAGTCACGTCTTGAATAAGTATGGAGACTCCACAGCATCTCTGGACTGCCTCTTCGAGTGTTTGACCACATTCATAGTAAAAAAAATGCTTTTTCTTATGTTTACATGGAATTTGGTGTACTTCAATTTGTGCCCGTGTGCCTCATAGTATCACTGAAAACACCTGCTTCTGTCCTTTCTGCTTGCCTCCCCCTACTCAGATATTTATATACATTGAACATATCTCCCCTGGGCTTTCTCTTGTCACTAAACAATCCAAAAATCTCTCAGCCTCTCAAACATCAGATGCTTCAGTCCCTTCATCATCTCCATGGCCTTTCACTGTCCTTGTTCCAGTGTGTCCATGTCTCTCTTATACTGTAGAGCTCAGATCTTGACCCAGCAGTCCAGGTGTGTCTCCCCAGAGCTGAGTAGAGAGGAAGGATCGCATCCATCATCCTGCCAGCACTGCTCTTCCTAATGCACCCCAGCCATCTTTGCTGCAAGGCTGCACTGCTGGCTCATGTTCAGCTTGTTGAATGCCGGGATCTCCCGGGCCTTCTCTGCAAAGCTGCTTTTTAGCTGCTTCCCCACCTGTATTACTACAAATATTGTTCTGATCTGCGTGCAGGATTTCACATTTCTTTGCTGAAATTCATGAGGTTCTTGTCAGACTATTCTCCTGCATCTTATTAAATTTGTTTTGATTTATGATCTTTTAGGTAATTAGTAATACTATTAACTGGAAATATTTTTTTTTCATGAACTGTGTGGCTTTTCCTAATGAAATCATGCATGTAACATTAATGCTAATAATCTATGTCTCTTACCATAAGTAGTTTTTGCTCAAAGAAAGTCTTGAGAGTCCCTCTCTACACAGGCAGGATCTTTTGCCTTAAAATATGATCAATGTTTTTATCCTTCTCCATCCCAGATTCTTGAAGTCAAATGTGGTTATCAATTTCTTTTCACAGTGCTACTGATTAAAGAAGAATTGACATGTTCTCACCACTCCCTTTCAGGTCACCAGAGGGTGTAGATGGGAGACAGTCACATACAACTTCCATCCTACCCAGATGGCTCAGCGAAGGCTTGCCACAAAACTTCAGCTTTGGACAGCTTCTGGGAGTACATGGTCAGGAATGCCATGCATCTTTTGATTGGCATGCGTTGAAATCCTGCTCACACTTATGGCCAACCCTGCCATGCTGGTGTTTATTCTGAGTATCACAAGAGGTCCCCAGGTGTACCACCATTCCTGCAAGCTCAGGCAGCAGTGGTTTGCAAAGCCAAGGCTCTGTATTATGTCATCCTCACAGCCCTCAGGGCAACGTGAGAAGTTGCCTGCTGCACACTGTAAGTGTGTCACAGCTGGTGTCTCTTGAGCCCTGCTGAGAGGAGCTGCAGACTGAGGTTTACCAGCTTTGCCCAAACTGCCAACACTACAATGAGGTCCAAGGCCAACTCCAAAACCTTGCCACCCATATGATTAGTTGGGGTCTTCTTGTCTGTTGTCAACTAATATTACAACTACCAGTTAGTATTACATCTATTTCATAGATGAGAAATCATCAGGAGAGAGATAAAGTGACAAAACACATGTACTTGAAGAGACTCATGGCCTCAACTAGAACTCGGCTTTTATGTCTTGTAAGACAGTCCTGTCACCATTAGAACATGTAATCTAACCTTCATGGAAAAAAATGAAATGTGAGCCTCCCTTTGAACCAGCTTGACTTTGAGCTCCCTCATGAAACACCAACAACCTTTGAAAGAACACAGGGATGGCACAATTGACAGACTTTGCCTCAGCTGGCTGCAAATAAAGTTATTTGAAATAACTGCCAAAGCTGTAATTTATCAGACTTTTCCACAGATTCCACAAAAGCAAGGAAATTCAAAGTTGAAAGGCTTTCTCCAGGCAGCACATGCCAGGCATTTGTGCATGAATTGCAGGAGGGGAAACGATATGTTTCTTTTAGAGCTGTTGTTGCCATCATGGAAAGTGAACAAGCATCTGTGCTTTGGAAATCAGTGGATGGAAGGTGTTCTGTGAAAGGCAGCATGTGGGAAAGCAGCTTAAAATGGTGAGAGTATGAAAGTAGCAGGAGTTCTGAATGCCATTGGGGAGAAGAAGTGGAACAAGGCTGACACATAGAAAGGTGGCGAGAAAGCAAAAAGAAATGCAAAGAGGAGTACACTAAAGGGAAAAAACCCACCCACTTTTGGCTAGAGAATAGGTCTGAACAAGTTCCAAGAGAGGAACAGAGAAAGAGAAAAAATTATAGGGTAGATGGAAAGTGTATCTATTAGATGATTATGCAGGTGAAAATGTAAGTTAAAGTTTTGGTGTTTTACTGTGGAAACAGATAAAAGCTGAAAATCAGATGTCCCAGCAGGGCTCCTGGTATAGCAAACCTGTACATTTATAGTACGTGAAACTTACAGGATGATCCTCCTCTGTAGCATTTGTCACTGATTCTGAAAAAAAAATGGGAAGATTCACATTTAGTAATATTTAATTAAAGAGTACTACTTATCTTAAATCACCATAAGTAAGGGTTGCACTGCCAGTCCTAAGGTTCTTAATTTCACTTCAGGGCTGACGATTTCCTGTGTCACTACACTGTGAAGCTGAATCCAGAGTAACAATTTCATACTTGAGTGCCCAGAGTCAGGCAGATGCTTTGCATAAAAGTGTTCTCTTGTGCTTGTGGAGTGCCTGCAGCTCCCCCCGAGAGCTGGTGGGTGCTAAGCACCTCTGAAAACCAGGTCACTGTCACTCAAGAGTTCAGAAAGCAACTGAGGTGCCAAAGTTAAAGACTAAACTTACAAGTAAGTGACATAATTGTGGAAGAGTGTGGCTTTGAAGGACTGCTGTGCTTTTGGTCATTTGAATTTTGGACTGTGATAGGCATGCATTTGTAAATTGGATGCCTTTATAGCTAGTAACACTGTATTAGAGAGGAAAGAAGGAAGGTGAGGGGAATTAATAAAAAAGAAATGGATGAAGATGTTGTTCAAGATTCTTTTAGACTAGTTTGGGCATGCCTCATTGGTTCTGAATGCAGATAGGAGGCTTAAAATAAATTTAATGAAGTGGGGTTCTTCCACATAACACATAATAAAACTGGGGAACATAGTGTCCACAGGATGTTTGGAGGGAAAAAGGTCTAAACAGCTTCAAAGAAGAGCTTGGAAGAGCCAGACTTGGAAGATCTGAGAAATAACTCCATCTTCATTTATTAAACATGATAGACTTAACAGAGCATCTGGCTCAAGAAGTCTCCAAAGTGCAGTCAGGTGGGAGCTGGGTGGACATACCACAGGACATATTTCTCCATATTTGCGTCATTTCTCATTCTATTGCCTTAATAATTTCATTCTGGCTCTTTTGGGAAACAGGGTGTACTACTTTAAATGTTCCTTTCATCTGACTGAGTGCTCTCATATTCTATTTTGCATTAGTAGCTTGTATTTTCCCTTCTATAGGTTACTTAACTGTGCTGACCTAAGTTAATTGTTCTTCCTCTTGTCCCCATGCAGCACTAACTATGAGTGCTGTGATGTCCAAATATGAACTATTTTAGAGCATGCACTGAAGAGGCAGGCAGGCATTTTAATTATAGGGATTAAAAGGAGAACAGATACAAGTGAGTCGAGTGCTAGGTAAATATAAGTGCATTGCCTCTTGTACCCTGAGAGTCATCACTCTTTGCCTCCAACAGATTGACATCAGGGTAAATTCAAAAGAAAATACCTATTTTTAACAGAAGTGTTTACCTAGGCTGGGGCAAAGTGTATAGATAGCACAGTATATTATAGATGAAACCTTTTTAATTTCCCCAAAGCCATTTAGTCAGTACTACTTAAGATACATTATTTTGTTCAGACACAGAATTACAAGGATGGATTTAAATGGTTTTAACTTGAGTTTTCCAACTCAAATTGAAAAAAAAACCATTTACTTTATCATCCACGTCCATTTTTATCTGTTGAGGCTTGGTTCCCAGACTGGCATTACTCTCCATCTGGTAATGAGGCAGGGAGTGTGCACGGAGGTAGAGAAGTCCCCTAGAAAACTGTTTCCGCCAGAGCTCTGGGCTTTAAAGTTGATCAGTAAACAGCAAGCCAGTGCTGAGTCTCTGGTGTGGAGTGTTCATGCTGTGAAGCACTGCTCAGGGAGTGGGTAGTGGCTTTCTTGGGAACTGGATCTTTCAGGCTTGTTTCAAAGAGGACTCATAAATAGAAAGGTACAGAAACCCAGGTGGAGGTAACAAAGACAACGGTGACTTCTGCAAAGTTTTCTTGAGAGGAAATGTGCAGCCAGCCTTAGCTTCCAGTCTAAGTAATAAAAAGAGAAAGACAGAAAAAGGTGTCCAAACCCAGGATTACCAGCAGAAAGAACATTTAGAATTGTATCTATGTTTTGATCATGCATGTGAATAGCAAGCAGCAAAATATAAATAACACTTCATAAATTACATACATTTAGTCCACAAGAAGTAAGCATTTTAACTGAGAAATTATTTCCATTTATTTGTTTAAATCCACACAAAATGTGCATATTGGTTATGTTTGCCAGTTTTCTGGCCACACTATGACTTTAATCCCTGGGTTCTATCACTACCTGATAACTGTTTCATTATTTAGGTAGAGTTTTCAAACCATTTTTCACCTAACATAAAAAATTCCCTTTTTTTTCCCCTGCAGGACTCTCCCAAATCACATCATCTTCTCTGATTTCAAGGGATACTGAAATGGAACTCACTGGAAAAAAAAGCCATAGAAAACCTAGAAATTTTTGGGGTGAGGAATTTAATAGAGGGTACATGGGTAAGTCTTTGTTCAGCAAGGCTGTCATTTCCTCTTTGCTGCATTTCACTCTTGTCCAAACCATGAATTTCTTAGGCAGGGGACCATCTCCTTTGTTCTGGTTTTGAAATGTGTCTGGTTGGAGTTTTCTACTGTTACTAATGTTCAATTAAATACAAATAATAAATAGTTAATCGTTTGCTGAGCTGCGGAGGTGGGGCTAATCAGCTGAGGCTTCATGGGGTGGTTAATGATGGATTAGGAATGGAGGAACGGATAAAGCTGAATATTTAAAGACTAATATTGTACAGGATGATGGATGTATTGTCTGTTTTGATTGCATATGACCAGAAACTAACAATGTGCTTATCTTCCTCCTCCTTCTTCTGTAGATTACTCGCTCCAAAACGTTGCTATTCTGAGTCTCTGTCCAAATTCCCCTGAGTGGAGAACTACCCATCAGAGGAGATGGCCTGAGAGGCTCTTACAATTGAAATTGGGTGGGGAGGTGAACAAACAGCGACTCTACCAAGGAGGCGTGTTATCAGCTGCACACTCATTTACTCCTGTTCATACTCAGCTTGCTGAAATGGAGGGATTTCGATTGATTTTGCTTTATTTTGCAGTGCTGACTGACGAGCCAGTGAGGAGGGAGCTGTGTTCCGAGGGCATGTGGCACAGGCGGGGCTTGCCCCACTTCCTCTGCCGGCGCTGCTGAGACTCTCCAGGAGCTTTGGCTTCTCATCTGTGCCATGCAGCGATGAGCTACTGTATCCTTGATGAGCTACTGTATCCCTGAGTCTGGTGTGCAGAGTGCAAAGAGTAACATACACCTATGTATCACAGCTATATTTATTTATTTTGGAAAAAAAAAGTAAGCATTTGTTATTGTTTATTAACCAGCAACACATCAAGTTCTGATATTTGTATCTCAGTAGGTATAATTAGGCTTAAAAATAAATGCCTCTAAGTGTCAAATTCTGTCCAAGGGGCATGATTCCTACTGAAACCAACTGATGCTAAATGATGGTGTTTTTTCAGTGTCTAACTATAGGATCAATACGGCCTTTGCCCTTGTCAGTAGTTCTGTCAGCTGCTAGGAAGACAGGCAGCCTTGTAGACAAGACATGGACAATGAGGTCACGAGAAGTGGATTCTTTTCTCAGTTTGCCTTAGGGCTTTTGCAAAGCCTTGGACAAATCATACAACCCCTCCATTAAACCTCCTGACTTCCAACATGGAAATGATCATAACTGTCTGCTTCCCCAGGGTGCCACAGAGTAAATCAATTCTTGGGAGGAGGGAAAGGGGGGAATAGGGGTGTGTGGGAACAATGGGTGCTTTGGAAGGAACAGACATATTTATGTTCACTTTTAATTTTGTAAACAGTCTTCGAGTGCACCTGGGATTTAACATATTAAAAAATTAAGCAACATCTAGAAGATTTGGTTATGTAGATAGGTTATAGTTACTACAATATATTAACATCACTAGTCTCATTCTCCTACAGACATCATTTATTTTGGATAAGGCCAGGATGACTACGAAAATTTGAAAGTTCAAATGTTCCCAGTCAAATGATAGTGCTTTGCAATTGTTTTGCTTTAGATGGCAGTCAGGAAAATATTTCTACGTTTCATGTGCTAGAAGAGATATCCAGAGCTGGCATTAGTAGTGGCTTTGATGTATTCTCTGGTACATTGGTCCAGAGCATGCTGATGTAAACAGAAGCGTCTCTTGACCTGTCATCTTTGTTCTTCAACTTTGATATTGGCCCCCTCCAGTGGCTTCTTTCTCCTCCTGGGGAGGCTTAAAAAAGTCAATTGATACAGAAAAAAAAGGAGTTTCCGTTTTCTTCTCTGCTTAAGACTCTAAAGAAATGGACATGTCTATTGTACAGTCACTGAAGCTCTTGAAATAGTGTGGGTTTTTCTCTCCAATCCTGCAGGGAAAGGAGCAAAGAAAAAAAAAGCACACAATTTTGTCCACAACTTATGATATGTTAAGTACATCATACTTTTGCTTTTGATGACGTGTTTTTTGAGAGGAAAACTGAGAAGCTCTGTTTCAGAAACAGGTAGTGCAAACAGCAATGCCTATGGGTAAGTTGGCCCATCATTACCCATTATAGGACCCTGGCTTTTGATGCCTGTAACTGTCAAATATTAGCTAATTTGTAATGATTTTTTCCTGTGATTGGTGTGTCAGCCTGAAGCTGATTTTTCAAATAGTTCACTCCATTTGAAAAATGAGGTTAGCAAAAAAATATATTCTCCTTGTGTTAAAACATATCATTGGGTTGCATGACTGAAAAACTCTCCATGCTCTAAACCTGAAATTTGGCAAAGGATTTGCCAAGGGTTTGGTGGGTCCCACCGATAAACATGTATGATAAGAAGAGCCCATGATTAGGATACAGAATATGCAGACAAGAGGGTGATTGGAGGGTGAAACGAGAAGGTTGTGACAAGATTGAAAGAACAGTAGCCTGTAGGGATGGCGTGTAGGACTGAAGAAAAGAAGTGAGGAGATTGGGAGAAAGAAACTATGAACTTGGATCAGGAGTCAAAAATTAACTACTGAAGTAAGACTCTCAGGTTGCTAAAAGAAGAGAAAGGGATGAAGGCTTCGGGCTGAGACTGAGAGACAGAAAGTCCTTAGGTATTACAGTACAATCTTCTCAAAGAGTCTCTGTGGTCAAGAAACAGTAATAAAAAAAGCTGGAAAATGACTGACAAAATGTTTGCTTTATTTCTCTAGTGATTGCTGCTTTTAAAGAACATCAACCTACTGCTGGTGAATCCTGAGGAAGCTCTAGTGACAGTGTGCAGTGATGTGGATATCAAGGGTCTTGCCCTAGTTCTAATTTGGACTTAGAAGAATTCTACATAAAGAGTGCAGAGGCATTCAGTTTTTTAGAGTAACATAAAGAACAGCAATTAAAAAAAGTTAAAAGTCTCACACATTAGGAAGTGGTAGGTTTACTGCCCATAGAACCCTAATTCTCCCCAGTTTCTATGTATTATTTTAAGCAGACTTTAATTGTATAATCATGTTAAGTTTTTCACAGAACACTAACCACATTAAGTGCAAGAATGGATATGGCTCAGGAAATAAATCAAGGAACTTGTCACCATTACAGGATGAGGTGTTTTGGTAGCTCCTCTTAAGTGCATCCCTCCGGCAATTTTCATTAACTTAGGCTTTCTGCGCAGAAACATTCCACTGCATTCTGTCATTTCTAAACCGTGTTTATGAGCTGAAACTCTCTATTTAGCAACAGTTTATTCTGTGATGCCAGCTAACTAAGCTGCCTCAGTGGCAGCTCCTTCAAAGCAAAGCTTTATTCTCTCAGAGAAAGGCAGCAGAGAAAGCAAAGATTCAACACCAGAAACTTAACTCTTTTGTCACCTTTCCAGTTCTCACAGGTTTTCTCTATTCTAGATTTTCCCCTCTCCACTGGGAGAGAGACCACTTATGAGATGCCACAGGCATGTCCAGTTGTTGTTGACTCCACAGTCAAATCCCTTAGGGACAACTCCTTTACAATTTTGGAATTGTCTCAGGTGTTAGAACATTAAACATCTTGTCGTTGCTATTGAAAAACAGGTAAGGGTGTTCCTTTTTAGCAGCTTCTCCCTTGCAACTCCAAGAGTTATATTGTGCTTTCCTGGACATCTTTCTTTGTGATGGAATTGTTTTCTATTTGCATCTTCTTCTACAGTATCTTTCAATGTAACTCTCTTCAAATCATGTGGAATAATGCAAACAAAATAAAGTGATCTGTATCATGTATTTCCAAAGAAAGGAATGTAACACCCTCATTTTCACCATGACAGTAGTAAATAGAACAGTTTTCTCATCGGAACTTTGCCTGATTTATTGCACCAATGCCTTGAAGTTATAGAAGGAATGGATGTCAGTGTTTGTAAAGACAGAACACATCATATTCTTGCTGAAGTATCTGTGGGTGTTAGGAAGTCACTTAAATCAAATTTCTGAAGATGGCCAGTGAGTTTTCCTCCTCTGGGGCACAGAAAATCCATTCTCTGAATTCACAAAAGTTTTCGGGGCAGGTACTTGCAAAGAGGTGTCAGTGATGGCTGTGCTGGGAATTAAGGAAAGACTATATGATGATGCACAGCAGACCACATTGTAGAATTGCAGGACCCAGAAGTCTTCACTTGGGCACTCAAAATTAGCTGTCCCTACTGATGTTCACTGTTTGGTTGTAAGTACCTCCTCAGCTCACAGGGAGGCTGTTCATAACCCCCTCAGCCAGCTCACAGCAGAGCACCATAGAACACAGCTGCAATGCAAGGCAGAGCACGCGCTGAATAAGGGATGTTGATGCCATGCCCCAGACAGCTCCGGAAAGGGGCAAAAAAGAATGTCTGTACTCTGCAATTATAGAAGTTTAGGATCACCAAGGTTGGAAAAGACCGCCAAGATCAGACCATCAGCCGTCAGTCCAAGCATCAGACCAGCACTGTCACCCCCAAACCACATCACCCAGCGCCAGATCCAGGTGCCTCCTAAACACCTCCACGGCTGGTGATTCCACCACCCCCCCGGGCAACCTATTCCAATGCCTGACCGCCCTAACAGCGAAAAACACTCATAGAAATCATGGTTGCGTTGCTAAAGACTACAGGCCGAACACTTTAGGTGGGACCCTGACCTCTCTTCCCCGCTGGTCCCCATACGCAGCCCGGGGCGCAGGCAGAGCACACCCCGCTCTGTGGGGCACTCCCAGCCAGCCAGGAGCTCGGGCCAGGCGCGGGGAGCGCTCCCCCTCCAGCGGGACCTTCAGCCATGGCTCTGGGAGGCGACAAGGACAGAGCGGGGAAGAGAAGCGGCGCCCCTTTCCCCCGGCGATGTCTGAGGGCGAAGCGGAGCGGAACGCACTCGCTGCCCGCGCCTGCCACCCTGAGCTCCCCCCGCCGCCCTCGCTTTACGGCCCGCCGTGTTTTGCGACGCCCAAGATGGCCGCCCCCAGGGCACAATGAGCCCGCTCCGGCCGCCGGCGCCGGGAGGGACGCGGGGCACGGGCAGGGCCGGGCGGGGCGCAGCCGGGGCGCTCCTCCTGCAGCGGGGCCTCGACCGCGACCGCTCGGCGCGTAAGGCCCCGCCGGAGCTCGTAGCGGGACAGCGGAGCGTCCCCGGGGAGGCGGCATGTGGGGCGTTCTGCTGCGGCGTGGGGTCGGCGGCAGCGGCGGGCTGCGGTGCCTGTCCTCGGGCGGCCCGCCCTGGAGCCAGGTGGTGTCGGAGGCCGAGAAGATCGTGGGCTACCCGACATCCTTCATGAGCCTGCGGTGCCTGCTGAGCGACGAGCTCAGCAACATCGCCATGCAGGTCCGCAAGCTGGTGGGCACCAAGCACCCGCTGCTCGACACCGCCCGGTAAGCGCCGCTGGCAGCCGGGGGCGCACGGCGGGGCTGGGGCCGCCGGCAGCGCTCGGGAGCCTGGGCACAGCTCCTGGGAAGTTTTGGGCTTCCTCCGTGGTTGGCATCGCTGCGCGGCCGTGCCGTGAGTGGCGTGTCCCCAGGGAAAGGCTGCCCCGGGGGCGGGAGGTCTCGCCTCCGCTCCGGGATCCTCGTTTCCCTGCCGCAACAGGTTTTCCCTGCGGTTCTCCGCTCTCATTCGGAAGTTGCTTCGTTGTGACGCCACGTGCGGCGCTTCCCCGTGAGCTGCGGGAGAAAAAAAAAAAAAATTCCGTGAAAAGTGCGGCTGCCTCGCTAATAGTTATTTATTCTTTTAATATTAAGAACTATATTGCAAGGAAAACAAGGGGAAAAGCAGAGAGACTGCTCGGCTTAAAAGCTCAAAGATGGCACTGCTCTGAACTGTGTATTTTGTTACCATGCGTTTTGGAATATCCAGCTGGGAGCTGCGAGTTTTTGTGTATTGTTGAGAATTTTGGGGTGCTAAGCTGTTTATCCACTCTTTCATTTTTTGGGCAAGCTAATGGAAGTTTTGCGTTCCTGCTAATAGGCAGAAATTGGGATTGTTGAGCAGGGTTTTCTTTGACTGTAAAACAAGAACTGATGGGCACTGGGGTTTTTATACAATAAAACTCCAGACGCTTACCAAAATGAAGGAAAAAAAAGTGCAATTTTCCAAGAACTTTTGCTTGTGGATTTGAGTGTTTTGGTTGTGGTTTTTGTTTGGTTTTGGGGCTTTTGGTGATTTTTGTTTGATAACACTGTGTTTGCTATAACTGCAGCTATAGCAACATTAATAGAATCCAAGTTTAGTATGCACAGTATTTTTTTTAACAGGTGTAAGACAAAAATGAGCATTTGTTTAAAGCAGATGTTCTGCTCTTAAGGAAGGGAAATTGTAGCTCTGTAGTGGTCCTTGGCAAGTGCACAGTTGTGTTGTAATGATATGAAAACAAGACCTTTTTTCAAGCTCTCTGTCTCTAAATCTAGTTGTCTTGAGTGAACAAAATGAGTACAGGGGACAAACAGCTTTTTTAAAGAAACATGATTTTCAGGAGGGGAATTTAGACATTGGCCTTAAGTAGACTTTTCTGGAAGAAACAAATGAAATTGTTAATGAAAATGGAAAGTACCTGACTTTAGAAAATGGTGGTGGAGGGGATTTTGTTGAACTTTTTATAAATGAAGGTTGTGGTATTATGATAAAGAGGAGGGACAAGAAGAAAATGCTCTTCTGTCTTTGTAAGGTCAGTTGATGGAATGGAGGGAATAGGAGGGGCGAAGCACAATGTATTTGGGCTCTTAAGTTTGCACTGCAATCATAGAAGTGTCGCAAAGACCTGCAGTACTAAAGTGGAACTTCAGAGTGCCTGTTCAATGTGTGGTGGTTGCTGATTTGTTTGTGAGTTAAATTTAAATGCAGTATTTTGGGGCATGGTTGGAAATTTTGTGGTGGAGCTGTGATGTAAGGGTTTGTTGGGGTTTTTTATTATTTTAAGTGGGCTGCTTCAGGCTTAATTCTGTAAGCCTGTGGCTTGTGGAACACTTGTAGGAATATAGTCATGCCCAGGCTCAGCAGGATTAAATACATTAATTTTTAGAATTCATATGTGTTTCAGAGTGCACTACTAACCTGATGTGTCAAGCTGGAAAGAAGAAGTATTTACTCACATAAAGCTGAAGCCCTGTGCCCTTACTTTGTATCTTCTTATTTGGTTTCACTGGTATTTCCAAGGGCTTTGTTGCAGATGGATTTCCAATGGCCTTGACCTTTGTATTATAAGAAGAGTTAATATCCTGATGACAAGTTTTAGTACACCCATAGTAACGCACAAATTGTACCTCACCTTGTTTTATGGTGTGATTTTGCAATGAGGTGAAATTTGACCTTGTTCTTTCTCAATAATCTTGATAATTTATTTCTGAAATTTAACTGTTGTCTGTTTCAATATAAATGGGAGTGATTTTGGTTTTGGGTCTGAGCTCTATGCCCTAACTTATCATAGCAATTTAGGAAACAGGTCATGATTTTTCAATACTAGGATTTTTTGGAATACTTTTAAATCTCTGGCTTATTACTCATTCTTAAAAAGTAACAAAGGTTTCCTGTTGTGTGTTCAGACAAATGTTGTAAAGCATGGATATCTAAAATATTTTATTTGGTGATTTTTTAAAAAATACTGAAGTGTTATGTTCTGCAAATCTAATCTTTGAGACTCTGAGTGAGTAAATGCTATATACATCTGAGAAGTACTCCAACATTTAATGAGATTTTTGTATTTGTGGAAACATCTGAAAAATATGTGCTGTAAAATTGATTAGTTGCATGTGCTGTTTCTCAAGTATCTACTAATTTATTTTTGAGGTTAAATAAATTTTTGAGGTTGTCAGGTCTAAACAATTTTCTTGAACTTTCTTTGACTGGTGGCATTTTGTCATCAGTGGTTTTGTCTCTACCCTCCCTTTCTGCCTAAAGGCTTTGCAGCTTTTGAAGAATTCCTGAGACCATTAGGGGTTTCTTAAAGCAGAGGGCTCTCTTGCAGTGCTTATCTGCATGGAATAGGTTCTGAGCTGAGACAGCATAGGACATAATTGCCACCACACTGAAAGCCTTTAGTGTAACCGGAGTGTTGATGAGTGTTCCTAACATTTTGCCAAGCCTTGGCTCACTAGGCTGTTGCAGTGCAATGCCTGTGCTGAGAGCCTTGAAGAAGGCAGCTGAAAGGTATCTGTGGCTGTGAGACAGGACATGTGGAGAAACAGCTGTTGGGCCAGTATATGTTTCTCTGATGATCCCATCCATTTCTTCCACTTGTTTGGATGCAGCACTGGCAGCTCCTGGGTGTAAGTGCCTGCTGTGAATCAGGACTGCAGCAGGTGGTCTTCTGGGATGATGTGTGACCGTGATACCTCCTACCAAGCTTGTGCCTGGCCAGCAGCTTTAAATCTGAGAGCTATTGCTGACCCTCCTCTCGGGAGGACAGAAGCAGGTAACTGAGCCCCACAGTGACGGATTTGAGAGTTCTGTAATCCATGCGGTAAAGTTGAGTTTATATTTTACTAATTTCTGTTTTATTTCTAAGATTTTGCTTTCTTAAAAGTCAGCCACATGGAGTGAACAGCCCCAGTAGTAGCTTTGCCAGACTTGTTAGAAAGAGGGCAAAATGTGAGGAAAGGGTTACATTTCGTTTTAGGAAGGCTAATGTCTAGTGGTTAATGGATTATTGGAAACTGGGATACCTGGATTAGATTCACAGCTGTGCTTTTGGCTCTCTGACTAGAGCAAGTCACTTAATTTTTCATACTTGCATTTACTTATCTGTGAAACGAATAACGTAGCATCTGTTTTCTGGAGATGTTACACTTCATTCATTGCAGCCTGTATCGATCACTGTGATCTTTCAGTGGAAAATGGTGTATAAGCAATATTAACAAAGAATACTTTAAAGAAATGCTATCATTAAAATATTTGCCTCTAATGGATACTCTGGAAACAAAATTGCAGTCTGACTACTTCTGGATCTTTCTGTTTGTAGTCTTGTGAGTCACTGTATGGTTTTTCAGAGCTTTAAGATTTGCTATAATGAAGTGTCTTCAACAACTACTCAAAACTAGTATTTCTTGGTTTTTTTCTCTTCAGGCTTTGCTGGTCTAAAACAAAATTTTTCAGTCCATGATTGTATGACCCCCTTTTTACTTGAGAAGCAAACAAATCTATCTTTTCTCTTTCCCCTCTCCTTTCTAGGCTAGCATACATCTTTCTTAGTATAGGAAAGAGTCTGTAATTGGCACAGTGATCTATTTTTCTCAAATACATAGTGTGAATAACATTTTCTTGATTACTTAATCTCCCTTGAGAAGGGTATAGCTTGCTGCAGATTGTAAACAGTAAACGTTATGGCCAATGCATCACTTTTATAATATCACTAAATGAAATGGAACACTTCATACACATAAAATTATTATGGGGTACCATTTAGCTCCAGCCATTCTCTCATTAGCCTGCGGGAGGAATGATTATATTTTAGTTCTGTCAGAATTGTTTGTTGGTGATAAATGCTTAAGTAGACTTGGTTACAGTTTTCCGGGATTATTACAGGAATAAAAAGACTGGCTAGACCAGGTTTTGTTCTGTTGCAGTCCACTCAGTGTACATCTCTAGACATTTTAAGGCTCAGAAATGTGATCCAGAGCACCTTCAAGATGACATGCTTTTTGTTTAAAATGTCTGATAACATTGGCTTGCTAATAGTTCTGTTTCTTTATTAGCTTGAGATATCTTAGTTCAGTAACACATCTTGTAACTCCAGGTGTGTTATGCATCTGCTCTCCTATGCAGGTGACCGATTTCAGCGCAGATGTGGGCATTTGTTCCAGCCTGTTGTTGATGGAGTTGTTATTGCCAATTTATATTTTGTCTTAACAGAATGGTGACCTTAAAGTTGTCCTTTTTTTTATAATTGAAGGTGCCACAAGCATCCTTTTAGCAACTTATTTCAAATATTAATTAATTTTTATTTTCTGAGCCAGAAAAATGATAGCGTCTATTTACTTGACAGTGGCTAATGAGCTCCCTTTCTCTGAAAACAGCAGGCAGCTGGACACTCAAAGTGATAAGCAGAAGGTCTCGCCAACTCTGAGCTTCTAAAACTAAAATTTACTACAATCTTTTAAGTTTTATGGAGTTGCTCAATCTCTAATGGGTGTGGGGTCATAAAGTCCTCCTGCAACTGCCAGATTAGAAGTCAAAATACATTTGCTTTCACTAAATTTTATTCTATTTTCAGCCTGCTATAACACTTTGTAAAAAACTATTTTTACAGTAGAGAGATGTGATTTTTATAATTGTGGTCAGAATGCCTGTGAAGTTAGCTATGATATGGCAGCAGTGTTGTTTCCTGTGTTCACTGCAGAAATCTATTTGACTTCCTGGAAGCGCTGACCACCACAGCTGGCATACAGGGCACTTCTGCAGAAAATATTAGTAGGGATGTTAGAAATGCAGAAATATTTTTCCTGCTTGATATGTTTGATGCTATTTGTAAAATATACTGGTGGTTATAGGGAGTCTGGCTTTGTCTAGGAAGACTATTTCTCAAAACATTATGTATAGCTGATGGAAACAGGTTTTTTCAGGAGAGCTCCACCTGATTGAAGCACCAGAGTTAAATTCTTGGTTTGACTCACCCCATCAAGAAATGTTTGTCTTTCAAGGAGTGCTGCCCCCTCCTAGCTAAGTTAGGTTTTGTGAATATCTCCCAGTCAGTTGTGATAAACTTGAAAAACCATGGCGTTACATAACTTAGAAATGTTGGTACTCCCTTGGGTTTTCTGTTACTGTACTCACTATCAAGTCAGCCTTTCTTAGACACCAAAACCAGTTTATTGTGTGTATTTTGGCTGAATAAGTTCACAAAGAGCTATTGTGGAAAAGTTAACTTTGGAAGGTGAAAAGACATGAAAGAAATTAAACCATTGCAGGTTCATATATGGACTGAAATTTCCTTCTGATTACTTCTATGTTATTCCTTGTTCCTGTGACCTTCAGTATGATTCTCAGTCAGCCACCACTTAATACTGTCTTGTACAGTTAAGAGGAAGAGATAATCCATTTTTGTTGGTCACACTCTTCCTTTTTGCCGTAATCAGGTAGAATGGAATGAATAGAAATGTGCTGTTTGTTCTCTCCCAAATGTTGTGCTTTATTTCTCAACCTGCTTAACTTTCACTAGTGTATGTTTTTTATTATTTTTCTCCACCAACAATAAATATTACACTCATACGCTTAAATGCTCATATCTGTCAGTTATTGCTGCTCTTTTGTCAGTAGATGAGAATTGCGTCAAAATTTCTACTCTTGGGCTTCAGGTTCACAGTTCATGTTTGAGGGATCTTAACTTTTTTTGTTGTTGTTCTTTTAAACATTACATTTTGTTGGGTTTGGCAGTGATAATCTTATTCTGGAAGGTAAAACATATTAGCCGGTTGTGTGTGTGTGTGTGTGTGTGTCCATCCGTCCATCCGTAAATCCCAGCTCAAGAAGTCAAGGTAGCCATTGTCAGGATCATGGGTTTTCAGCTGTATTTCAGCTGTGGTGCTGAGTTCTTATCTTGCTATTCATTCATAGTATTTGTGTGGAAAAATTTATGTAAAGGATGTTTAATTGTACATTACCACACTTAGTTTTGCTAAATATTTTGCCATCATAAGCAAAGTAGAATTGAGTAGGAAATCTGCAGTATGAATCTGCAAAAGTTAGGCTGCAAATTACATTCTCTTGCACTTGAATAATTGTTTTTTGCAGTGATTCTCATTTAAATACCTATTTTGGAACCATGTTTCTGTGCTTATGAAGAATGTATTATTTCAACCTGTAGGGTGGCCTTTGTAAGCAAAGTGTACTCAGTAGGTGGTGATTCTGTTTGGGATTTTCTGATGAAATTATTTACAGGGAAAACTAATAGGCTGTTGTGATATTGATAATTTCTGATATTTTGCATAGGGAAGGTTTCAGCAGAATTGCAAGTACAACTCAGTCTGATTAAATGAAAGACTGTGGGAGTTCTTAAGCTTGGGTTCTCAAGCATGTGATAAAGAAATTGAATGTATAATGCCCAGATCCAAGTGCCAATCAGCCTTGAAAGGATGCCACACCTATAGAAAACTTTGCTTTACTTTGGGCATGCAATAGCCTAAAATGAAGGTAATTTTTAAACTTCACATCTGTTCTTTCCTGCTTTCAAGTACAATTGATTTATAATGCATGTGAATATTGAATACCAAGTTTAATGTACTAGTGAATGACTGTTAGGTCAATGTTTGCTCAGTGCAGGAAAAGAGTACTGAATAAGTGGAAATAGTTTCAAAATAATTCTTTCTATAATGCTGAAGAGAGTTGCCAAATATGCCTTTCTATAAAACGAAAATGAGAACCAATGTCAAAGAGTAATAAAAATTAATATTTGTGTTACTGGAAGTGGTTTTCACTCAGTGACTCTTCTGTTTGGCAATGGTAAGTTAACCTCTTTACCTTACAGGAATAAGGGAAAAAGTACTTTACCCAGGGCTTTTTCTCTTTCTGAGGTCTGTATTTTGTAGCTTACAAATAGTGTTCTTCCCTGCTGTGCTGCCTTTTTTGTTGATGCAGCCTCCAAGTTGACTTCTCTCCTTGCTTTGGAGGTCCTGGCAGTGGCAGGAGATATCATTAACTGTGAGCATTTTCAGAGCTCATCCAAAAACCATGGGTAACACTGTATCCTCTGCAGCACTTTGTAAATCTGTTGAGGAAAATACAAGTTCAGGGAGGACAAATGTAAGCTCAGGAGTTAGATGTTTCCATACATACTTACACTGTTGCTTTGTCCTAGGGGTGGCAGACCACTGTCTTAAATTATTAATATCTATCCTTTGCCCCACATCTGAGTGTCTTAGTTTCCCTCAGGGTAGGCAGACTGTCTGCAGTGCTTGCCCTGAAGGAACTCCTGCTAGAGACAGACCTGACAGACTATAAAGGAACACTATGAATTTAAAAATCGGATCTATTACAAAAAATAAGTTTAAAATATGTAGCAGCTGCTTTGCTGTCCTTGAATTGTCCCTGCCAATTGTCTGACATTGACAATCACTTTAGCTTGATTTTTTTTTTTCTTCTCTGTTGCTGTATGAAAGCATTTCATTTAAGGAAAGAAAAGCTGATCATATAGGAAAACTGTTGAGACTCATTATATATGTGAGCTTTTATCAAACACATGCTGTGAACTACCTAGATTTTACTTATAATGATAGATAAGGCTTAGAAATCTGCCTAAGTACTTTATTTAACTGAGAAACTCTAGGACCTTTTCAGCCTGCTGGTGGTTCTTCGGGTGAGCCATAGTCATGTTTTATTCAATCCTCAGCTATTCCTAAAGAAACATCAGGAGCTCCAGCTTTTGCATTCATTTTTCTAATTTCTTTTCCACATGAATTACAAGTGATGGTTGTTCCCATTTCCTTTCTTGTTCCCCCAATTCCTTTCTTCAGAATAGCACTAGTTGGTTCTATTCTATGGCAGCACTTCCATTTTGGGGAAAAACAAAGAAAGTCCTAAACTAATCCTGTGTTTCTTAATAAAATGCAAGTTTATACTTTGTTACACCTAGTTTATTTTGTTCCGCTCCTTTTTCCCAGCTAGGAAAGGAAGTGATACATCTTGGCACCACTGAGTCAGGTTTATTTTTCTAGTTAAAAATATGAAGAAGCAAACCCTTTAGCCTTCGTCTCCAATTTGTTTCAAAAAATACTGCCTTTAGAAGGAGCTTTCTTCAAGATCAAGTGGAAATTATTTTTGATTATTTGTTGGTTAAATGATCCTATAAGCGTGAATTGATTGACTTGATATCTGCCACTAAATATGTACAATTAATTAATTTTATAGAATCTGAACTCTTTAAAGAAAAAAATCATTCTCCCTAACAGCTTCCATTGTTTCTTTCCTAGATCTTCACACTCATGGTGCAGAGTTAATGGTATGACAGCTATCTTTTTCATTAACTGCCTGTTCAGCACACTCCATGAAATAATCCTAATCAAAGGGTCTATACATCTGCATGTTGTCATTGCTCCTTGAAATAGCTTACCTATTTCACCTTAAAAAAAAAAATAGAAAGAAAGACTCTGTATTTCAGTCATGAAATAGGACTGGATTTGTAGCAGGCTGTGCTTGTGTAGACCCATCCTGCAAATGCATAGGCCTGATTAAGGCAATTTGAGGGTAAATAGTCCATGCCAACACTCTTTGTGGTTGGTTGTCATCTGAAAGTTCAACTTGTTAAGGGCTAAATGAAATTGTTAGGCCAAATATACAAGCAAAGCTACAAGTAGAAAAATTGCCTCTTCTGCATATTTAAGAAATTACTGTGGTAACATATGTTTGTTAGTGGGTGTTTTTTTCCCCTAAAGATCCATTGTTTTCCTGTTAAATTAGTGTTGAACTTTGAGATTGAATATGACAGGGCCACTGTGTTTTTCTATTATGGAAATTCATATATTTTCATAGGCTAGGAACTAAAAGTTCCTTTGATATATTAATGCAGCTAATGTTCATGCTTGTTATACAGGGGTAAAGTTTTTATTCCAGTAACCTTCCAGTCTCTGATTCTCAAATGCTTTCTATTTAATGTGGTTTGTGGAGATGAAGGTATACTGTGTGCATATTTCGAAAGGATTTTGGTGATGTTGATGCTACATTATGAAGTTCATGTTTGGTTTTCTGTTAGAAGTTGACTTCTGAATGTAATTTGTCTGGTATGACTACATTTCAGTAATTAAAAGTTAATCTACAGGAAAAACAAGTCTTCCCCAAGCCTGTGTTGCCTTATGGAAGTGAAGCTGAAGTATTAATGGGCCCAGAGGTCAATTCATCATCTGCTCTTCATCCCCAGTTGTTAAAACCAGAAATACCAGGGAGGATTTGTATTCCATGGTTTATTGTCCACTGGAAGAACTTGTCACTTCCCAATTATTTGTAAGTTTAGATAGTATGGGAGTCATTGACAGGCTCTGCAA
Organism: Orthonyx spaldingii; assembly: GCA_013397795.1. Lineage (NCBI taxonomy): Eukaryota > Metazoa > Chordata > Aves > Passeriformes > Orthonychidae > Orthonyx > Orthonyx spaldingii. The sequence continues at coordinate 1,671,851 of VZTJ01006358.1, read as the reverse complement.
GAAATCAGATATCGTCTCTCCATAGGAGTAATAATGTGAAAAGACCATTTTCAGAAATAAGGCCAGAAAACTTGAGAAATCTGGAAGTATGGAGACCTTTAGGGTAATTGTGCGGGGAAGCTCTCCTTCCAATTCACGTTTATTCAAGGAATGGAAGGCAGTAAAGGAGTTTCTACTATTAGAATTTACAGTATATTTTATGTGTCTTTTGTCCATAATATAACTTCATAAAACTGAAACAAATAGTCTTGCCAGTTGGAAAATAGGAAATGAATCCATGTAATGATTATAACGTGTTGTAGCAACCAAGTTTTAAAACAGTCAGATTCCAAAATAATGTTATAAAAATTACATCAGAGGGAAAAAAAAGTACAGTGTGTTATGTTATAGCAACAGAAACATGGCCTTATTTGTTTGTTTGTGAATCACTTGGGATCACATTTCTGCCTGTGGATTTTTGTGGGGGAACAGGGCTGGAGTTTATGTCCTAACACACAGTGTTTGTTTGAAGGGATGTGTGAGGTTATGCTTTTTTTTTTTGTCATCCTCATTCTGGTGATGGTTTCAGAGAGTTGAAGTTAATTTTTCCTGGTTTGAATTTATTTTCAAATAAAGCACCAACCAAATATTCACCTTCTTGATTGCTTTTCTACTTCTAAGACTTTAAGAGTTCCCTTGAATCTCTCTGAGTCTTTTACCAGGGCTTGTCAGGGAATGATAAAATTTTAGTAGCTGAAAATTATGAATGAAACTTCAAGAGGTTGGGGAGTTTTTCTAATTAATGCAAACATAGCATTGTTGGTGGATGCCATTCTGCAGTGCAATGTTCTGATGCTTTCCAGAGCAACAGTGAGATTCATAGTCGGAGCGTGTGCATCCCTCATGTCTCCCTTTCCTTGCATGTGCACGGTGATCCAAGCCTGGAGGAGCTGCTCCGTGGGGCTGAGCCAGGCTCAGTCTCTACCAGTAGAGCTGAGACTATGGAGAGCTGTTGTAAGGAAGCCGCTCACAATCACAGTGTATGTCCATAACTCTTTGAATGCAGCTCTGGCAGCGTAGCTCTGTGTCGGGTTCAAAGTGTGGACCCAGAAATGGGATGGGCTGTCTTGCTCTGCGTGCACATATGTTCTGCTTTATGAGATTAGTGCTTGCAGTTAGCTCCTTTGAATATCTTTTCATTTGAGGGCTTTGATTTCTAATTTTGACAGGTCTCATCCTCAGTCTCCAGTGTTCTTTCATATATACCATCTTCCTAATAGTTAATTTAGAAAAAAACTTTTGCAGGTAGCTGCTAAGATGTAAACATGCATTGCAACTAGGAGTTGAGGTGTCTTCATGACTATAATTGTTCCCTTTCCTTCTTCTGTTGTAATTGCTAGGTGATTTACTTCCTAGAAATATCAAGTCTGGATTAATATATTGTCCTTGGGTGCTGCCACTGCTTCACATTACCTTGGTGTGCATGTAGGTATTAAATATTGAAAGCTGTTTTCATGTTCTCATGTGATGGAGCTCTGTGTAAACAAGTCTTATTTACTGAGCAGTTTGGGAAGCATGTATACGCTGGTTTGCCTTAGGAAATCTGCCATTTAAGCCTTTGTCCTGATTTTTGCTGGCTATAGTAAGTGGAGTGGTAGGAACCATAACCATGAGTGTTACTGAGAGGAAGAACCATTGTCCTGACATTGTGAAGAAAATCTGTTTAGGCTCATGAATAACTGAAGCGCTTACCAACTACTGTCACTAATCCTCGTGAAACAATTTTCAATCTTTTTTTATTTTTTTTCAAAGGCATTCAAAAACAAAAGTCTCTGATGTTGTGTAAAGTAGTGTCTTTGCTTTCAAGATTTGTTCCCCATGTGTTCAATCGGGCGAGAAACAAATATAAGCTCTTCTTATAAATGTAAGCATTAGGGAAACAAGAAAATAAGTTGAAGAAGTTGGAAGACAAATTAGTACTTTAAATCTACATAGAATTAATGTTGCCATGCTATGGAGTGTAATGTAAATGTGAAACCTGTGAACGGTCTTGCTAATATCAGAAAAATGTAGTTGTACAGTTTAAAAAAACCCCAAACAACCAAGAAAACCCCACTTCAGGGAGTGATGATGTGCAAGATTTATCTGTTTTATAATTTCAAATGTGTATTGTTAAAGACAGGAGATATTCAAACCTTATATATGTTTAGTCTTAGCTTTATTATGAGTAATTTGGAGATGTTTTTACACTTCCATATCAAGAATGGAAACCCCTTTCCTCATCTGAGTGCTAAATAAACATTTCAGAGCTAGTCTAGCTCTAGGCAGAATTAAAGAAAGAGCAAGCTAGCTCTCTTTTAGCTTTAAATTTTCCTTTTATGATTTTTATGAATTCACAAACCATTGAATATTTATTTATTTTTGCTACTGAGACACAAAAGACAGTAGCCTGCAGGCTTGTTATGGTGTGGGTAGCCTATTGTGTTTCCATACCTGATGTAATTTTATTTAAAAATTGAATTTTGCATTAGATTACCTCAAAAACATCATCCTTTGTTGATGAGAAGAATTTAAAATTCTTCCCTCCCCTGTGAATGATGAATTATTCTTTCACAAGAGATCTAAATTATTTTAATTAATTACTTTAGGCTTTAAATCTTTAAATTTTAAATTAAGTTACAGGTGAGTTAAGCTGTTCCCTGAAGAGCTTTTACTATGTTAGCAGTGGAGAGGGATAATATTTGCTGCATAATTCTCTAATAGGCTGTTGTATCCTGCTCCATTGAACAAGTCTGCTATTTTGCTTTTGATTTCTGGTTTGTGTCCAGCATTTCAGGAATCAGCTTGGACAGTTAGACGATATCACAAGAAACATATTTTCCTGTCTGCTGTGGCAGAGGAAGATTAGGACCCATTGAAATACATTGCTTTCTGAAGTTGTTGAGGACCACAGAAATTTAATGTAAAACCAAACGAGGTGCTGATAACTGCATATATGAAATTTTGTAGAAAATGGGCAAAATACAGAGCCAGGTTTATTGGTGTTAATTTCATATCCTGATCTCAGTACATATTCCCTTTGCTTAAACTATTTCTCATGTATGTATATAACTAGATACAATTACAAGAAGGTAACTTGATCGTTGGCTTGTGGGCTATGGGGATTGAATTGATGCTTATTTTCCTCTTCTTGTGTATGATTACTTGTTGAAGATGTGATACATTTAGGTCATATTTGGCATGTGTTTAAACTGAGCCCAGGACTGATTTATGAAAAAGAGGGAATAACAAACCTAAATTGTGTTTTCCCATGTGTGACTATTGTAGCCAAGCTGCAATTTATTTTGTAGTGTCTTAAATTACAATAAAAGATACATTCACAAAATAAAGTAGGGTAAAGAGTTCAGCCGTTAAACCTTTTTTTTTTTTTTTTTTTTTTTTTAAATTTTGTTTTCTAATTATTTTGTTAAAATGNTTTTTTTTTTTTTTTTATTAAAGTTAGCTTTCATCATTGTGCCTTTAATTGTGTTAATTACTTGAAAGAATTTTTTGGGAGGCTAGTTGAAGAACAAGAGGGAGGAGAAATTGCCTTAAGCAAAGACTTTTTTGTGAGAACATTCTTACAGTATCTTGTGGGAGAGATATCAGTAAAAGAGTCTCTTTTAAAATCCCCATCTTCATACTTTTTTTATATAGGCAAGTATTTTTAGTTTCCTAATAATCTTCCAGAATACCAGATTTCAATGCCTGCAGCCAATGGGAGAGAGGAAAATTATCTTGTAATTAAAATTTTATCATATATTTTCATTTTCTGTGTCTTTTGAAAGTGGGATACTAAGTTAGATGAGTTCAGTTGTTGAGCTTGGTGTGCTCTCCCAGCGTTCAATGGCTCAAGTGCTGGCTGCTTACAGAAGAGGCCCAGGCTGGGTTCTTCATTCTGTCCGTGTGCCTGTTGGCAAGTCTGTTTTCTGGGCAAATTGTGGCAACTTGATGTACACAGCACCATGTAGGGGTATGGACTCAGAACCAGAGCATAATGCCCCAGATACCCTGAGATCCCAAGACGTGTCCACGTTCTCTTTCCCAGTGTGTGTTGTGAAAATCCCCCTGGGGAGCCAAAAAAAGTCAGTGTTCTAGCCTGGAGCCTCTACTTACCAGGGTGCAAGAGCTGAAATATTAACTGAAAAGTTTTTCATAAACTTAAATGTGGGTAATAACATGTGGTTGGAACTTACCCATGATGTTGTACAACTGATAAACTTCAGTTCTGTTGTGATGTTTTGGTGATTTTTTAAAACATTTTTACTGTCTTCTATTGTGAATTCCTCTGTTCAAACAGTACTGGCAGTTAACTCGGAAAATGCTTAATTTTTTTCACTACAAATGGTATAAGATTTTTTTGGCTGTTACAAATTCAACATTACTAGATTATTAATATAAATGCAGTTTGAGATGCAAAATAGTGGAAACATTATTTACGGAGATGTTGAAAGTCATAATGCTAAGTAAATGGGAACTTTTTATTGGCATCCTGTGATATTGAAAAAAAAAAAGTATTTGTTTATTATATAAAGAAAGTTGCATCCAACCTGATTTTTTTTTCCTTCATGCACAAGTAGTCCTAACACATTTTTAGACTGAGGCAGAAGGTAATCTCCAGGTAGCAATATTCTATGCTATTTTAAGGATGCATGCCCCACTGATGGTTTTTAAAGCACAAAATAATGATGACATACCATGCAGAGGTCTTGCTTGCCTGAGGCAAATAGTCTGAATGCACTAGATGCAGACTTCTGTTTGCTGATGAAAGTGTTGAAAAGGTACTTGGTTTTATTTTTGTTTGGTTTTTTTGCTGGATTTTTTTTTTTTTTTGAGTGACAGTTATCTCTTTTAATGTGCTGTTAATTATATTGCATTCAATTAACAGCTGAAATATTTTATACAGAATAGAAAAGAAGCATAAAGTCCCCTGGGAAAGAAGTTTGGTGCTCAATTTTGGCAGAAGTTGATTCAGTTGATTGCTTGATAATGGAAAAAAGAACACCAGGTAGTTTGGGCAAAATGTGCCAAGCCAGGGGCAAGGTAGCTTTTCAAGCAAAGGAAGTCTTCTGACAGATTTCCTAGCAAGTGGGGAATTGGAGTGTTACCACTAAATTATTAGAGAAACATTTAATGAGGGAGGAAGGAGTCAAGAAGGCTAAGAAACCCACAGATTTCAGAAGGAAAAGGAAGAGATGTATGTTACAGAAGTCAGATTGAAGAGGAGTCAGGGTGGAGTGTCTGCACGCTGAGGGCTCATCACAGTGAGGTTGTTAAAGATGCATGAAACAATTCCAGTTTGTGTCCAGAGCGTTCCAGTGGTTTCAAGAGATTTTTGGCTTTGTAGTGCTTTTGAAAGCTAAGCACCGTATATGTTCTTTTCATAACTTTAAATTGAAAACAACAGGAAGATGTAGTTCAGTGGACAAGCAGCTCTCCTTATGGACAGCAGTTCATGAACTTCATTTGTCTTGCAGTGCATGTCTGAATTATGCATACACAGTCTGACAGCCTTTCTTCAGCATCAGCATGTACCTGTCAAGTAAAGCTGGAAATACTTAGTGTTTTTTGTACTAATCTTCAGAGAACATATGATACATAAAGGAATGCAATGTAACTTTTTTTTTAATTCAAAAGGAATGTGAGTGATATAGTAGAAGAACTGTAAGGAAGAAGAACTTTTACAAGTTTACTTTTACATTTTAAAAATACAGAAGTCCTGGTGGTGTCTGAGTGTGTAAATGACCAAGCATTAGCATGTTGCATATACACTTTTATATGGGAATTGGAAATGCTTTCCTAATTGCTTGGGACTTAAATTTTTTTTTATGTATTAGATTTCTATTTTGTAGTGAAGTTATCGCAATTTTAGACTCATGATTTGCTGAGGGATTTAATACTTAATCTGAAATCTTGTATTGACACTTGTAACAATTCTTTCACTTAAAACTTTTGCAAAGCTTTTCCTTTGGCAAGGGAAGTTCTTGGTTATAGTGGGCTCTGATAAGTTTTATTCCTTATTATTTTTGCCTTAGTTATTACATTCTTGCTTACCAATCTTCTGGTTCAAAAGAGCACTATGGAAGAGGAGAAATGGGAGAGAGCAAGAAAAACAAAACAAAAATTATTCTCGTGAAGAACAAATACAAACTGTACTGAAATGGAGGATTATTATGGAATATGTTCTTTGTCAGACCACTGTGTCAGTGGCCCATATAGACTAGAGTTCAGAAATAAATCAAATTTTTTTTCTTTTCTCTGCTTAGTATCAAGACCATTTGGTCTGTATAGAATTAATACATAAGATATGTTTATTATTGCTGTATTATTGTTCTTTGAGTTTTAATTGCCTCTTTTGGGACGAAAAATTTAAGGCAGAATAAAAAAAAATCTTTGCAACTACAAGAACATGATTAATACTTTTGTGAGCTTGTTTTTTTAATGATTCAGGAGAAACTTGTAGATAAGCAGTTTTATTAACTGAAAATCTTTTGGATGTATTGCACAGTTATTTCAGAAGGCATGCAAGAGATCTTTTTGTTTTCCTTGGCTCTTAAGTGTTGCAGTAGGATAGTTTTAACAGGGGGCTTAAGGTTCATGTGTTGAGCGCAAGAAGCAGAGTTGGCCAGAGATGTTGGATTATGATTTTACAAGCAGCTGAGTTGATCTGGTGACCGTTGCTGCTGGAAGGGAGAGATGATGCTCTTTTTTTCCCTGCTCTTGCCTGTCCCTCCTGTGCATTGGCCATGTATGATGTTGGTCTGTCCTTTCTGTGAACTACTGTAACTCCCTAATCCAGGAGAAGGAAGAAACAAGTGTTTTCTTCATTTTGGGTTTGTTTTCTGTTGTGGTGATCTAATTCACTGGTGGAGGTGGTTTATTGTGCGCTCTCAATGCCTGATATTTAGGTTCCTTAGCGAGGCTGCCTTGTTCTGGAGAAGTGACTCCTTCCCTCTTTGTGTTGGCAGTTTGTAAGGCCATTCTTGTTCCAGCATCAGAAGTAGCAGCTGAGCTTCTTAACTCTGCAGCACCACCTGAGGTTCCTCTAGTCCTTTGCTAGTTTCTCTTTTAGCCAAAATGAAAAAAGCTGAAACAGTTCTCAGTTTCTCTCCTTGATTCCAAAATATGGGTGAATGGCCTTGCATATTGTAGTTGTCCTTCCTTGCTGTTACTCTTAGTACACGTTGCTTTTGTTTTTTAATGTGGTTCTGCAAACAGCCAATGAAGAGAACTTCCAAATAATGAACTCATGTTTTTGTCTAGATTTTCTCTGTTCACCCTCTCACTAGAGGATTGAGGCCGTAGGGGAGCTCAACTGTTGGTATCTGGCAGGAGCAATCCTTCTCTATTTCATGAGAATTTCATTTCAATGTAGAGATCAGTGTAGGAAAGGACGTGTTTGTCTTTCACAGACTGTCTAGCCTTGTGAGGTGAATAGGTGTCAAGTATGCCTTGAATATTTTAACAACTGGTTTGGTCTTGGCCATAAAAAGAGAAGATTATAGATCTATTTTCTTTTTAAGGATAGAGGTCACGCTCAGTCACCTCTATATGTTGTCTGAAATTTAATTTGCCTTAGGAACCAAATGCATTTCAATGCTTTTTTTTAAATACCTTGCCTGAAGAATCTCAGATGAGCTGAGATGAGAATGGCTGCCCTCCCAGACAGGGTAAGTGGGATGCTTAAAATCTTCCAGCTGTTTGTCAGATACTTAACTTTCTGCTCTGAAACTGCTGTACCATCTGTCTAGCTAAAAAAGGTGCACTGAGCAAGAAGAAAAGTATCTTTCCAATTCAGATGAATCTGATGCGTCCTGTGAGATAATCAAGCCACAGATGATTATGGGAACAGTGAATTTTAAATTTTATAGGAATAGCTTCATAGAAAGCATGAAAGATGAAATTGGAATGAATTCATCTTCTGAGTATCTCAAAGGAACAACGCACTGTCCCAAGTTTAACGTCGCATTTCTGTCTGCTATGTGAGTTTGTTTGTTATTCAATCTTATGTGTAGATAATAGGCTTTGTTTCCTCTGTTAAATATGCCATTTTACTTAAATTACTGGTGTTATCTATCCATTATTTTATACTATCTGTTACAAATGCCTAATATTTGGTGAATAAAGGGGTTTTTTTCTGGAAATTTCTGAAGAGATTTGAAAGGTGCAGCAGGAGGACAGGGTAATTTTTATAGATTTGAAGTAATCAAGATGGTTAAAAGATGAGTTCTGTGGTACAATTCAATGAACAAGAAATGAATGCAGAGTAAAAGACCTCCGACAAGAAAAATATGAAAGAAATTTCTTAGTCCCTAGTGCCATCTGCAGGATTACTACTGGAACAGGCAGAGAAAGCATAGGAACAGAAATTTGAGTGACAGTTTGCAGTGTTTGATAAGAAAAGAAGAAAGTGTCACCTCCAACAAACCTGAAGAAATACAATTTCTTTGTCATGCTGAGTTACATAACAATGTATGTGTCAATTCGTTTTCAGCTTGTGAGCAGCTTTAGGTTTGTTGGGAATACACCATGTCATGAGGTTTCTCCACACATTTTGTTTTCTGCTTCTACAGTAGCAGGTGGCTTAACCAAGCTTTCTTTCTTTGCACTTCTTGAAAGAAACATCAGTCATGTAAAAACACACATCCACTAGGAACCATTTTTGGGATGACTGGCCCTTTGGCCATGCTTCCTTTTAAAGCTGTCTCTTCAAAGAGGAGTAATGGACCCTAAATATTTTCCTAATATTGCCTCCATCGGCATTTTTGTAAAGGTGCATATCAGAAATAAAGATGTAAATCTGCAACCCCCCAACTCCTCTAGGTTTCTGGTATTAGAAAGGAATTCTTTTTTCTACAGACCAGTAGGCAGACTGACTGTAGACCTGTGTGTTGGCAGTAGGCAATTGATGTATATGTGAAAGGATAGGATATAAATAACAACCAAGAAGAATCAAAGCTGGGGTTTTGGGAAAGAGGGAGTGTAAGCTGAAACCAAGTGTGGGTAAGATGGAGGTGATAATGGTGATGGTATCTGGAAACTTGTTAAGCCCTACCAAGTTGCTGTGTGTGAAGAGTACATCCCTGCTGTTTGGCATGTGCCTTTGTCGGGAGCATCCCCATCTGCTCTACAAGAGTTTAGCATTCACAAAGAGTGTTTTCTCTTACCTCTCTCTGACAGAAAACTCTCCCTTGTCAGAGGCTGACCTGACCTCAATTACTTATCTATTCATCACTTTTCTCCTGACTATTGTAATGTGATACTCCTGGGCACAAAGCCTGCAGCTCCTCTGAAGCGCCAGCTGGTTTAGGGTCTTGTTGTGTGTCATGCCGGCAGCACCGGCTGCCACAAGTTGAATTTGATCTTTCTTTCTATGTTGACTTTCTGCAAAACACCAAGCTAAGTTGTCTGTTCTTAATCTTCAGAGTACTTGCTGTTTGGGGTTCAGCATGAGTAAAAGGCTGCAGGAAGCTGCAGAGGGAAAGCTGAGGCTGCTTGCTGTGCTTTCACCTTGGAGTGAAAGTTGTACGTGGCAGAACATTCTCCAGGACTGGTCTCTCACCAGAGAGGTAGGTCCCTTTGGGCCTAAGGACTTCTTAAGCCTTAGGTGGCACTTTTCTGGTAGGTATCTGTTGTACAGAGAAAATGAATCAGGTTTTTGGAGCATCATGGGCTTGGGAACAAAAGCTTCAGCCTGTGTTTTTAGGTGTCTGTCAGGAGTTAGCTTTTACTATGTCAGTGTTTTAGTATGTCAGTGTATCAGAACTTGCTACTGTGGGACGACCTTTCTAATGAGCACAGGGAAGTGAATGCTTCAGAAAGCACCATCTGTGGCATCCTGTGCTGTGTAAGTTCGATGGTAGTCTTTTTGAAGAGCTATGCAGGAGGGAGACAAATGATGCACGCTGACAGTGTTTCAGGTCTACAGCCATCACTACTGAATCTAAAGTTCAGCAGCCACTTTATTTGAATGAGTGGATCACTTTGGATCAGTGTAGGGATGTGGATGTGGGAGGGAAATACCAGAACTCCATTGAGAACTTTGCTGCTACAGAAGTTGAGACATATGATCTGCAAGTCAGGCATAGAGGGTTGGTCTTGTGAGAACTTGAACTAAGGGTTTCTCTTAATCTTTCTCTTAAAAAAAGAGAGCAGACTTTTTCTCAGATATATGGACCACCAGAGAAGAGACACCAAGACTTATGCAACAAAAGCTGGGTTAGTAAAGTGGTTTCAGCACTGAAAGAATATCTTTACTCATGAGGCTGTTCTGATGATGAAAGCCAGAAAGAAGCACTGTAGCAGGACCAGGGAGAGTGAAAGACCTTACTTTGTAAGGACTTTCTTCTGAATTAAGCTTTTGCTTGTTTAGAAGAAAGAAAGAAGCTGTAGCAGAACTACATGTGCATGTTATTGAAAAACTATGCTTCTCTGGCCTGATTAACCTAGTATTATGTTTCAGAATTCTAAGAATTTTGCAATTCTACATAAGTTCTTTTGCTTGGACCAGACTAAGAATGAAGGTCTGAAGTGAATTATTGCTCCTACAAGCCACCAGAGGAAAGTAAACAAATAGAAGTCTTAGCTGTATTGTATGTGCAGTCTTTGTACATAATGCATATTGAAGTAGTAGACTCCTGGCTTTGAGTTCTCCAAGGAATGCTATGCCTTTTTATTTTGCCCTTTTTTAAAATGAAGAATAAAATATGATAAAATAGGAAAGTTCTGATGTAGTCTGGGCATTATCACAAAGGAAGGATGTGTAGAAATGGTGCTGATGCTAAATGAACAAATTACAGGAATGTTGCCATTGGGCGCTTTGTCATTCTTCGCATTTGAAAGGCAGAAGAGAGCGGGTGTGATGAGATGTTTCCACATGGAAGCATCAGTCCATTTCTTGTGACAGTATACTTTAATCTGCAGGATAATGCTGACTCTTATTGTCATTTGTGTCCTGTTTATTTTGATTCCATCTTTGTTTAGGCTATTATTGGTGTTTAGAGAGCATGCAGGGATAAAGAACAGTCTCAAACAGCAGGTTGTAGTATGTGACATCTGTTCTGCTTCATTATAGAAAAAAAGTCCATTCAAATATTTTAAAAGTCTAAAAGAAATCAGTATTTATTTGTTGTTGCTTACTAGATCTAAGTAGGATTCTTAAATGGTTTGAGGTCAGTAAAGCAGTTTGTGCATAGCAGAAGGTGTTTCACTGTTTAAGGATACGTGTACTGTTCTTTACTGTTCTTTAGCTTTATGTATGTATGTAAGCTCTCTCTCAATTTATTTCCAAGGACTTGCGGAGGAGAGAATAATTCTATTAGGCAAGTTCTTGTAATGAAAACAGATGTACTTTTGGCCCAAGTTCTCCTCTAATTTGAATGATTTTTCTTTGAAAAGAATTTGCCTATGCATGTGTGCATACTGAAAAGTGAGGTTAGTATGAACGTAAAAGCAGATGCCAAAGTTGATCCTTGATTAGAAGCGTTTTCCTCTCAATTTTAAGTGACTTAATTAGTCCTTCACAATAACAAGGTTTTCAGTGCAGCCTGCAAGAGTGCAGTTAGTGTTCACAATGGGAAGGAATGGTGTAGTTAAATCCTCAGGCACTGTGCTTAGTGTCTGTCACATCACTCAGTTATTAAGGTATGAACCTACTGGGCAAACTGCGAGAATTTCAAAGGGTTGCTCTAGACATTATTAGGACCAATAATTAGTTTTGTAAGTGAGCTATACGTGTATAGTCATTACTTGTTCTGTGCTGTGCTTGGATTGCAATGAATGAAGTGACATTTTAAAAAATCCATGCAGTAGGGTGCTTATGTAGCAACTTAAATAGTCAACATTTTGATACTTTTCTTTCAAAGCAAGAGCATAGAGGGAGATAAAAGACTTACCTCTTGAACTCTGGTAAGATAATTTGACAAAAAAGAATTATTCTTCCTTTCATAGCTGTGAAAGAGACTACCTGGACTGAGTTCAGGGTTTTGGTTTCATCTCCTAGCTTCTTTGTGTCTCTACTCCCCTCTTTGTCTTTTCTTGTAAAATAAAGAGCTAACTAGCTGGAGTGCCTTTCTTATTATCATTTTATATTTTTTAATTGTTATTTTAACTCTATTCATGGCTGGGAAATCCTGCTAATAGTGAATGTCCTGAAACTGAATTTGTTTTTGTAGTGTAGGGCCACTCTCCTGACACAAAGCTTTCACTCAGCTGGAGAGCGAAGCATCAGCTGATAAAAGTGGAAGATTGCCCTTTAGCCAGGAGTCAAGAAAGCCCTGGAGCCAGAGAGAGAGAAGGGACTTTACCTGTGTGGATTCCAGTTAAAATGTAAATTGAGACACTCTCATTTTCTCTTACTTTCTCTAGAACCCTCCAAGAGGCCCTGTATACAGAATTGTGGCCTTATGGGATGGTGTTTTCATGCACTTTTGTAAAAAGAGGTATTTCTTTTGAAGGCAAAGAACCAGCTTCCTTAAGACGCTTTTTACTCCTCAGGTTTTTTTTATCTTCCCAATCATTCTTTTTCTTTTTTTCTGCAGCACCTTCTGCTGTTCAAAAGTTGCATATTGTTCAAAAGGTTTCTGCTACAGCTTTCCAAAATGAAAAAATTAAGATCTCTGACCAGGAACAGAGGAGATTTTTCCTGACTGTGGACTACTGAGCTTATCTTGTGACCTGCAAAGACATATGTGGATCCATATAGAATAAAATACTTATAAAATGGACATTTGAATCTGATAGAGTTGAAGGATGCTTTAATGGAAAAAATTCTGTTCACTTTAAGTAAGTGGAACTTTCCAAGCTGTAATGAAATTAATTTCAGTGTTCATTTGGGTGCGGGTTGTAGGAGTATCTCACTTGAAATGATAATCTACACTTACAAAAACAGTGTCGTTTTTGTACCAATTTAACAACAAAGTAAATTTAAATCCTACATGAGAAGAGGTGGGCAGATGTTAAACAGACTCCCAGTGGTGCTTGCAGTGGAAATTCTGTAAATTCCTTCTGTGGTTGTAGCATGTATTTAGCTGCACAATAATGACTTTTTTTTTTGGTTGTTTTTTTAAGGACCAGGAAAGCAAAATCCATGCAATATTTTCAGGTTCTGGCCATTGTATTGCCAGTGTAACTGTATTTTATCTCAACACTTGGGATTGAGTCTTAAAACCAGAATTGTTTGTAAAGGGTGTGCAATGAGGTTACTGCTCATAAGATGAGCTGTGAACACTGAATAATGTGCATTCACGTAGCCCTAAGCAAATGCAAAATAATGCAATGTAGCCTGACCTTTTCTCATTGCAGGTTAACCTGAGTCTAATTAGCCTCGGTTTGCCTCAGGGTAGAAGTGGACGGAATCACAGCTTGGCTGAGTAGTAACTTTTTAACTCTTTGTAACTTGCTTTTGTGTTTACATCTTGTGATATTGGGGGGAAGCAAGGAATTGGGGGTAGAACAAAGGAGGACAAACCAAAAGTGCTTGTAGCAGCAGTGGTAGTCACCTGCTATAAATTTAATGCTGAAGTTCAGCACTAAATATCTACTGAGTGTTGTGCAGAGGCTTCAGTAACTTACAGTCCAAACAGTTTTAGGAACAATCCCAAAAATAAAAAGGTATCAGTAACTTTGTATCAAGCAACACTGGAGGCTTTTTTGCTTTTTGCCTTTTTGACATTGTGAGAAAATGAAGCTGAATTGAAAATGTGCAGGGTCAAAACTTATATGAGTGTCTAAAGTGAAGTTCTTAAGTTTTAATTTTGTTTGGCTTTGTGGTATTGGGCAGACTACATCTTAAATATCACATCTATTACTTTAAACTTGTGTAATTTTTATTAGCCATTATGAAAGTGACTTCATTTTGTAAGTCTGTTTCCTTCACTGGTTCCAAATAAGGTCACTGAATTGGGAACTCAGTGCTCCAGGCTTAAAGGTTAGAACAAAGAAATACCCAGTTTTGAGACACTTATTTTTTCTGTGCTCTGTAAATTCATAAATTTGTTAATTTGCTCTGAAAGTACTCTAGATAGGCTTAAGAAATAAATTGTCAGTACTGAGGTAGCTGCTGTGGCGATGCACTTTTGGAACTTTCCCTTTCAAAATGTAAGAGCTTTTTTTCTTTTTTTTTTTTTTCTTTTTTTCTTATTTTGAATGGTATGTGCTTTCTGCAGTATGGTACTGTGTGTTCTGCAGTAAGAGGTCATTGCAGCTTGAGATACCAGCTGAAAAATTAGTGGCTTACACTATCAAGTCACATCCAGAAGTTCATGCAAATTTTTGAAGTTAATTTTTTTGCCAGTGTAGGTGAAAAGCAGGAATTTGACTACCTTGTTTCAATTAATGTGCAAGGTAATGAAACTAAGAATTATGCAGCAACATTCTCAGTTTGCAAACTGACTTGTAGCTAGCATGAAATTTAGTTTCACAAGTTATTAAAAAATTCCTTGTGTAAAGCTTTAAACCCCACACTTGCAAATAACTTAGTTCAGCTAGTGGTGGTATATGCCAGGTATTTTCAGTGTGTTTATGCCTTTATTTTGAGAGTGGTTCAAAATCTCCAACACTTCAGTATAGTTTTTGTAGCTAGGAATAAATATACCAAATAAATTGCCTCCAAATGGGAATGGATTTATGCCATAGCTCTTCATACAGCCATGACAAAATGAAAAGTGAGGTAAGAAAGTCTTGGCTGATAACTGGACTTCAAAACTGTGTTAGCAAGTTAGCCGTGAATTATTTCGAGATGCTTTGTATCTCTGGACATATGAGATATTTCATAATGCAATATGGACAATTTAATGATACGCTTGCTGTGTGGGCAGCGTCCATGGTGAATTATTGAAAAGATTCAGAAAAACATTCTAGCTTTATTGTGAAGAAACAGTAAGGGGTTTTTTTCAGGTTTTTTTTTCCTATTAAGATTATGGCCAGCATCCCATCCATGTTCTCCTGTTCCTTGACTTTGCTTTGAAAACATAGTTTTGGTCTGGAAAATAACCAGTTTTACTCTGAAGAAGCACTTTCCTGTGAAAATGTATGTGAAGTCTGAATTACAGAACACTTGTAGTTTTGTTGCAGGTTTTTTTCCTTTTAACTCAAGAAAATGACCTTCTGTTTTCATCTGAAACAGCTTTACTTGAAAGTGTTTTCAACACTTGTTGAGACTTATGTAGGGTCTATAGCTGAAGAAAAAGCAGTGTAAGCCCATTCACTGAATAACAGAATCAACTAGGTTGGAAAATACCTTTGAGATCAAGTCCAACCTCTGACTGAATACCCCCATGTGAACTAGACCATGGCACTGAGTGCCACATCCAGTCTTTTCAACACTGCCAGGGCCAGTGACCCCACCACGTCCTTGAGCAGCCCATTCCAATGCCAAATCACCCTTTCTGTGAAGAACTTCTTCCTAATGTCCAGCCTAAACCTCCCCTGGCGCAGCTTGAGCCTATGTCCTCTTGTCTTGTCACTGGTTGCTTGGGAGAAGAAACCGACCCCACCTGACTACACCCTCCTTTCAGGTGGTTGTAGGGAGTGGTAAAGTCCCCCCTGAGTCTCCTTTTCTCCAGGCTAAACAACCCCAGCTCCCTCAGCTGCTCCTCACAGGACTTGTGCTCCAGACCCTTCCCCAGCTGCATTGCCCTTCTCTGGACACGCCCCAGCATCTCAACATCCTTCCCAAACTGTGGGGCTCAGAACTGGGCACAGGACTCAAGGTGCAGCCTAACCTGTGCCCAAGTGCAGGGGAAGAATCACTTCTCTGGTCCTGTTGGCCGCACTATCCTGATACAGGCCAGGATGCCATTGACCTTCTTGGCCATGTGGGTATATTGCTGGCTCATGTTCAGTCTGCTGTCCATCAGTACCCTGAGGTCCCTTTCTGCCTGGCTGCTGTCCAGCCACTCTGTCCCCAGCCTGTAGCACTGCAAGGGATTGTGGCCAAAGTGCAGGACCTGGCACTTGGACTTGTTAAAAATCGTGTTATTGGATTTGACATATTTATCCAGCCTGTCCAGGTCCCTCTGCAGAGCCCTCCTACCCTCCAGCAAATCAACACTTGAACCCAACTTGGTGTCATCTGCAAATTTGCTAATGGTATACTTAATCCCCTCATCCAGGTCATCAGCAGAGATATTAAACAGGAGAGGGCTCAACCTAGATCCCTGGGGGACACCACTGGTGACTGGCCACCAACTGGAGGCAGTACCATTCACCACCACTCTCTGGGCCCAGCCATCCAGCCAGTTCTTAGCCCAACTGTCCAAGTCATGGTCTGCCACTTTTTCCAGGATTGTACTGTGGGAGATGGTGTCAAAGACTTTGCTGAAGTCCAGGTAAACAACATCCATGGCCCTCCCCATATCCACCAGAGGGTCACCTGGTCATAAAAGGAAATCAGGTTGGTCAGGCAGGACCTGCCCTTCCTAAATCCATGCTGGCTGGGCCTGATCCCACAGCTGTCCTGTAGGTCCTGTCTGTTTGATCGCACTTAAGAGGATCCGTTCCATAATCTTGCTGGGCACCGAGGTCAGGCTGACAAGACTGTAGTTTTCCCAGACCCTCCTTCTGGCCTTTCTTGTGGATGGGCATAGCACTGGATAGTTTCCAGTCATCTGGGACCTCCCCAGTGAGCCAGGACTGGTGATAAATGGTGGAAAGCTGCTTGGTGAGCTCTTCCACTGAGCTCCCTTGTCATCCTAGGGTGGATCCCGTCTGGTCCCATAGACTCATGAGTGTCCGGTTGGCTCAGCAGATCACTACTGCTTCCTCCTGGCTTACAGGGGGGCTATTCTGCTCTCCACTCTGTTCTACCAGCTCAGGAGGCTAATTGTCCTGAGGACAACCAGGCTTATTGTTGAAAACTGGGGCAAGGAGGGTGTTAAGTACCTCAGCCTTTCCCTCATCCTTGATGACTACATTCCCCACCATAAAGAATGGAAGTTTTCCTTGACCCTCCTTTTGCTATAAATATATTTATAAAAACATTTTTTATTATCCTTTACAGAAGTGGCCAGTTTAAGTTCTAATTGAGCTTTTGCCTCCCTGTTTTATTCATTGATACTTCCAATAATAATTTTTTATCCAACTTCTTCTAATTGTTTTTTACATCAGGAAAAATTTCTGTTGTACTTTGCAGTTGACATAGCAGTGTACAGTACATCTAGTAATATGCAGTATTTTGCCCTTGGCCTAGGAGACAGAAGGATCAGCCTATCCATCACTTAAAGTAAAAACTGACCTATTCAAAACCCCCACTCCCCACATAAAACTAACACACTAGACCACGTGTATGTTTTGCTGGCAGTGGACTTTTGGTGGGTTTTTAATAGGAAACTCCATAGCGATGGTGTTTTATCTACTCACAGCAATTGATTGACATAACTATAGCACAAGAAGGTATTCTGGAGTAGAGTATAGACTCTTACAGAATAAATGTGGTTTTATTCTAGACCAATTCTGATCTTTTCTGAACAGTCCAATTTTTTAAAATTGCTCTCTCAAGTGGTGTTTGCCTATAGCTGCGGACGTGAGTCGTTTAAAGACCTGTAGCTGTGGCCCCCAAAGCAGCAGCTTGTGAACAACATCTTGCTTATGTGATTCTTTGTAGCCCTGGGAAAGGAAAAGTCAAAACTGATGCTGCCACTGCTATACTGACATGGAGAGCAAGTTACTGTGATAACACTTTGCAGGCCAGCTTGCTGAACATTTTGCCTGGGTCAGCAAATGTTTTGTATCACTGCTCTTTAGCTATTGGTGATAAACTTCATCTTTCAATTTACTCCATTTTCTTGTAAGAGAAAACAGTTGCCATTTTTTCAGTGGATGCCTGATGTGGTATGTAGTTCCCTGTGCCTAACTGAATTTATCCTTTCTATATATATTCCAATATAAGAAGTCCTGATGAATAGAGAATTCTGTGAATAGGGTTCAGGAGGAAAGCAGGAAAAGCTAGGAAAGCCAGGAAAGCAAGGAACATCAGCTGTGCCTTCTGGTATTGGACATTTTGGTTCCCCTTGAAAAAAATATTTCTTTGCCTGATTGCTTAAACAGTGTGAATGGTGACACATAGGGCTTAAGAACACACTTACCTGCTGCCCATCCCTAACATTTTAATTATTTTGCACAGAAGTGGGGCTGATCGCTGACCCACAGTGGCATGTAACATTAGCCAACATCCTTGAATATTCATAACCCTTGGTTACAAAAGGCACTTTCCTAGAGGCAGAAAAGAGGTGGTAGTTGTGTTGGGAAAGATCTAATTTGAGTTGCTGTGTTCTTTACTACATGTTATTTACAAGAACAGTGTCCTGTCGATGTCTAGTTAAATAAGTTTTTCCTCTCCCTTTCCCTCTATCTTTGCTCTTCAGGAATATTCTGTGTGAATTTTTTTCTGTTTAAAAATAAGAGTAAGTAGTAAGATACGTGATTGAATCTTCAGCATTCAGGAGCTGCTGATGCTGTGCTTGTAGTCTTGTATAAATTCTTTGAACAGGTCATGCTACCTGCTTAGATGAAAGAATAGAATGCAACAAATGTTTTGGTATTCTTTTTAGCTGCAGACTAACAATAGGATTGTAGCAGATCCCCAAGAACAAGAAAGTGCACCAGAAGCACCAAGTCCTTGCTGTTTGAGGAAAGAGCTGATTTTCATCACTCTGTTAGAGTTACAGGATGCAGCTACTGTCTCTGCAAAATTGGAAGGAAATACAAGGTTAGCAAGGTAGCATTTGTTCCTGTCTCTGCTCATTTCTTAGGTTACATTGAGAACTTCCCTAAAAAGAGAGAATTCTAAGAGACTGTCAGAAGCACCTCAGTTGTGCAGGCCTAAAACTAGAAAGCTAGTATCACTACAAACCATTTTTCGTGGGAAATTGGTAGAAGATCATTGACTCAAAGGAAGAATAAAGTCCCAAGATAAGTTCTTTTTGCATAAGCACACTGTATATTTACTACAGCAGTTTTAATAACAGAATATAGGGCAAGAGTAAAACTCTATTCTGTGTGTTTATGTTCATGGCTATTATTATATTTGAATATAACAAGCATAATCTATGTAGATGTAAAAATACTGCATAATTTCTATAAGATGAAAAAGGGAAATTATTTAAAGAGAAAGACTTTGTGCTGTTTTAGAAATTGTTCAGTTGAAGTAATTTAAGTCATCAGAGTCTGACATTTTGATGACTCTGGATATACCTGGAATTACATATTATGTATGTTACTTGTCATTTATACCAACTCTTCTGAATTTTCTGCTTGATGTGCTGTCTCAAATGCTCCTCTTCGTCAGAGCTAACTCAAAGTGATACAAATTCCAAGGTCTTTGTTTTTATGGATTTTGAAGATGTGTGTGGTAAATTTGGTGCAGCATTATTGACTGACAAAAAAGAATTGAGATGTTCCATGTTTAGATGTTATCATACAAATGCTGTCATTTGCTTCTTGCATTATTTTGCAGAAAGAATATTTTAAGCTTTTGTGGTTTTCATGCTGCTGCAAGCATTATAGACCTGATAAGATTGGAACACCAGTTCTACAAAGTCATTGTCACACATGATATTTGCAAATAGAGGTTAAAGATGGTGGGATATTTGGCTTATATTAATATGAAGTCTTGGAAAGAAAGCTTGTGCTAATACATCAAAGTGCATTGTAACTCTGGTCGAGGACATTATATTGTAGTCAATTTTATGTTAAAATTAGCAGATGTAACACACTAGGAATTAGCATACCCTCTCTTTTATTGCCTGGAAGAAGCATTTACATTAAATCAGGACACTGTCATTCAAGTCTCTAGATGGCATTAGAAATGTCCTCTTGGCACAGTCACCCAATTTCTGTCTGATATGAAAGACGAATACACTGCTTTTATTCTTTTATCTAAAGATAGGCTCCATGGAGTCAGTTCTAAAAAGGTCAATAAAGGGAGCTAATTAAACTTTACTTGTTGAGAGTTTGCACCAGGATTGACATTTTCTATACACAGTCTATTAACATTTGCAAGTTCTTATTTTTAGATGGCTGACTTACCTATAACTGTCAGATGCACCCTTGACAGTTGAATTTTCATTTGCAGTCATTAAGTCTAGAGCAAGAATCTGATTACTTAAAGACTACACACTTTAATTTGATCCCAAGTTCTGCTCAGTGAATATCACTAGTAACCACTGTTGTCCTTAAATTTAGTTAGTATTTAGTGTTGTTCTAGATCATACTATAATGTTAAAGTACTCTCAGAAGTTACTTTGTTTTCAGAGCAATGGGTGATTCTATATGTGTTTGTAGTGGTTGAGAAGGTGAAATATTTTTGCTGAAGGACATCATTCTCTGTATATTTGCTCTGTGTTAAGTTAATGTAAGCATATAGTCTTCTCAGTGATATAACAGACTGTCAGTAAATTGAAGTTTATTCTCTGTCCAAGATGGGCAAAACTGTGTCTGTCTCCAAAGATGTTATTGTTGGGAGTTATCCTGCTTATTGAAAAGTGTCACCATGGTACTATCATTCTGTCCTGTAGCACTATTCAGCAGAAGTGTATTTCTGTAAAGAGGATGTTGGTCTTGTAAAAGTGTGCAAACCCCACCATGGGCCATTTGATTTTTATCTGCTTCACTGTCTTGCTCCAGTTCTGAAAGAGCAGGAGACCTGAGTAGTAACTGATTTCAAGGTTTTGGGGGTTGAGGTTTGGTTTGTTTATTTTATTTTTCTTGTGGCTTGCTACTAAAAGCCAGGTCTTCAGTATTTTATTATGTGGTGAAAGAGGAAGTAAGCTGGGGAGCTTGTCGAAGCTGAGGAGGCACTGGCTGGCCTCTGGTCTGCTGACACAACAAATCTCTTGCACGTTTGGTTTGGGAGTGGAGACCATTTGGAGGGAACATGTGTGCAAAGAACCATCTTTGAATTTTTAAAATTTGAGAAAGTTACAGAGGATGGTAATCATGAAATCTGGAATAAAGTGTGCAGTATTGTTATCAGCGTATCTTTAAAGGTACCAAGTACTAAGGTACTTTTAGAGTGTTGGGGGTTGAACTGAAAACTTGCCTTGCAGCTTATACAGAAAAGTCAGGTTAAGCCTCAATTTATAGTGCATAGCCTTTTTTTATCACTGATTTTTGCAGGTGTATCTGAAGAATTATGTGGGTTATAAAAAATTGTGTGTATGTGTGTGTGTTCTTGGGTGTTTTTTACCTTCTGAGAGACTGAATCATGTTTGTGACAGGAGGCTGTTGATCCACACTTGTCTTTCCACATAAGCACCTCTCCAGAGGCTCAGGTGTTAAGGAAGAGTGTAGAGGGGCAGAAGTGCATGTACAGACATTTTTGTGAATTATATCTTATTCTGGGTCAGACTGTTCATTGTGTCTGGAGATTTTTTTTTTTTTACAGTTTCTGCTTTCTTTCTTCAATGAAGTAAAAGTGTTTTCATGTTTGCAGTTTCTTCACAGCAGGCTTGCATGTCTCTGCAGAATTTTGTCGTGAGGGGAAGGACATGTATAATTTTAATATTTTTCTAGAGGAACCAGTAGCCAAAATAGATTAAAGCACAGAAACAGATACTGGGCTTTAGTGGATAATTTAATATCTTTGTTTTCTGGCTATTCCTTTTTTTCTGATCACTCATACTTCACCACAAAATGCTAATCACATTTCATTTTAGAAACCTCAGGATCCGCTGTGGCTGGCCTCATTGGCAGGAAGGAGATGTCTGAGCACAGACATTGAGGCACTGAAAGGTTCTAGCATTCTAGCTGGTTACCTCCTAGTCTGCTGAGGAGGGAAAATGAAATCTCTGAAATTTTTTTGGACTGGCATCTAACAATGCTAAAAAGCAGTATTTGCCAACTAGCAAAAGCAAAGTTGATAGGTAAAGAAAATTGTTGAGAGCACTGTATAGTATAATGGAAGTGGTGCTGGGTTAGTGTTTTCTTTTAAAAGCTCTGTATAATTCCAGTGGCATGCTTCTTGGATATCTGTACATTTTTCATTTACATTTTGACATTTAAATTTACGATCCTGTAATTTTACAGCTCATCTTACATACGCTTTTTTCAATGGCAAATTGAAATCACAGATGAAGTGTGCTTAACTTGAGTACAGAAAAAAAATGTTTAGTGGGATGGGGGAAAAAATGTTGTAGCACACAAACATATTCCTTGGCTGCAATCTTGTATTTGCAAATTAGGCTCACTTATGAGAACGACCTTTTTCATTTTTTCTTGTGCTAACATATCCCAAGGAAAGTGCATATGGTTCCTCAAAGTATTAAAATGTATCCTGCTGTTGGCATGGTAGGGAACACAGTTACCATACTCGAGCACTTGCCAGCAAACTGCAGTAAAGATATAACTGGACTGTTGGATTTGTGGTGAAAGCTTAGCAACTTTGCTAGAAGTTCTTTGGGTATGATCCAAAGTTAAGTTCTGTCCTTCAGATTTAAGGTAACATAGAAGAAAAAAAGTTCTTTACCACTTTTGTCATGCTCTCTCTCTTAATTTTTTAAAAGATTATTATTTTTGTAAGTCAAGTATTTGGGAAGTATTTTCTGCTGAAGTATTAGCCTTGATGTTTGTGTTCTACAAGAAACTTAGTAATTAGACATGTATGCATTAGAGCTAATAACCAGCACTATTGCAAGAAGTATAGTGCTAAGAAAATTTTATTCGAATGCATGGTATTGTTTTGGCCAAGGATAACCAAACAGAAGACTAGAACAG
Organism: Orthonyx spaldingii; assembly: GCA_013397795.1. Taxonomy (NCBI): domain Eukaryota; kingdom Metazoa; phylum Chordata; class Aves; order Passeriformes; family Orthonychidae; genus Orthonyx; species Orthonyx spaldingii. Next base: position 1,649,123 of record VZTJ01006358.1, on the reverse strand, counting down.
GCTGGCACCCATCATAAATTTAAAATCTTGAGCATGCAATGTTTTTTTCCCAGACTGAAATTATGCATAGAGGTTTTCATTCATCAAACGTAAACTCAATTAATCAAATGATTTTATGTGTAAGCAGTACAAAATGGCTGTTGCTGAAATCTTATAGAATGATGTAGAAATTGAAGTGAGAGTTTCAAGGCTGTCTGGTTGTGCTGAGATGGTGATTCTCTCAAATTCATTCATATTTACTTACGGGAACATTTGTAGCTGTGTGTCATAAGCAGAATGTTGTTAGCATCATTGTGGTGATTAATCAAGTCATGGCACATCAGGCAATGTGTATATTGGATTTTGTCTTCTTTTCCATGGTCTCATGTGAACTAGGTGAGGTCAGGCATACATGGTGTTTATCTAAAAGAACAGCTGGAAAACTGGTGGAGGAAAAACTGTTTTTAACAGGTAACTTGTTAACTTGTTTCTGCAAGTCAGCACTCTTAATATTGACAAATTATCATTTGGGAAAAACTTTCATAGTACCTGATAAATTTGGGGTGAACGTTTAAAAAAGATACTGAAATCTGACATTTGTGTAATTTTTTCCTCAGCTGAGATGTAGCACTGACATATCTGTGCAATAGTTGTTACAGGTTTTTTGGAACATTTTTGGTTTTTCAGAGGGTAGTGGTGATTTATCTGATTCCCCTTTTTATTTTTTTTTTTTAAGGTTCTGCTTTAATTTTTTGAGAGTATTGCAAGAGATGGTCATGAAAGAGTACTTGTATTTCATTCCAGAGGTAGCATATATAACTGGAAAACTAAAAGATAAAATAATGAAATACTGGAAATCATTGTCTCTTTTTTTCATAATTACATTTGCTCGTTTTTTTTCTTGAAATGTCAGTACCCAGGAGAATAAAAAGCCTGGGAATTGTCATAGTTTCAAGTGAGTTATAGCTTTAGAAGGGTGCCTTTTGCCATTGACAATAATAACAGTGTGCTTTTGGTATAACTAAAGGATATGTAAAATACATACAGAATTACTTTCAGAAGATTTGTTTTCTTTTGTTGGTAGGGTGGTGTTGGTTTGGATAATATTACATTGCATGACTGAAAGCAGCATTTTGTTGATATTCATTCCAGAAAAATTAGAAATCTTTTAAGATTTGAGATTCTAAGATGTAAGATTATTAATACTAAGCATAAAGATGCTTTTAGGTCTTTAAAGAAGAAATAGATACCCTTCAAAATAAGATGGACTTCCTGTAGCAATTTGAGTTGACATTTTTCATGTAATAAATTCTATCAGAGAAGATTTGTTTAAGCTACTGCTGAAAATGCAGGTCCTATTCTGAATTACTGTCAGCAGAAACTTAGTGTTGTGAGCTACGTGGCAAGATGTGTGCCAGGTTAAAACAAAATATCAGGTTCACTTGGATAATCTATGTAATAATAAAAAACCCACATGTAAACGAAATGTAAAAAAAAATTAGTTATCTTCCTGCACATCTCAGGTTTCTCTCTCCTCACTCCCATTGCTCTTTGTTTCAGTAAGTGTTTAATATCAGTGCTGTATTCCTTTGTGAGAACCTGCCATTTCATTTTTGTTTCTGTATCTCTTGGAGTCAGGATCAGATCAGTGATTAAAATTTCCTTCTTTGTGACTCTTAATTCTGGGACAGTTTTGCTTCTGGCAACTTCACCTTGGGCTCTCTGTAGTTTTCTCTAGGTGGTGGACCTTGGAAAATCTTTATTTTCAGATTACCTAAAGAAGATTCCTCTGTTTTCACCTCTCCTATTACAATGGTTACTTGGAAGTTTTTCCAAGGTTGCCTGACATGTATAGTGAGTAACAGTTTTCCTTGTACTGTAGATACCTGAAGTGGTGGATACACTTCTTCGAAGCAAATTGACAAAGCATGGCATGGCTTTCATTTTTCATTTTTCTTTTCACTCTTGCTTCTACTCCAAGAATGAGATTTTTGTAAGGTGTTCTCTTTTGGCAGTTCTAGAGTGGCTCTTTTTACGCCTCTGTTAGCAGTGCTGCCTTCCACTTGTTTTGCCATGCTGTCAAAATTGTTGGGAGTTGTGGGGAGAAATTAGGTTCCTGCTTCACATTCCAGCACTACTTTCTCTTGCCAGTTTTTTCTCGTGGTCTCCAGATATTCCTACAGACTAAGTTTCTTAACTTGCCCTCCAGACTCTGGCATCAGGCAGTCTAGGAAAAACTGGGGTGGTCGGTACCACCACCACCTTTTCCGAGTAACAACGTAACTTTAGTATGACAGCTCCCTGTCTTTGTGTTGGTGTTCTGTTTTGGAATTGGAACCCATCTCTTCGTGTTATGTCCAATGCAAATAAAGCAGTCGGTGTGAGAGCTGAGTTGTGTCACAGGTGAAGCCTGTGGTCCTTTTGAATGATGAAAACATGGTTTCTTCACTCCCCCCCCGCCCCCCTCTGGGTTTAGTACTGTTCCATATACTTGCCAAACTGCAGTTCAGGCCCTTCACACAATGCTTGTTCTGCACTGCCACCCATTTTAAAAGGGCTCTGTTAAATTGTAACCTGGTTTATTTGGAATACTAGTTAAAGGTTTTACCCTACCTGTGTACTTTCAGCTGTCTTTGTAGCTTTCCAGCTGCTTTCTTGCCCTTCTTGAATGTAGGAATGATGCTTTCCTCCAGTCCTTGGGAACCTCCCCTGATTACCATGACTTTTTAAAGATCATGGAGTGACCTGGCAATAATGTTAGGTAGTTCCTTCGGCACTTGTAGGTGCGTCCCATTGATTTGTGCACATCTGATGTCTTTAAAAGTTCCCTAACCTCACCCTCCTTCACCTGCTATTGATCAAGTTTATATATCAAAGATTAAACTGGATTTATGTTATTATGTAGCTAAATCACCTGGAGCATGGAAATGATGAGTTTTGGTGTAGCCAGCAGGTGAACAAGAGTATCCTAAAATGACAAAGGTGTATTGGGATTGCTAGAATGTTGACCACAGCAGTGGCCAGTGGATTGATCCTTGAAGACAGACACAATTGGGACTTCTTGTCATCTGAATGTGTGCTTCTGAACAGGCTGTGCAACCAAACCACCCTAGGAATTTTATGCTAAGTAGTATTAGGTATCTACAGTTTAAGCACTGTTGGAAACTCTTGGGATTTTGGTGGAATGGACCCTACTGTTAAATTGCATTTGTGTATCATTTGCTTGGTAGCAAACAGAAAAACAAAACTACCAACACAAAAATTCCATGTGATTATCTGTAGAACTTGTTGCTTAATGCAGTCTCATTTGATGTGCAGGAAGACTTCTCATCCATACCCTAGCACATTTCTGGCTTCTCTGTGCATATTGAATGCTTGTTATCCTCTTGATCTTTGCCAAACATATTCACATCTTTAGTAGTTCACACATTTCCGAAATGTATTATTGGTTGTTTTATGAAGTTGAGTGGGTTTTGAGAACTTTGGGTTGTGTGGTGATTTTTTTGAATCTTGCTTATTAGTGATAACTGCTGTGATATTGGGAGCAGATTGGATAGGAATGGACTGGGGAAATTTGTGCTTGCTATAAAGATAAGTTTCTAGATACTACATTTGTCCTTGAGATGCTGCTGTTCAGTGAAAAAACCCACCAAACCACAAAGCTCCCACAAAGTAGTTAACAAAAACAAGCAATAGAGAATTTATGTGCCAGCCCTGATGGAAAGGGCATGAATTTCAGTGGAAGTTGGATCAGAAATACTGATATTTTTATAGTCTTTTGATAATAAAATAATTTCTAATCTGGTTAGAATACAGGGGATACTTTGATCTGAAATGTGTGATTTGGGCTACTGATATGCAGTCAAAAACCTGATGGGAGTTCTACCTTTACCTTTTTCTTTTTCCCCTCATTTTTGGCATGAAACATATTAAACAGCTAAACCACTAGAGGAATCAGCTGAATTCAGTAGCAAAAAAATCTATGTTAGCTTGCACTGCCAGCAGCTGGTACTTTCAGACTTTTCCAGAGAGGTACTAAATTGAATGCTGTACCAAATCAAATTCTCCTGATACTTTCAACCATCTGTGGAAAAGAAACCACTTGTATATGGCATGCCATAGCTATAACTGAAAGATTTAAATGCAAAGAGATTTTCTTCCTGTTACAAATCACCTGCAAGAATGACCTCTGCTTATTATGACATAATGAAGATGAGCTTACAGTTTGCTGCATCTTCTCTGAATAATTCCAAATGCAATACAACAATTCTGAAGTACACTTTAATACCAGTGGATGTAAACAGTCACATTTCTATTTCTTGTTTGAATTCATTATTTTAATCCCTGTCAGATTCATATTTGTGGTAGTAATGTACCCTATGTGGCGAGTGCTGAGAAAACATTTATAAAAAGCTTTGCCAAAGAAATCTACCTGTATAGACTACAGTGACTTTACTGTTGAGAATCTTCATGTGTTTGTGGAAAAAACCCCGTACTAGTTGAGCAAGTCTGATTTGTAGATTTTGTTGCTCGAATACCCAAGTTACTTAATAACTCTAATACAAGAGATAGAGTAGTACAGCAGTTCTATTGATACATTGGCAAAGAAGCAAACATGACCGGTCTTTACCATCTGTTTATAATGCTATATAAAGAAGACCTTACTGGTTGCCATGGAAACCAGCATTTCCAAAACCACAAGTGTTTGCTTGAAATCTCAGGCCTTCTAAAGTCTTGCATTTTCTGAGGAAAAAGGAATTGAAAATATCTAAAGTTTTCCAGTGATTTTTATCTCCTAGCAGTTGTTTAGCTGTAAAATACTTTCAGTATTTTTGCGCTATATCTTCTTTCAAGACTTGAGAAATTTAAAGCATGCTGCTGGTAACTTAATGAGCTTATTTGATGCTTAGCAATGATCCATGAGAAGGTGACAGATACTTGTTAGGTTTTAGGTTCCTCTTTCTAAAAGGAGGGGTTTTAGTTTGGATGAACAAGCCCAATTTTGATATTGACACAGTGGAGTGACCAATATGGAATTTGGGTGGAGGTCACATTGAAAACACTCCTTAACCTGAGTAAAAGCCCAGATTCATCTCAATTATCAGAGCTGGTCACTTGGATCTCACTGAAAAAAGAAAGACTCTCTAGAATCAGAAATCTAGAGAAAAACATCACATGAAGATAATACTGGTAAGACTTATGGTCTAAGTATGTCTGTGGTCTCCACTCTTGGCTTGAAATAGTTTTTTTAAAAAGTTTTCTTTGATTACTTGAAACTATTGAAAAACCCTTAAGGTATAGTACGTAGAAGTATATACATTTGTCATAGAATCTGGGAATATTTTTTTTTCTCATTTGAGACTGTATGTTCATATTGCTGCCTTGCACTTTGTACTAATCATCAGTATGTTTTATTTTCCCCCCACTGGCTTACAAAAGGCTTCTGCTGTATATAACTAACTCTACTAGAAGGTGACACTGTAGAGGTGCTGCATTTGGGGTAATGCTGTTGGTTGGTTTTTAACCACCTAATTTCTATTTCTATCTAGAAGAAAGCTTTTTGTTTGTGGCACTCTTGGCATGTATTTGGCTTGAACTACTTGAAGAGAGAACAATTTATTGAAGCACAAAACTTGGAACCTCTTTCTCACTCCTAGTAAGGAGCCTTCAGTGTTTTTAGGGAATAAATATTTGAATTATTTCATTTGAATAATGCTGAAAATCAGTGAAATTGTTATCTAGAAATCTTATTCAGTATGGAAGGTTAAAAGAACTTTCTATATCATTCTGTCATGGCAGTACATAGCCTAACATTTTTGCCTTTTTATGTTTCATCCATTTGTATAACATGCTGTGAGCATTTTCAGTCTGAGATAATGGCCAGGAGTTGACCTATTGCATTGTTACATTTTCCTAGTAAAGTTTATTTAATGCAAAATACATTTTTATGACAGACTCTACAATTACAATATTGCTGAAATGACACTGGACTTCCAGAGGCATCTGAATTCATTAGCCTTCTGAAGCTAATCATCTTTCTGTCATTCACTCTTCCAAAATATTTATATTCCTTTCACTCAGCAGATTAGTCCTGCATCTGAGAGAGCATGTTCCCAGAAAGGTAGGCTTGTGCTTAAGTCCACCTGTTGATACTGGTTGACAGTGGGGTGTTAGACCTCCCACAAAGCTTAAATAAAGCAAATATTGATGGAGAAATCAGACACACAAAATTTAGGCTTCTGTCTAAGTATTTGTGGCTAGAAAAATAAGGATGCCAGACCTGCAAGCTGCTCCTGGTCAGAGTAATTGCGCTCAGATACTAACTGCATTTTTTGATGTTAGCTTGCCTGCTATCCACATCACATTCCACATCAAGTCGCTGACCAGGAAAAACAGCAGAGACTGGCAGTTTGTTTAAAAATACATTTTGGTGGTTTGTTTCCTGTGTGGTGCCTTTATTGTCATCCTTAAGGTGGTCCTTTTTGCCCTGCCTCTACCACTCATAAGATCTGATGGGTGGAGGGTAGAATGACTGAAACTAATAATAGTAGTAAATAATCTTTTTTACTGAATAATCAATGTCTTTGACACAAATGTCTGATTATAGCTGCCCTTTATTTTTACAGTGTGGTTTTTGCAGTGTCCATAGTAGGTATTTTTCAGATCTTAGATGACCATGCAACCTCAAAACAGCCTTTTTCACACTTAAGTTTCAAACTGTTCCTGTGCATTTGCATCTTCATTCAAATGAGAAAGGTGATGGTTCTCTTCTTTTTACTAAGCAAATCTTTTTCCTCTTTGTCTTCACCTGGTCATAAGTTTTGGGGGCAGCAAAATGGAACTTGATTATGTGTGGGCTTTTTTGTTGTTGTTGTGGTTTTTTGTTTGTTGGTTTTTGGGGCTTTTTTTTGTTTGGTTTGGGTTTTTTAGGTGATTGGTTTGGTGGGGTTTTTTTGCTGGGGCTTTGTTTATTGTTTTTGTTTTTTAAAGTAACTCTTCCCATTGATGCAAGGAGTATCCTACCCTAAAGGAAATAAGTGCATCAAACCCCCTGAAAATAATATGCAGCTATGTAGCTGATCTTCATGGAAATGATTCAAATAACCTCTGCCTGTTTGGGAAATCAAATAAACCTAGTAGCACTGAATAGTAGACTGATACAAGTGTCTAAATAGGGTTCTACAGCCTCCAGGGAAAACTTTGTGGGTTTTTATTTCAAGAATTCGAAGTCTGTATTGATTTCTAGGAGCTGTGAATGCTCAGTTACAATTAACTCCAAGTTACCAAGGCCAAGTATCTGTTTGGGGTTTTTTTGTACCTGATCAAAAACCTGTCATTTCTTAAATTTAATCTTTTGAATAAGATTTGGATTTTGTGGGATCTTGCCCATTTGAATGTCCACAATTTTATTTAACCTTCTGAATTTTATAGTTTCCTGGAAGGCTCCATCTTTTGTGAACATTGCAGTGCTTTAGAAGTTGTTGAAATTTTCTTCTTCAAAGCAGTGCAATATTTGAGATAGTTACTAAAGCCTGAAGAAATGAGTGCATGTAGCAGTTCCAGAAAGAGCTCAGTTTCTCTTCCAATCTTGAAGGGCGCTGTGGCTTTTCCTTGAGATTCTTGAAAAAGTTATGTGCAAGACTTTATCTTGTGATAAATTACTTCTGGGAATTCCGCAAATGACCCCAAATTCTGTGGGGTCAAATGACCTCCTGCCTCCTTCCTGGAACCGTAGTTTTCCACACTCCTGGTCCCTGTGAAGATCACATTTAATCAGCGATAGACTGATGAAACTTTGGATGGAATTTTTCACCATTATTTAAGAAATATTTTTCCTTGTAAGCAATATCCCAAGAAAATCGAGCAGTTGGAGTCACTTGGGTTGGAAAGGACCCTAGGAGTTCTCCTCGAGGAGCTTTCTGTTCTAGAAGGTATGCTTTTGCAACGTTCTTCCAATATAAAGCAATGAAGATCATCTTTGTTATGTTTCTATTCAGTTTGTGAATAATACATTTAATATTTTAAAGGCACACTTTATGTGGATTTCTGGGACTCTTGAATACTGGAATTTTATACAAGCTGTATTTTAAATGATCTTTAGTCACTCCAGCCGAGTAGGTGTTTGAGACTTCATAGATGGTACCCAATTTTATACAGTTCTTTGCATCCTAAAAAGTGCTGCGGCTTTTGTGGAACTGAGCATTTTGAGGCTTGTTTTTTACTGAAGACCTTGGTTGCAATTCATTCCCAAGTACTCCTAAGAGTAGGCAAATGAAAGCACAGATAAAACATTTTCTGTATAAGTTTTTCAGTGACTCTGCCTGTAGATGTGTAGCTATGAACCCATCATTCCAGGCAAGTACTTCCTTGTGGGACCACAGCCATTCTTGTTTTGCACTTTACTGTTTTGGTTTACTTTTAACTTTCCAAGCATCACACCACATAACAGTTGAAGTTATTCAAAAGTGTCTATGTGTCATAAGTGAAGGCCACACTTCTAAATTGCCTTTTTAATATTTATTTTTTTTTGCCTTTGGATGAAAAGCGAATGCAGAGACAGGCCCCTGTCATCTTTGCACCAGACTTGTGTTTGGGTTTTTGTCTGTGAAATTTTGTTTTTCTTTGTCATTGGCTTTACAAAGTTAATGGGGTGAGACCTCTTGTTTCTCAAAGGCAGGTGAAGCAAGAGGGCTGTTAAAGACTCCCTTATAACCTGGTCTAAGAGCATCTTCCCACAAAATGGGATGGAAACATCAATTCCTCCAAACCTGGTGTGACTGATTGCACAAGTCTGCTTTTACTGGATAAACCCTTTAATTACTAGGCAGTTACATAATGATGATGAGCACCATCCCATTTTTCACAAGCCTGTCTTTCAGGTGAGGAAATTCCCCAAACCTCAATACTCATTTTCCACATGCAAAGAGATGTTTAGTTGTCCAAGTCCAAGAATAAGTTTCTAAAACATTCTCATCTGCAGCCTCTAGTGGGCTTTTAAGTTGAGATGGCGTGTGGGTTGCAGAGCGTCCCTCCTTGTCATTTCCTGTCAGCTGTGTATTTAATTTGAATCCCATTTTTAAATTCTGTTCTCTCCATGTGAAATAAGTTTGTCTCCTCTCCCCTTCTGAATCATGCTCAAAGCATGTGTCATGACAAGGCTGATTCTTCCCTACAGATCTAACTGTGGATGTTGAAATGGGCCAGGGTTTTTAATATGTTCTGGAGAGATGTGCAGAAGGATATTTAATAAATACTTGAAACTTGAGTAGTAGGTAAAAATAAGTTGCTATAGACTGCTGTTAGCATATACCAAATGTATAAAACTGAATGCTGTCAGTATTTAAATATATGCATGTTTGAGTGTGATCATATGGTCAGATGGTGAATCCTATGATTCAGACACACACATCAATAATACAGTGGTTTAACATCCATTTAAAAAAATGAGTATGTCAGAGAGTTTTCTCTTATTTACTTCTGACAAGTCATTAATAAAGCAAATTGGATAAAAGCCCTGAGGCTGGTATTTCTTGCATTTCTAATAAGGAAGCCAACAGTCTTGCCAAGTAGGTCCATGCCTTACCTCTAGTGCTAGATATAGAATTGTCAGTTATAATTAATTTTGGAGAAGTGGGTTGTGTTATTTTTTAAATGTACCTGCACCTGTAACCATGAGTGCATCCCGATAACCCTGATAATCCTTCTATATTGAGCAGAACGAAAGGTACTTTCCTGAGACGTTACAGATTGAAAACTCTGTTTATATTGTCACATCTGGGATTTTCAGTTTGAATAGAGGGATTTCTTCTTCAGAATTGTTTGTAATTCAGCCTAAAACTAGCCTGGGCTTTCAATGACACTATCCTACATTTATAAATCTTCTTCATCAGTGTAATTGGTTTTGGTTATGTTACTGACTTTCCCAGCTGCTTTTTATTACAGCTGTGTGAACAGGTCGTTTTTTCCCCCTCCTTTTGTTTGACAGCTAAACAGGGAAGGTAGAGGAATGGAACTCCTCTGTTTTCTTTCCCCTTGTAACTACACGGGGCTTGTGTATGGCCTGAAACAAAACGATTGATCTTGTCAGTGGGACACCTTCAATAGAATGCCTGGAAAGGAAGGGCAAAAATCACCAGAGGAGGTGAGGAGAACAGTGATCTGTCAACTTCAGCCCCTACCAGCAGTCCTGTGGCCACCAAACACGTGTGAGTGGGGGTGGAGGGGCTCCTGTGGGGTAACTGATGAAAGGGCTGCAAACCCCACAGCTTCTACTTATTTTGGTCAAGAACATTTGGGAAATAGTAACAACGTTTATCTAAACATTTAACAACCCCTTTTTGTCCCTCCCAAAATACCTTATCACATCCATTTGGTTGGGAAATTTGTTCTGCATTCTTCGTAATTAATTAAATTTGAGTTAGCACTAGCACCCATGAGTATGGTCTCTTCTGCTACACCCACCGGCAGAGTCAGTTGACTTCGGAGTTGCCTGTGCAGGGTTTTTTTGTTGCCTTTTAGTACCATGAAATTACCTGCATGTCCAGCTCTTCCTTACAGTAACTGGTATAGTTGCCATGTTTCCTCTCTATTGTTTAAATTCACAGCTTAATATAATGAAAAATAATGGGAAAAAACTGCTAGGAACATGGTTTTGTCTCATGCAAATAATTAAAAAATCTTAGTGGAATTCAGATATTTAAATACAAATGATACTTGCAGTGCATAGCAGATTTTTTATTATAATAAAAGTGTAAATTACCGAAAGAGTTAAACCTGACAGTTATTGGAGGTTAAAATTCTACTGAAATAGCTGCACGTGTGGAGCAATACACCAAGCACTAAGCGAAACGTTTGCTTGATTTATTCTGTGCAGCAGACGGACTCTGGTAGTGGGAGGTGTAATTTGCAGCACATTGGCTATTAGCCAGTGTCACTGCCTGAGTGGGTGGTGTGAGTCTCTTGTGCGTGTGCAGTGTCACACCGCGCATGTGTTGGAGCCAGGCGCTTCTCCCCTGTGCTGCAAGAGGAATTTTTTTGTGAACACCGTGCTGTATTTAAAACTGTGAATCTGCCAGTTTTCAACTGGGTTACTCTGTCACACGGGTAATATCTAGAGTAAATGTCTTTTCCTTCCCTCCCCCAAATTCTGAATCGCAAAACGGAATTGTAGGGATGCTTCACTTTCCTACCTTTTTCTGGTATGTGGTCCCCTGAGGATGAAGTATGTCGTTTGCAGATATCCAGCCTGTAAACTTAAGAGGAAGCAAAATTGTGCTAATGATTGAGGGGTTTTTTTGGGTACCCTATGCATACGCTTGTGTTGTATAGCAGAGGTTTTCCAAAAGAGTGTCAGCTTGATGTATCTTTTTTTGTGTGCGCAATTTCACTTGGGTTGCTTTTAGTTCACTTTTTTCCCTGGAGGCACCTGTCTCCTGCCACATACCCATCAAGACTAATTGCACCATCTGGAAGACTTTTGTGTTGCTGTGACTTGTGCAGGGTGTCTCTGGGGAGCTTAATTCAGAATGTGAATGTGACCCCTGAAGCCATGTCAAGTAGCTGCAGTAGTTTCTAGTGTCTAAAGGATGATCACCGGAGGCTTTATTTGTTTCAAGTCTAATGCGGTTTGCTTTAGTGTGGATATGTTACATGTCAGTAACACAACATGTTTTGAAAATGTAGTTAAACTTTGACTACTGGTTTGGTAATTCATAGAAGATCCTGTCTAAAATTACATCCAAACCATATGTAACATAGAGGCTATGTGATTAGGTGTAGAAATGACAGACATGTTGCTCCTTATTACTTGAGTTTTATGTTCTGTTCTTCCCCCCACAAACAGCTGCACTTTTCATTAACAGTTTTCTGCTAAGAATGTAGGGTATTCATTGCTAGTGGTGTTGCAAACACCCTAAACAGCCCTGAACACTTGTTTTTGCTATTGCTACAGAACTGAGTATTTTCAACACAGGTAATTTTCTTCTTCTGTTCCTCACCTAGTCTGAATCAGATAAAAGTGCTTCACTTCTAGCGTCTGTCTAGGTAGTAGTTTATTTAAAGGCCAGTGCTCTGTGTTCCTGTGACGAACACTTTTTATCTCTACTTTTGTAATATCCTGTTACTTGACAAAGCTATAGAGCACTGGACAGGAAAACCAAAGTGTTCTGATTGTTACGAGTATCACTATAATTTGCTATTTTTTTAAAGCATTTTTTGTTTCTCATGATATCTCTGCCTTTAGTAATACACTCTGATTTTACCACACACATATGTGGAAAAAACCAATTTTTTTCCTAAAACCACTTTTCTTTAAAAATTATGGAGTTTTAAATAGTGTTGGGGAAATATATTTGAATTCAGTTGCATCATCTGTGTAACTTCTGTGGTTGTGAGTAATGTGGTCAACTGAAGTTCAAGCCAGAGAAGTACTTGCACCACCACAAACAATTATGAATTCTGTATACAGGATGCATAAATACTATGTATTATTAATTATATGTATTTTCTGGTTTTTTCCTGGCTAGTTTAATGTTCATTGTGGCTCTGATTTTGGAAATCTATAGGGTTTTAAGTGTATTACGTCTCTGCGCATTCTGTTAACTGTATATTGGAGCATGGTAAGAAACAAATTAAGTATTTGTGCGTTTAGTGAGAATAAAGATATGCAGGTTACAAATTCACAGAATGCTGAAGGCAAGCAGCTGTCCCCTTCCTCCTTAAAATCCCTCACTACATGCACCCAGTAAACAAAATAAAAGTGCATGTTACAAGACTACAGTTCATGTGCCGTTGAGCAGAGATCTGAGCAGTGCAAGCTTTCATGGGTTTGAGTGGCTGGGAAGTACTGGGAGACTGAACTAAAAGAAAAGAATTTCTACTTTGGGAAGTTACATAGAATCTCCCTTCTACTGCTTTTTATGTTATGTTAATCAGAGTTGCTGTGAGCATGGGGTATCCTGAGCTGCCAGGCTCACCAAGCACTCCTGACCTGTGCAGGGTGGGCCAGCCTGTCAGTCTTGCAGGTGAAGCAAATAGGATGTGGGCGGATTATAAAGGCATGGAACTCATGGCCTCATTTGGCTAGTAGATCTCACCAGAGCTAAAAGGGTTGTGGGTTGTGGTAAAAAGCCATACTGGCCTCCTCTTATCTTAATTGATCATGGTATTTGTAGGGTGTAGCTGCACTGAGTGGGAGCTTGGGCATCTCTGGAAGGAGAAGTATTAGCCTGGAGTCAGATGTGTGAGTGTGGGTGTGAAGATCAATCCCAGAAGTTGACTAGCACCAGGTACCTGGGTGGACCTGCTCACTCTCCTCTGAGTGTAGTTCGGACCGTTTCCTCATCACCGTAAAACAGGATGTAAAGACTCAAGAAGTCAAGATTTTATTTGCAGTAGCGTGGGAACTTTCATACAGGAAGGTGCTATGTAAATTATTCTTCTTCATGTTTATGTGTCTGTGTTAATAAAAGTAGTGTACAGAAGATACTCTTGCATTGTGAAGTATACACATAATGACAAAAGTCTGAATTAAACTTTAGATTGCATCCACTATTTTCTTTATTTAAACATACTTGAAAGATCAACATCTTAGATTTTTTCATTCAGCCAATTTAAAGACAGTTCTGTTTTGATTTTCTTCAGTTATTAGGGCTAAAATTAAATTCTGAGAAAAAATGAGTTAAGGTGCTTAGTAATTTGTGATGTAGTTCTTCATGTGATTTATTTAACCAATATTTAGATGATATCAGAGATATGGGCTCTTATTGGAAATTAGTTTATAAATCTAATGGCATCTGGAATGTATTACCCTTTTGTCTAGCTACTTCGCTGTATTGATGAATGTAGGAAGTAGAAAGCAAATTTGACAAGGACAGGAAGACATTGCAGTCAAAAAGGAAAGTTAAGCTCACTTTAAAACAAATTAACTTCTGAAGTGGTATTCCAAATGGTCATTTGGAATTGCTCTCAACAAATATGATTTTGGGGGCAGTTTCCTTCAGACCCCAAGCTTAAAGTTGTAGCATTTGAAACAGTTTTTTTGTTTAAACCAGCTCATCTCTACTTCATTGATCTCTAACTTTTATTGTACATCTTTCATCAGTTTCTGCATTTTCATTGTTTTCCTACTATAGTTAGACCTGTTTTATGTACTCTGCCCTCTGTTCACAACCACTAAACAGTTTTCTTTCAGCAGGTTATAGATTTTGTTTGTACCTTTCCTCCTTTGCCTTTCTTCTCATGAAGTAGGAGGCTTCTTTTGGCTTTTGTTTTTGCACTTCACACAAGAAACTGAAAGCTCTTATGTTCCTGTTACAGCAGATTACATTGAATTATTCTGAAATACTCCTGTCATGACATGATGTGAAATGCAAGAAACATGCTGCTCCTTGAAAATAATCAAGATTTAATTCAATCCTGAATACTTGTTTTTCTCTGCAATAGTAGGATTTCATTTAAGTGTCAGGTAAAGGATGACAAAAGATCATGATTCATAATTGCAATTTATTTCACTGCAAACATGAATATTAAAGACTTGATGAATGGATGGCAGCCTGAGGTCTAAGTCTTTTTTTCCACTTTGGTAAAACCAGTGAACATGGACTGTGAAAATATGCCTTTTTTTTCTTCTTCTTCCTTTCTTAGGGGTTTTGTGTACGATAGCCGAAACAATTTACAGATGCGAGGTTTGGTCGTACTGCTTATTTCCAAAGCTGCTGGACCCAGCACGGCAGAACTCTCTTTCCAGCACGACATGGTCAGTGGAATTTATTCCAGGTATGTAGTATGATATGCTAAGGTATATTTGATGGGCAATTTCTTGATGGTATCAAAACATCTTACGTGGCCTGTTCACCTGTTAAAGAAAATCAGTACTTACCTAATCACAAAGGTTTGTTTCTCAGGTTTATTATAAGCTTTCGACAGTGAAAGCCATTTCCTACTCTTTGCATAGCTCTTACTGTATCTTAATTGTGGTTTTTGGGCACAACCAAATTGAAAACATTTGGGTCAAGATAGTTGAAAGTTTATAATAAGAGGTACGCAGAATAAAAAAACCCCAATGCTAGAAAATATTTTTAAATAGAATATTTTTATTTTGGTTTGTTCCAGTGTTATTTGGGTACACCTGTTTACTAGAAATTTTAGTGAGATGCCAGCCTTGTAGGACACCAGTTGGCCTCACTGAGGACATAAGTTTTTGTATACCCTGTTTGAAGGATATTTTCCCATGCAGCAGCAGTGTAGAATAAAGTTTTTACCTCCCACATGTCACAGCAGATTTACTGAGCTTACCATTATGGTTCCTTAGGCTCTCACTGAGATATTTCAGCTTCATTGAGCTTCTAAATATTTTTTAAGCTTTTAAACTAAATTTCTTAATACTAGTAACAACAGTAATCAAAATCAGTGGTTGCTCTCCTTTGTATATTTGACAGTGAACTATTACATTGAAGTAAGTGATGAGATCTGCTTGAAAAATTGTAAAGTTTGAAATTTTTTAAATCCTTTTGAAAAATTGTGTGTTGCTTGCTTGGGCAAACGAGACTTGTATTTTTTATTAAATGTGTTTCTGACCTCTGTAGTATACTAAACAAAGATGCACAAGCTTAGTGACTTGTTTGCATCCTAATTTGTTTCAAAATGCAGAGGTAGTATCATAGAATTGAACGGACCAAACAAATAAAAATTTTAAAAGCATCAATATCTTAAAATAGCAGAGAAGGAAAATATATATTAATTGGTACAGGCAGAAATAACAGTAAGTAAGAAAAAGGACAGGGCTGTAAAGCAGGCTTGTTATGGAGGGCGATGTTGTCCCTTTAGTTGTTTAATTCCATACTTATCTTGTTTCATCCATAATGTCCCCTTAGGGTTGTAAAATTTTTATATTTATATGCAAATGATGCCGTATGAAAGCATAATTCTAGTTAGTTAATTATGGCACAGGAGGTATTTTAGTTTGTTTTGTAAATGATTAAAAAAGTTTACTTTAAGTATGCCTCATAAAAGGAGAGAAAAAGCATTATTTTTTTGATAACTAAGTTCTTGAGTATGATGATTCTGACCATGGAGGTAAAGTTTGAGCATTTAAAGCTGCCGTTGGGAAGGTGACTAGTGGAAGTATTCATTAAGGAGCAAATAAGACCTTGAATTAATAATGAACCATTTGGTGTAAATGGACATCACTGGAACGATGCCAGTTCAACCAGCTGAAAATCTAGCCTAATAATCTAAGTTTGAGCAAGTCAATAGCCATTATAATATCTAGTTCAGAGTTACAAAGGTACTCCAAAAATGAAGCAGTGTTGAATACGCCCACACAGGTTCACTTAAGGTTCATTACTGTCTGCAAAAGTGATGACTGCAGAGTTGTTAATTTAAATGGATTTTCAATGACACTTTAAGTCTTGCAGCATGGTGTAAATACAAGCAAACACGCCACTGTGTTGTTTCATTTTGTGCCATAATGGTCAGTTCTTGCCCTCTACTGAAGTCACTGTGGGCTTTGGCTTTGGACTTCTTTCTTTATTTAAAGTACTTCTCCAACTATGTTTTTAAATGTAACTCTAATTTCTGATTTCCATTTCTCCACTGTATATAGCTAAGAGAATAGGTAGCTCGTAAAGCTCGTAATCTTGAAGGAGTTTTTGTGGTATTTTTAACATGTATTACAAATAGTGTTTTACAAACTGCCTTCTCCTGAGGAAGAACAAAAGGCTGTTGTTTTCCATTAGTGCATTTTTGTCTGCTGTCTTGGTTGCAGTGTAATTATATATGGTTTGTGTATATTGGACATATATATCAAAGGCAAAATATATCCTTCAGTGATATGAAAAAATGTGCTTAATCCATTACTGCTTATATGTCTCCAACTTTGGAAGGTATTTTTTGGAAATAGATTCTTACAGATTTTCAACTCAGCTGTAATCTGTACAGCTCTTTTTGTTGCCATGCCATATAATTACTTCATATTTATATATAATATTTTGCTGGAAATATTATTTCTGGCACTGTAATGAGCATCTTCATTGCCTGATACTTATGTGCTGTGAACATTATATTGTGGACTATTAGCTGGGATATGGCTCACTTGATTTTAGGATACTTAGTAGTGATTAATTAATTGCGTTTCTGAAATCTGAGCATGAGCTAAGTTGTTCCAGTACTTGTCAGCGATTGCACCAGCCCAGTCTTTCTTTTCCCAGTGTTTGTGTTGGAACCAATTCTTGTGCTGTATTTCAGTATTCAGTTCTGCAGTAGATAGCCAGGTTACATCAGTCCACTGTAACTGATACGACACTAAATGTACAATCTGTGACCAGGAAGATGTAACAGTGTGATAACCATGTAGCTTAAAATTACACAAAAAAACATGGTGGACATTTTCATCCTGGAATTTGGCACGTTCTGCGTAACCACTTCTCACTATTTCATATTTTTAAATCACAATAAAGCAATACAAAAATTAAAACAGAAAGATACTGAGAGCTGAATTTGGAATAGAAAAAACAATATCCTATTCTCTTGTTCTCTAGATATGTCAATTCAAGGGGCAATTGACCTAAATGTATAAAAATAGATTATCTAGCTTCCTAGCTGGCATCTGTTTTTCACTGGTACACAATGGAACAAAACCGATGCCTGCTACCAGAGAGCAATCTTTCCCAGAATAATGAGGATTACAATTTAGGTAGTTACAGGAGCAAGGTTAGTGTAGTTAAATGGTGCTGCCTCTAGCCAGCATTGCCTTCAGCTTTAGCACTTCGTACTTGGCAAGAGTCGTGATCTGCCTGCATTAATCAGGGGCCATGGGGGTCATTGTGCACAAGGGTATCATAGTAACTGCTGGTTGCCTTATGAGGCGTGCTGAAGATAAGGGAGGAAGTGTTATAAAAGCCTGCCTGGCACGCTTTACTCTGCACAGCCACCTCCCTATTGTGTTGGCAGCAACCTGACTTTATTCCTATTCGCGGGGAAAAGAACCTGGCTTTACTTCCAGCTCAGCACCAGTGATCCGAAAAGAGGATGAAGAGAAGTAGCAGCATGATAAACAGCTCTATTTCAGCTGCTGGACAGATTTTCTAAAGTTGAAACTTTCTGCTGGTCTCTTAGCATTAAAGAAAATATTTCCTTGGCTACAGAAGTATTGCAAATGTAAGGATCAGTTGTAGTGCTCACTACAGAGTATGCAAACAGTATCATGTGAGAGTTGATGTCATTGCCTCTACTCAAGCAAAGCATGCATCCCATATTCCCTTGAAACTCCTTACTCCTGTGCTGAAGAGAAAGCAGAACTCACGTTTGGGTTTAGGCAGATTCGAATTAATGATAATTTATCATGCTAATAGTATCAGAGAGCACCTTAGATGTGACACAGGAGGCTAGAGCTTCATAAGGGCTTTGAGATCCATTTCCTAACTGGTGATTATACTAGAGTCTAACACTGCATTGCCTCCTCTCAGAGCAAAATTCACTTGGATAGTTTAGTATGCAGCTTGCTGTTATTTTACTTTGCTGCTGGAAGTGAGGTTTGTAATTGAAACTCCAGGATCATGTGGTTTCTGAACACTGACAGCTTTATGCTTCATAATGGAGCTACATTCTCACAGCTGAAGACACCAAGACTGGCTTGGGTCCTCTCTCAAAGAACCCAAAGGGGTATCTTTTTCTGTTCACGTCTGGCATTGCCAGACTAAGGCCTTGGGACTGAGGAATCTCCTTGGCTTTATATTGAGTAATGAATTCCTGACATAGCCTCTGTACTGCAGCTTAAAATGAAAGTGACACCAAAGATCAAACTTGGGCCATCTCTTCAGCCCTCAGGATCCTTGGCTCTAATGCAGCAAGTTATTTTATTCTCTCTCTGTTCTGCCTTTTTTTTTTTTTTTTTTTTCCCCATTAGTGCCAATTTAAAAATTACCCTCTAGTATTGAGATCCATTGAGTCAGCTCTGCAGATTTACTTGGATGCTTGTCAGAGGTTTGTTCTGCCTTTTTTCTCAGTCAAATCTGCCTGTGCGTTCACACGGGTGGATCCTATGGTCGTTGACAAGCAAAGACCTTTTTAATCAATATATAGATTGGATTATAAAAAGTACTATTTCAGTTCTGTGCTAAAACCTGGTAAATCCAGCAGATTGCTGGATTTGGACTATCGATACTGGGCTCTGTCCTTGCATCTTCTTCCTCAGGATGATGCAGCTGACCTTTACAGCTCCAGGAATTTATTGCTTTGCAAGATGAATATGCTTTACTACCAGGAGGTACTCACTGGATAAACTTATCTCTGAATCAGAATCTTTCCTGCTGCTTGGAAGAGTGGTGGCAGTACTGTAGTGACAGGAATCATGAACATAGACTCCTTTTCCTTAGTGTTTTAGTAATGGTTTTAACCAGCATAACCAGCATTGATGCTGCTTCCAATAAAAGCCCAGTTCAAGAGTAAGTTGGCAAATGCCAACTCCTTGTTATTGCTTGTCATATTCCAATAGTAAGTTGTCCTGAGTACCCTTTTTAGGCAGCGGACATAGACACAGGGGTCAGAGTCTGATTTCACATAGTCTTTGTCATTGTGGCTATACCAAAGTCGTCTTGTTCTAACCTACTCTAAGCAACACTTAAAACCTATATCCAGATCTCAACCAGAGGATTCATTCACCCTTAAATTGCTTTTTCTCTGAATGTTTCTTTGGTTGCAAAGAAGTCAGAGGGGTAGGTGTCTTTCTAGGGACTGTAAGGACAGAGGACATAATGCTCTGTCCCTTTGCAGTTCTATCTACCTTCCTCCCAGCTTCTTACTGGATATGAAAACAAAGCTTTGCCTTAATTTCCTTTCCCTGTATTCCCAAAGAGCTTTATGTCATCTTCAGAGAAAGTTTGACCTTCCATTAACCTCCTTTAGGGTTAACCAGATGCTGCTGATAGTACATCTAGATTCACAGGATAATTCAGGTTGGAAAGGATATCAGGAGGTCTGTAGACCCACCTCCTTCTGAAAGCAGAGTCAGGAATGAGGTCAGACTCATCTAGCTTTCTTCATGAAGGTCAGGTCTTTCAAGAACAGAGTCTTCTTCACAAGGTGATAATCAAGATGTGTTTTAAACAGATGAATGTTCATTCTACCCCTGGCCTGTAGCCTCATACTCTGTCTAATGCTGTCATTGGTGTGCATTCATGAGTATGGAGCTCACAAGAGGCTATGCTGATGTTGGCATAATTTAGCCTGTTAGGTGTCTTTATGGTAATTTGAAAGCTGAAGTATCCAAAGAACTTTCCATCCCAAGATTTTCAGAATTAGAAATGGTGACTGTGTCAATGCCTGCTTTGAGAACACAAGCATAAAGGTCTTGTCTGTCTTAGGGAAGTGCTACTGTGTATTAGGGACAAATCGCTGTGTATTAATGGGGACACTAGGAATCTCTTCTATATCTCACAGGTGACAGCTCACCTTCTGCAGCTCTATCTGTTCTTCTCCAAAACCCATGCCATGGCAGCCGTAATAGAGGTGATGCTGTGCTTATTAGAACAGTCTTTAATCGCTGTATCCATGAGGAGCACTCAGGCTGCCTCCAGGGAATTGAAGCTTATGTGAATGATGATCCTTGGACAACTTCAGTCTGCAAAGATAAATATGGAGTAGTGTAGTCAAAAGTGTAGAGGTAATATACTGATTATAGTATGCTTTTGGGACTTGCAGTCTCAAAAAAAAATGAACGTTGGTTGACTTTACTTATGCCTGTGGTCTGGACTGCTGTTGAACTGGGATTTTATGGGTGAGAAGGATCTGAAATGGCAATACTCTGCTTTATATATTTAGCTTAACAGCATATGAGGTGTGAGCACACCTCTGGAAACAGAGAAAATGTAAAAGGTGTACCACTTTGAGTGAAAAACAGAATGAATACTACACGAGGTTATGCACCTTTGGCTCTGCATTCCCTGAGAGCTCCAGTTATTGGCAAGTAGCTTCTGTCCTGTTCTTGTGAATGCAGCTGAACAGCTGAGAGATGCTAATGCTCAGGTGACTGTCACATCTCCAGTTGGAATAGATGGCTACAACAGCCAAGGGCTGCCTTCTGCTTTAGGAACAGGTCAATGCTCTCTGGCAAAACAGGTCTTTTACTGTGTAAGCTGTATCTTGCCTTGCTCAACTCACCAATGAAGTTTTGCCAGCAGATTCTTCCTACGGTAGACAAGTTTATTAAAGATGTTTGTAATTTTAAATAGTTGTTCAAATGCTTTACAACTGGAATGTGTCTCCACACTAATCTATATTTGATTATCTGTTAATTCTATGAAAAGAAATCAGATAGTCGCCC
Organism: Orthonyx spaldingii; assembly: GCA_013397795.1. Classification (NCBI taxonomy): domain Eukaryota; kingdom Metazoa; phylum Chordata; class Aves; order Passeriformes; family Orthonychidae; genus Orthonyx; species Orthonyx spaldingii. Next base: position 1,627,825 of record VZTJ01006358.1, on the reverse strand, counting down.
TTTAAAAGAAAGAAAGGAAAAAGCAAATCCATTACAAAGCCTGTTGGCTAATTAGCCATGGCAAACATGAATAAATTTTGGTGAAGGTGGTGAGGTTTATTGTATTGTTAGAGTATAAATGACACTTAGAGGTTGCTTTGATCTATTTGCTATTAAATTTTATAAAAGCCTTCTTTTTACCTTGCATGGTGTAGATATATCTGTGGACAAATTCTCTTTGAGAGTTATTGTCAAAGGCAAAACACAAAGGAAATAAAACCAAAGAAAGAGCATACAAATTATGATTTCTGTACCTACAAAAATACAAAGAGCACAAGTGTGTGACTCTTCACCTCATTTCAGATCTTGCCCTTCTTTCAGGTTCTGTACTCTGAACTGCATAGTGTCTTAGCTTCAGAGATTGGATTTGACTGTTTCTTACCTTCACATTTTCAAGTAAAAAAATTATTCCTAACTCTACAATGGACTTCTGTCATGTGAAGAGTACTTTCATAATTGTAAGAAGTTGGGGTTTTTTTTCCATTGCTACTTTTCTGAATTTACTAGTAATGGAAACTAAATTAAATTTACCTTGACCTGGTGCAATGGAGAGGGAGTGACTGTGAACCAAAGTTTGGGAGACCTCATGCTCCATTGCACCTATCCCCATCAATGACTGCTAAATCATGGTAGAACATGTTTAAAATAAAAAGCAGTAAATGAGAAAAATGTATTAAGACTAACAGAGTATGTAGGAACTCAAAACTCGAAGAAGGCAGAGCTGTTATCTTTTGTGTGATGTAAGTATTCAAGCTGGGAGTTTTAGTGGAGAATAGCTGTTGCACTTTAAATTCATACTGGCTTATTGCACACAAGCCCTGAGTCTCAGCTGCAGATATTGCAGAGATTAATCTTATTAATGGAACTGCTAATTGGTGTTTGACTTCTAATTATAGTAACAATAGGCCATAACAATCAATCCTCACCTTTACTGGGGCACCTTAGGACTCTTTATCATAAAAATTATTTCCTTTGGGATTTACTGTTCTTATTCCCATCTTCTGGAAGGCTGGCTTTTAGTGAAGGTACAGTATCCCAACTAGTAAGTACTTTGGAAGCTTATCTAATTAACTGGTAGAGAAAATGCATAGCCCTAAAATATTCAATATCTAAGTACATTAAGAAGTACAATGCTCGTGACAAAATTGTTTGAAAGATAATGGGAAAAGTATGTCAAAATACAAGCAGTGATGTCTTTTATAATCTTTAAGAAATACATAATTTTGCCTCCCTGTCCTTGGTAGCTTTCCCATAGCTTTTAGCGAGAGGAAATCCAAGCAGTTATTCTAAATTATTCTATTTCATTTTTTCACTCCAGGATAAATCCTGTGAGATTCATCATCTCATTTACAAGATGAGTCTCAGGAGATGAAAAGCACATACAACTTGATTACATATTCCTATTGATCATCTTCCATCCACAACAATAAAAATCAACTCCAAATACAAATCTAACAATATTACTAATTCATTACAACCAGTACTTTTCTTCATTAACTTTTATTGTTTTCAGCATACTTAGCATGTGCAAATACAGCAATTATATGTTGAATAAGAAAAGGTCTTCTCCTTACGTTGTAGAATAAATAAAAAGGCACTGCATTAGAGCTGATCAAAGACTGTTCTGAAATATGGGCTCAAATCCTGTTCAAAATATGTCTGTATAGCACTAAATAGCTGAGCAAGGTAAACTCAGCATGTACATCACAAAGTGTGTTTGGTTTCCATTTTAAAAAGGAAGTAATTTTCACTATCAGAGAAAGCATGGTAGGGATGTCTTACCTTGGAGAAACTGTAATGTCACCTCTGTCTGTCTGTCCAGCCCTTCCTTTTCTTGGAGCTGCTTCCTCCCACTACTTGTGAAGTGAGAACTGGACTGCCACGATGTGCAGCATAGCATACAGAACCAGAGCAGCACTGGTGGAATTCTGCAGTGGGTCAGGAGCAACCATGGGAGCAACAAAGCCCAGCTTTCACTCTGGTGGCAGCTTTTCAAAAAAAGGCCAGGTGACCTATAACAAGAGGGTAACAGACCTGGCACAGCCTTCCTGGGGCATGGCTTTGCCACATACCAGAGCACTTCACCAGAGCTGTGTTTGCTGTAAAATCTTTCCCTTGCAACAATTTTCTACTTGAGAACTTTCACATTTCCTTTTTAAAAAATGTGATAGTATTTGTGAAGAGAAATTTCCAACTATCACCTAAGTACATTCCCGTGCTGTAATGAAAGCACACATCAGCATCGGGGACTGCTTATCCATCAGAACTATGACATCAATGTGACCAATTGTTTCACTCCAAGTTCTTAAATAACTGTATCTATATCATTTATTTGTCCTACAGTCCCAAAATATTTCCCATGCTTTCCTACCTGCTGAACTACTACCTATCCTCCTTCTGTCCTATTGATGTCTCCCTTGACAAATTTTACAATGCAGTTATGCAGTTTCAATACAAATTTCTGCAATTCTTGGGAAATTGTAGCAATATGAAGTTAAGTATTGCAAGGCATACTGCACCAATTAATTTATTTTCTTAGAATGATTCAGTGAGTACTCTGATACTAATGTAACTGAAGATATTACAACATCTTTCATCTGCTGGGGTGGAGTTGAGAAGGTCTTCATTTTACTCCACAAGTATATGTATATGAAAATATGAGACTGTATAAATACTATGCAATGTTCTTTCTCTTCCTCTTGAAATAATGGCATGTCCTGGACCCTAATCACAGTAACTGAATTAATATTTCTTGTGGCTTCATTAGTATATGGCCTTTAACCTTCAGTAGATTTTCATGTGGAATCTGACAGCTCTGTAATGCTTCTAGAGCAAACAATAATTAAAAAAAAGGCAGCAATAATATGCTGGTGGTGCAGACAGGATGTTGTGTTCCTGGAAAGCAAAACTTGGTTATTTGTAGTATATTCCAGTACAAAGGTGGGTGTCTGAGTACATAGATGAGAGTGATTGATGATTTGAGAAGAGGAATATAAAGCTGGAGAACTAGGGATACAGATTTTAAGATATGAATACAATATGGTATTCTCACTGTGTTTTCTTTGAGAAGGTGCTTATGCAGTCAAAAGAGAAATCAGAAAGATGATGGGTTTTTTATAGAGTTTGCAGGAATTGAAAACTTCTGATCAGCATTGCCAGCATGATTATGGAACATGTTTGGTACATGTGAGATTTTGCGTGCTTGATTGCCTGGTTTTTGAAGTCCATTTAAGTATTTGGTGCTGTAGGTTTTAATTTTTCCGAAGACTTGGCCAAATTTGTGTATATTTTTGTGGAAAGAGAAGATGCAGCCAAAGAAACGATGCATCTATTATTGCCAGAAAGGGAAGAAACATAGACAAATTTTATTTTATACTGTATAGTATTTCTGATTTCTTTCTCATAATTGTTATGTTTCACCTAGACACTGTTGTGTGGAAAGCTTGCGTCAGCCTCTTATAGCTGGAATTTAATTCTGGCTTTTCATATCCATGCAACAAAACCAGTACAAAAAGTTCAACTACATTGATATGCTGTTCCAGTAGGCAAAATAAATTTTAGCAAAGCTCCAGTATTAGTTGCAGTCAGTAAAGGATCCTATTTTGTGGACTCTGGTAGGAATTCTGCAGAAATAAAGTTTGTTCTTGAAGGTGGCTTATTAGCATATAGCTGTCTCTCCATCATCGCTCGCTTGGGGTTAATGTTGCTTGAATTGGTTGATGTAATTTTATCCCTTATTAAAGTGTGTAGATTGAATCATTCTGGGATGAAAGAACCAAAAAATGAAAGCATGAAATTTTCGGATACCTTATAGAGCTGTTTTTAATAAGGTAAAAATAGATGGAAATTGTGCCAATGGTATAATAGTAAGTCTTTTTTTAAATTAAAGGACACATTTTTCTCAATATCACACTGTACTCCATTTGCATAAAGTATATACGAATAATAATGACAAAACTTTGCAGACCTCAACAGCACCAAATGCTTGTTACTATGCTGATATGGTCCCAGAAGCAGCAGTCGTTGTCTTGCTCCAAAAGGTTTATTATCCTTTCCCTGCTGGCAATTCTGTCAACACACCTGGTGTAAGGGGCAAGGTCTCTGAGAAGTCTGCTTTCTCCCTTTAGCTATTAGTCTCTTTCCTTGTACATGGCAGGCAATACCCATCTGCTGCATACTTCTGCTTTGTGAAAAGCAAAAGTATTCCTATTAAGAATCATTTTAATATATGGTATTAATGTCCCTATCCAATTCTGAACATTGAAAGTTCAGGAGGGGAGAGAAGAGCACCTGTGATAACCATACTTTTAATTGCTGACTAACAGAAATGTAATTACAGCTGTTCAGAATAAGACAGGTTTACTTCATAGTATGAACTATCTGTGGTAGTGCAAGCAGTATATGTTTGAATTTTTAAATCCCCTCTGTATCTTGGATATTTATGAGTATTTCAGAATACACAGTAATTGTTATATAAGCATGATAAAAAAATATATATAGTTATAAAATAAACCCCAACCCTATCTGGTACACTGTATTCTGGTGATTCACATTTTATTTTTTAATGCCTTTTTCCTCTGCAGTTAGACATATGAACAATCTATTCTCTTTAACAGGACTGCTCATTTATCAAGTGTTCATTCTTCACAGCATAAAAAAGGTTACCTTCTTTGCTCTCACATAAAAAGGTTCCATGTATTTCAGGTGTCATTAGTACTAGAGATTTAATGTCAAGGTTAGTGCACCTTATCTTTCAGCTACATTGAATACAATTACAGACAAACTCTTCAGAGAGATTTCAGAGAAAAACTGGAAGTGATAAGTCAAGCTGGCGGTCTCAGAATAGCTGACAGTGCACAGGAATGGGAATTTCTGTTAATAGTGGTTCAAACTGTCTCCCATGGTCATTGCAAATAAAATGATAGCCACGCTTCACTCTTGCAGGGCTGAGAAACAGCTCATAAAATGTAGGAGAAAGTATTCATAAAATTAGTTGTTAGTAGCCTGTTTCTTCCATTTACCTGCAAGTAAGACCTTTTATCTCCCTTCATATCTTTGTGGCTGGTTTTAGTGCAAGTATTTAAATATTTTGGCTAAGTAAACCACAGTCAAAACTGTTTTTAAACAGTGAAATTTCTTATTGAATAGATGCATGAGATGCAACTGAAGGATACTTATGTTGTTGAGGGGCTACAGAGCAAATGTGGGTAATCCTGGATGGACGGGCACCCTGGGTGGTGCCCACAAGCAGTCTGGCTGACACATGGTGCCATCATATGGGAAGGAACATTAGTCATTTCGGTAGCAAAATATGTGATTTTCTCCATCATCATGTTCCTTTTGATTTTTGCTGTGATGATAACACGGTCATCCAGTCTACAAATGAATCCTTTGGTTCATACCTCATCTTTTTAGAGTTTTGGTCAAAATACCTTACTCAGTTCTGAGTCTTACTGTCTATCCGTGCATCGTGTATCCTACTGTCACATTTTCCCAAGGCCATGCTACAGCAGCTGTTGCCAAAGCTTTTGTTCACCTCCTACCTTGCCATTTTTTCATTCTTGTTTACAATACCTAAAACTTGCTCACTTCAGTAAGCCAAGAGGAAGGCCTTCATGCTAACTCCATTGCGAACTCTTGTTTGGCTTGCTCTTCTTTCACCCTGGCTACTGGTGTTCATTTTTGAATTAATATTACAGAATTTAAACTTAGTCTGAATTGTCTGAAAACTTAGCATGGGAATAACTCTATAAAACTTCTGTATAATATTTGCTCTGATCTGTTTAGACCTTTAAATTAGCCTGATGCCCTTTGGGTTGTATAATGAGTCAGGGCTTGCATTTGTTTCACATTGCACATATTTGCTTCATATTTGCTGGTGTCTGCCTGCAAAAGTGCCACCTAGTTGGGGTAAGTGGTTTTGTCAGTAATAAAATGAATTGTACAAAGGGCAGGTAGTAAGATGACCTTTTTGCAAAATACTGTTGTCAACTAGATACAGTAAACAGATATTTTAGAGTACCTCTTCTGTTGTCATAAGACTGGCATTGCCCGGAATTAATGGAATTCTTTTTAATTTTGTAAGCATTTTTTCTGTGACCCTATTAAATAAAACTTGCTTTCTGTCTTTCAAAAAATTTCAAAACACAGATAAAATTTGTTGGTCAGTTTAATTAGGAAATTTTGTGAGTGGATTGTCAAACTGGAGATGTGCTGTTAACATTGGTTCGTGTTCTGTAGTCACTGACTAAGCATTCACTGAGAATGCAAGAAGTCCAGGTTCGGCTTTCTCGAGACTGAAAAAATGCAAAAGTACTCCTCTGTCTGAATTTTCAGAAAATTTCTCTAAACACAGGGATATAGGACATCTAGGTCAGGAATGCCTGAGTTTGTAATGTAGTTTTCTTCCCAGTAACTTACTTAGCAGAGCAGGATCTGGAGTCCAGGTGTCTCACCTTTCTCTCCCATAATGTCCTGGATACTGATGTTTTTCACTCTTTTGCCATCTGGCTGAATGAATAATTCAACGTTTTGTGTAACAGCAGAGTAACTCGGCAGGAGTGGCCGAGGAAGGAGGTGTGAGGATGCCCTGGCCTTGGGAGCTGGGTGGCTGCCTGGTGGGAGACCCAGATTTCCGAGTGATGCACCGCATGCTTCAGAAGAGGAGTTGGACTGAAAAGACTCTCTGCAATCATGTTGTCAGGTGGCACTTCCAGTACTTAAGTTCTTCCTCTCTTTCATAGCTTTATGACTTCCAAATGCTGGCTGTCACTTGGAGTTTGGGGGACATTGGCATGTTTTTAAGTGATAAACATCATTGCTTGGGCTGACAAATTTTCACTTTTGCCTCATTACATCTTTTCACCCCCATACCATCTATAAACACAAAAAGGCAGGAAAATGTCTCCAACAGACATTTTCTAACTGGAAGTCAACATATGCAGCTGAGTAGAAGGTACTTTAAATCATCTTATAGGTGTTTTCTCAGAGATGACATCTAGTTATTTGAGACAACTGTTTTTTCCACCTGCTGTGAAGGATGAGTTGCCTTTTGGACACTTAAATATTTCCATACTGTTAAAGCAGCAGATTGAAAAGCAGATGAGAAAGTTCAAAGCCAAGGCTGAAAGTTCAGTTTCAACTTTTCGTTTTCTGACTTTTGTCACTTTGTGTCACAACCTAACTGTTGTTTTCACTTAGAGTTATTAAGTAATACTGAGTTTAGCCATTTAAAGTCAGTTATCTTTCTTCACAGCAAATGACAATGAATTTCATTCCTTTTAGTATCCTGTGTTAGATAATAGTTGAGAGAATAATAGATTCCAGGGACCTTTGATCTACCATTACTGTAAAATAAAAATAAAACTTAATATTTTTTTTCCCACTGACCGTAATGACTTTAACCTTGTGTACTAATTTGAATGGGCTTGTGGGGGCAGAGTCTTAAATGAGACACAAATGAAGGAAAAATTGCTAATGCTGCCACTGTATATCTAATGAGCACTGTGTAATAAACCATAACCTCTTCAACATTTCTGTGGAAAATGGTGTGATTATTTTGGATGGCTGGCCCTCTGTGTACGGCTCATTACCATCTGGCATAATGTGTATTGATATAGCCTGTAATTGTCAACTCTTATTTGACATGCTGCCTTTAATAAATGTGACTTGCATGGCTAGAACCTCCTAATGGTTATATGGAAAACTGTAATTAAATAAAATATGTATACTTACGTAAAATACACACGCATATATCCATAAAATAATTTTGTAGAAGTTCTCTGTTTTTCTTTATCTCCTGTTCTTAGTGAGAATACTTGTATGTATTCCTGGGTTAGTACTGCATTAACAGTGTGGATACCTAAATATATGAAGACAGACATGAATCTTGAATGTAGGTTGTTTCCTCTTGCAGAACTTCCTTCAAATACATTTTGAAATATTTATTTTCTATGCACTGTGAGACAGAGTTAATATACCTGCCGTAATAGAATGGGTTCCCTGCCTGATGGTGGCTGGGAATGGGAGGTAACTCTAATGGGCTGAATGGCTCTGGTTTTGATGTCTCTGCTGAAGAAAGTGGCTGAAATGAATACATTTGTAAATCTCAGTGCTGAAAGTATTTATACCTCCTTAAGAAAATGGGCTTCTGGCCAATGGTAGGTTTTCAGATACAAGGACCAACATATGCTGCCAAATCTAGCCATCTTTTGTTTATTATCTGAAAAGTTTCCTTTCCTTGCCTTTACTGTTCATTAATATATGAAGAGATATCATTCTGATAGTCAGATTGGTTTGCCTTACAAAACATAGGATTTCCCAAGCTTGAATCAATTTTAATATTTGCGCAATGCGTGTTCATCCCTTAAATCATCTGTGGATCCCACTGGTCTGTTTGACCCCAGTGGCATTCTGTATCTTATCTGATTATCTTGGATGACCTGTTTCTTTACCCTCCTTCCGCCCTTTTCCAAACTTTGCATGCTTTCTTCTTGGAAGAGTTTCTAGTCCTGTATGTATGTGATCTGCACTGAGATCTTTTGGTTGATCTTATTTTTGCATTGCATATTTTAACTTGAGTAAAGCCTATTGAACCAGCTCGGTTGACTCTGTATTGAGGATGATTTACTCTATTTGCTGTTTATTGGCTGTGTTATTCTTTTTTTGCTGCCTTCTCTCCTGAGTGTAAGTTCTCTGGACCTGCTAGCTGTAAAATCTTACCCACTGCTGCTGTTCATGAGCATTATTCACTTCTGAGCTAAGAGGTAAACACCTGCTTGTGTAAATACATTGCTTAAAATATAACAGGCTTTCTAAAGTGCCTTGCCTTTATGTGGTTTTGTTTCTGCCTAACCTTACATCATGGACCAATGCAGTACTTGAAGTTGCTCTTGGTTTTGTGGTTTTTTTAGTATATCCTTTTTTAAATTGCTTTTGCTTAGCTCCCGGTCCATCTCAGCATTTTCTCATCCAGTCCTTTATCAATTTTCTTCCTTGCCTAGTGTCTCTGGTTTGTATTTATTCCTGTCAGTTTTCCAGTTTGTCTAAACTGGATAGGGAAGGAATTATAGTTGATTAGTTTTTGCCTAAACCACAATTTTTTTGTTTTTTGTTTTGTTTTTAATCAGCTTAGTCTTTTTAATTGGGGATTTGTGACTTTTTGATCATATAGTGAAATATTCATAAGAAGTGTCCAAAAAGTATTCTTTTTTTTTTTTAATTTATCTGACTGATTCAGCTTGTTTTATCTTTGAAAATATTGCTTATGTATAATATATGCCTGTGAATATTATCTGTCACATTTATAAAGCATGTTTGTATACTGCTTTGGATTATATTGTTTTCATATAGCAAATGTATTGAGCTCACATTCACTTGTACCTGAATTTTTCTGATACGAGGTCTTTGTAGTAAATTGAATCTTTAATACAGAGAATTCAAGATAAATGCAACATTTCTTGGCCTAGCAAAATTCCTTTTACAAATTCAACCTAGTGTCAATGCATTGCCAATATACCTATATATTGCCAATATACATTATTGCATGAACATATTGAACTCTGAATGTCTGCATCATTATTTACAAAATGAGAAAAGTAGATCTTTGAAGAAGTAGACATCTTAGCTCATGCTATTACTTGATGAAGTACTTAATATGGTCTGCATAGCTGTTCATATAGTCTATAGCAGATACCAACTGGAATTTCAACCTACCTTTTATTAGAAGTTTAAATCTTGATAATTGCCTTATAAAAACACAGTATTGCATTTGACAGCTTTACTTCGTTTTGGAAATGTGAATCTTCCCATAGGGATAACCAGTGATTTTAAGATGTGATTATGATGTGTGATTTTATAAATTTGACAATATGCTTATAAATTAGTGGCTCTAAATTCTATTATTGATTTTTTGGCATCAGTGTTCAAGTAATCCAATAAATCTTTTTCCAGATACCTTATTAATTTTTTCTTTCCATCTTCAGGTGAATACACATGTTTTTTCTTTAGTTTGATCAGTTAAGTTAAGACGGCCATCCTTCCTTTAGAAAAAAGCCGTAACACCTAAGCTGTAAAGCTGTTTTTTTTTAACAATACTTACATAAGTACTGGCTCACGTCTCGAGTCTGTTTCTTCTCTAGCAGTGTAGGAAGGATCTCTGAGAACAGGAAAAGTAATTGATATCTCCCTTTTTAACAGTTCCTAGTGCTTATGAAATCTGTGATAATTGAAATAAGATACAAAACTATTTAAGTTTCTCATATCCTGGTTTGTGGGGATTAAAAAACATACCTAGGCCTGCCACCACATCTCACTGTTCTTTTAATCCCTGTCTCTGCCAGAATGTCTTCTGTATTCTTCTAATAATAAATTGTATTCTAATAAAGTCCCAACATGACAAGAATTGTCTTTACAGTGAGTGTAGCTGGATTCTTACCATGTCAGCCCAGCCCGCCTGCTCCTCATTGTTCACACAGCTGCATTGTCACTGGTTTCTGGATCTTACAGTAGCTAGGTGCTTCTTACTGAGCAGGTTTCCTCTTGATATTCCCTTCTGTATTGGTCCCAGCCTGTGTGCCTGCCTCTGGGAACTGGCAAACTGGTGGTATTTTCCTTCTGGCTTTTCAGATTAGCACTTTTCCTTTTAAACCGAGTTTGAGATAGTGATACTTACCAGGTCTTTGTCTGGATTCTCTCACCTATTTCCCATAATTGATGCTTTTGTTTCCAGGCTGGGGTTATTTTTCTTTTAGGCTGTGTGACTTCAAAGGGGAATTGCCATGATGAGGCCAACCAGCCTAAGAAAAATGTGCTGTAGGTTGTGATCACTATCCTTTGGCCACTGATGCTGATTGTAGAAGTAAGCCAGACACAAGGTCACCAGTTAGGGCTTTGTTTTGCTGGGGATGATTCTTGCAATCTGGTGCAGGAAGCTGGCTCCCAGGCTCCAGGGCTCCTGGCTACACTGTGGTGACACAGCGGTGGCGGTGTGGGGACATCAGTAGCACTAGCTCGAAACTGATACAAGTTGGTTCTCTTGCATATTGCTGTCAGGAGTACAAAGCTGGAATTGGTTGTTCTGTGGTAGGCCTAACAATGAAGCCAAGACCTGCAAAAACCCTTCTTCATAATTCCTGCACTAAGGAAGGGAACAGGACCCTGACTTCAAGTCAGGCTCCTCTCTCTCTCCACTGCCAACCACCTACAATGCTTAGGGAAACTGACGTGCCAAGTTCAAGTGAATGGCTGCCCACTCAAAATCAGAAAACATTTTCAAATCCTATAATGGGCTGAGGGGAAGATCTTATTAAGACAAATTAAAGGGAAAAGAACCTAGGCAATAATCAGTGGGGGGGGCAAGAGAGAGTGAAAATGTAAGATCTTTTCAAAAATAAATAAAAATACGTGACGGAGTATTGGTAGAAATTTTACTTCAAAAACTGTGTGATACTAGGAGGGGAAGGAGATGAAAGAGGTAGGCTATGTAGCCAGTTTAAAAATAAACTGGTTGTTAAGAATGCAATTAAACAGCATATTCAACAAATTTCATAGAACTGATGTCTTTCAACTTGATTTGTCCCTCAGGTGGAAGATGCTCTTAGAGTAGCTTAATGGCCAAGATAGCAGGAACCACAGAAGTCTTAGTTTCTAGCCTTGTTAAAGGATAGGAGTGGCTAGATGTTTTCTGCTGGATAACAGATATGAGTCATGGTAATATGTGAATACTTGATGCTCTGCTCAAATTTGCTGCTTTACCATGAAGATTTTTCCTGTCAGTGAAATCACAATGTCTGCCATACATGTTGACTGGCTTAAGCATCTGCCCCCTGCCATTTAATTTCTTATGAAAGAGACTATACACAGAAGATGGGAATGAGACTTTCCATCACTATGATGCTAAATGTTACACACTATGCATTGTTGCTCTAATCATGGTTTATTAACCATGGCATTGACTTTGACAGCTGAATGGAAAAAAGAACTGTAAAAATCACCACCCTTTCTTGCTGTGTAACTAAGTGAGCTATCTTGGTGCAGCACCAGCTAGTACTCAGAGCATATAGGATCAACTTGAATGTAGTTTAAGCACCTTCTTGTCTTCATAGAACTTTTCTTTCTGTTCACTGTTCACAAAAAAGCAAAATCAGATACCAAACGCTGCCCAAATACATTGTCAGTACCTGAGATAATTACTTTAATTCTTGACTTAACACTTCTTCATATGTAATTTTGCATTAAAGAACTATTTCTTTTTATTTCAGATTCATAGATGTGTGTGTATATATAGATTATTATAGTTGTCACTGAAATGGAATGGATGCTGGTATTTTTTAAATTTTTTTTTAATCCTGAACATAAGGCTTTTCATCCAAATTAATCCATTTTGTATTGAAAGGAAACGACTGAATTGACAATCACAAAGAAAATGTTCAAATCTTGGGTGTGTACTGTTAGTCACTTTAATTCAAAGCTTCAATGATAAGAGTTCTTAAAGAATTTTTGATCTATCACTTTCATTATCTTTGTTCATTGTAGTTGCTTCAAAAATTTTCAAATATGGTTTTTAGTGGTTAATTTAAGTCTTTGGCCCATTTCTGTGAAATATCATGCCTAAGAATGACATTTTTAATGATTAAATGTTTCTTTGCATAACCTGTCATCCCTTGAGAAGCCCAGTGTAGTTCTGATGGTTAGCTGATAACGAAAGGTAAACTAACTCAAGTTCTCTTGCTGTTACTGAGAACTTGAATTTCCATCACAAATATTGCAGAGACGTATTTAAGCTGAAGTACTCTTTTGTTCCCAGCAATACAACTGTACTATTTAATGTCTCTTTTATCATATGTTTTACAGAATCCTATTATTTCTTTTTAGAGTAGGACTTGAAATTAGGAACTGAAGTCACTTACAAGAACTCTTGAAGCAATTGTACTGGCTTCTTGAAGGCTGCTCAGAAGTTTATCAAAGTTCACCAAAACATTCTTAAATGTCATACTTAAATGATCTGCAGGATAGGACCAAAGAGAGGGAGTAGAAATTGCACCTGTTTTATTTGTTGTGGGATCTACTTGTCTATATAACTTAATTTTTGTTTTCCTAGTATTTTCCTGCGAGCTGGTGTTTCACAGTCCTAGTGTCTGTGTAACTCCAGTGGACGTTGCTGAAGAGTTTTTGAATTACTCCTGGAGTTAGTTTTTCCTTTGTGTTTCCAGGATGACATTTACAGCTTGAGGAGCTCATAGTCTAAGGGATACTTTATAGCAAGCAGTTAACAGAGGTTTAGGTTAGGTTAAGAGCACTGGTACTGAAAGCGCAGGAACAAAGAGTCAGAAGCAAGTGTTAACCACAGCAGCCAGTTAGATTGTGACCCATCAAAACTTCTTAGTAAGGTGCCCCAGGTATTGTCCAAGCCTCTGTACCATTGTCTTTGGAACAACCATTTCTTCATGTATTTCTACATATGCATATGGGTTGAATTTTGGAAAGGGAGAAAGAAAAGGTGGTTATGGCATGTGTGGAGATCAAAACAGTATCAGTTCTTGAAATGTGATGCCAGTAAGTGATGGGGGCATTTGGTGGTGGTTTGCAGGGAGTTCTTGCTTCAGAGGTAAAGGCGTGGAAGTGTGTTAGCATTTGGTGAAAAAGCTTTGCTGGTTCTTGGCCCACTTCCATTTAGAAACTGCGTGTTTAGAAATGTTGGCTGTTTTCTCAGTACTGCCTTGTACTGAGGTAAGTACAGGTAATTCTTGTGGCAACCCCTTCTTTGTTTTGTGACTGTGGGCTCTGGAGTGAAAACAGGATGGAAGCAGTCAGAGTTTGTCATCCCATTGCCCCATTTCTAAGTCCACTATTGCTTAAACATTATTTTTTTCTATGTTGGGATTGACTGCTTTCAAATACGAAATTATTTAATCACTGAATTGTACTCCAGATGGAGAAAGCTGTGTATAGTATTTCTTCAGCCATTTAGCAGCAACTCTGTAACATCAGTGTTTATTTGTTGGATATTGGACTTTACAAAGTCATGTCAAGGATCCTCCTGTATCTGCGGCACAGTGGGCTTGTTATTGTCCCTGGGTATTATAGAGATTATCACAAAAAACATTAAAAAAATGCTTTGCCTGGGATTTCTGCAATAGCATTGATTCATGTATTTTAAGTCTGCTATGGAGAGAGAGAGGAAGAGCAGTATGTAGGATCAGAATTAGACATAGATTATCTGCCTAAAATGCTTCTTGTTAGCACAAATAATATGAATACCATTTGAAGAACAAACGGATTATAGAAAAAGAAATGAAAACATCCAGATCCTGAGCATTTGGAAAGCATGACACTGATGTATTTGTGTAACCTTTTCATGAAGAGCGATGCTGAAGTCAAAGCGGGGATTTTGATTTCCTTCATTAAAAGCTTATTAAATGAAGAAATAGGACAGTCGTTGTTTTGCTTCAATACTTGGGGGTCACAGAGGCGGGCCTGGTCTCCTCAGGATATTAATGCCTGCTTTCAGCTGGGGGAAATGAGCCGTCGCCTGAGTTAGCTGCAGCTTTATGTACTCGTCACTAGGGATCCCCATATGTCCTGGGATCTGCGGCAGTCGGAAATGGCAGAGCTCGGCAGCGGGGAGCAGAGGGCTCTCATTGCTATTCATAACAGGTAGCTCGGCTCAATCTGCCCAGAGCAAGTCTGTTTAATGTTGATCAGCTGTCCATCTGATAAACCGAATTGATATGGACATTTCCTCCAAGGGCTGCCCTGGCAGTGACAGCAGGAGCATCGGGATGTCTTGTTAGTCTTTTTCTCCGAGCTTGAAAATTTATTAACCCTTTGTTAGAGCTGAGCCGAGCGTGATTGCAGTACTGTGACAGGGTTGTGTGTTTCTCTCTCACCTCTTTGAAGAGCAGCCTCAACCTTCAGATTTATTGTCTGCATGGAGAATGAACTAGCTGTTTGGTTTTTGAATTGTTTTTCTCCGCATGGAGCCAACAATTTGTGAATTATAAAGGCAGCTTCTAAAACAGCTTAGTTTTTTTGTACGTGGCAAAATACATCAGGAACCTCTGTTTATCCTCTGCCTCCAGCTCATCTGCCTTTTGTGTGCCTGCCCAGGCTGTGGACTATCCCAGCTCTTCTCTCTGGCACTGACCACTGCCCTGAAACAGTTGCTGCTGGGGCTCTTTGCAGGTCACATATATTTGGGGCAGAAGGTTACTTTAGATTAATATGATTTGGGGCAGTTGGAACACACGTGTGCTGTCCAGAGGAAACAATTTACTCAGCACTATGTTAGTACTGAGGCAGAATCTAACCTGAGCCTGTACCAGCAGGTATATTTGTATATGAAGGTATGGAGCAGTTTGTTTACTCAATGAATCAGTACTTGACCACTTCTGAATAAGCACAGAGAACATAACACACCTCTGTACTACATTGTAATTAATTAGAACTTTAAGGTCTTTAGTCACGTGTTTAGTTGAGGGCATGGATTGCATTTTTGCTCCTATGTGGGGTCTCCATGGCATAAAGAGAACTGCTTGAGTCAAAAAAGATGTGACTGTGCTGAAGATTTTGTAAGAATGAGTCCTGTGTATCTAGTGTTACAAGGATGCTCCAGTGCATTTCTCTGTTTCCCCCTCCCCTTGTCCCTGCTCAGTTATTATGTCTGTTCAACACCCCATTGTCGTCCTGAGCTAAGGTGGCATCTCTGGGCTCCTTGGAGTGACAGTCACTGTCCAGGGCTACAGGGTTGATTTGTGGGAGGAGGGAAGGAGGGGGCTGTGCTAAAGAGTCTTTTCATGCCTTTTCCAAAAAATTAAAATAGGGAGCAAGCCTCTACAGAATAACCTCTGTGGCAGGTCTCTCATAGGGACTTGTAACCCCTAAACCCAGAATGTAGCACACTATGTGTTAGAATAAGAAGTGATATGTAAACCTATCCAATAAAATTGGCCCTTTTGCCAGACAGTCACCTTTGCTGCTTCTGGCTAAAACAGCCAGTGAAATACCATTAGTATACAGTTCTAAAACATTCAGCTGTTTTTCCTCTCCTGCCGGAACCCTTCCCCTTTGGTAGTATTGAACTGCAAGGTATCCTGTTATTAATTTAACTTTAATTTGAGCAGTCACTGACTGCAGTATTCTTATGGTGTTTGGATTGGCTTGCTCAGGACTCCCCTGCTGATATGTCCTTTGTTTCTTTCAATCATTACTTTCTGCTTGGCATTTTCTTCATGTCAGTGTCCCTCAAGCTTCTACTAGACAAAACAAAAAAAGAAACCATCATGAGGACTATATTGATTATTTTGCTTTATTTTGTGAAAGAATTCAAACAAAGGGCAGTATTCCTCCAAGTGGAACCTGTGGTACCTGTGGCTTGCCTGCAATTACTTGGTGATGGTTCTCTGTGTTTAACACCTCCTGGTTGTGGCTCCTGGAAGTACATAGAAGAGCTGCATGATAATTAATAAAATTCCTGTTTAGCACATGTGGTTGCTTGTTTATTTTCACTAAGAATCTCTGTTCTCTTCTTAGCATCAAACATAATTGTACTTTTTCTGTCTTTCAGTCAAAGAAGTCTGGCCGAGATTACAGAGCTGATCCATACTGCCTTTCTGGTGCATCGGGGCATAGTAAACATTGGTGAGCTCAAGTCCTGCGATGGCCCACTGAAGGATATGCAGTTTGGGAATAAAATGGCTGTTTTGAGTGGAGATTTTCTTCTAGCGAATGCTTGCACAAGCCTTGCGCAGTTGCAGAATACCAAGGTAAAAAGAAAAAAATTCCTCTACTGCCAAAGCAAGTAAATATTAGCGAGTCTTTTGAAAGAGAGGCCCTCTAAAAAAATCAGCAGTTATGTATGTATCTATGGAGCATCATTTAAAATCAGCATACTTACGTTATAGCTGTAAATTTGACAGGCTACTGCTGCGGTGGACATGTTTACCACTCTCCTATGGAATTACTGTGATGAGGTCTTTAGTATACATTCTGAAACACTGTAGTAGTGGGTGGGTGGTTAATTTGGTGAATTTAAGGTATATGCAGGGCATCTTCATGATGTCAGGCTACGATACCTCTGACAGACTGCCAGCTGAAGACATGTTTGGTCTGTTATTTTCTTTTACTTTGTACTTTGTGAAAGGTTTGCTGTCTTAGATAATTTTGGGGACAGTAAACTGCTTTGTCTCGGGTGACTTTTTGATCTTAATAAAGTTACTTTGTTAGGGATTTGGATACCCCTGAATATTGGATTGCCCTACTAACGTGGATGTACTGGCTTCTAAAGGGCAGCTGCAATCCAACTGTTCAACCAAACTGTTTGAAACTTTCCAGGAGATGTTTTTAATGAGAAACAGATTGTATATATGTACTACCTTAGAAAATGAGACTGATAGAGACATTAAGAGATCATCTCTCTAGTCGGTTTTTCTTTTTGCCGGGTAGGATCAGCTACACAAAATCATTCTTGACCTGAATTTATCTAGCTTGTTCTTAAAACCTCCGTGGTGGAGAGAGATTCCTGGGTATCCCTGTGCCAACCTAGTGTAACACCTAACTGCATTTATGGCTGAAGAGCTAAGTGTGCCATTCCAATGGAAACAGGAAACAGCACTTTTTTGCAGAGGTGCTTTTCATACCTTTGAAGATTTCTGCCATGTTGTAATGTAAAATAAATGTTTGTCATGCACAATTGTCAATAATCAGCATAGTTGTAATTGTGAGCCTAAGGAGTCTATTTTTTTAGATTCTCATGCTAAATCTCATTGTGGTAGTTGAGTATTTCTGTGCTCCTTTGATCATGAGTATGACAGTTTCTCTCAGAATTGGTGTCATTTTCTAACACAGAGCTGGGATTCAAGAGAAGAGACAGAAAATTAAATGTCAATATACTGGAATAGTGGGTTAAGCCGTTGTGGTCCTAACTTGTAGTAAGTATTAGGAAAAACAAAATTAAGTAGTGCATACCATAACCAAAATGGGGTGTCATTTATTTTAGTAATTATTATTGATTTGTATCAGTTCATTTTTGTTTTTAGTACCTTGTAAGTTTCTCAAGACAGATCAAAGAATTTAACCCTACATCAATTTTCTGTTTCAACATAACAGAAAACTTTTATTAAATGTAGCAATTATTACTTTGCATTTGTACATCATTAAGTATTGCAGCAGAAATGTATAATCCCTGAAGACTTGCCAGGAAACAAGCCTACAGTGAAATGAAGCACAAACGCAAAGAAATACTTTTTTTTTTTAAGCAATCATTATACTGCATGTTGGAAAATTCTGCCAAAACATTTTAGCACTTTTTTTCATTTTTCTGACATCTAAATACTTTCATAGCTTCTACATACGATAAGTGGGATGCCATTATGGAAACTGATTGACTTAGTAAATTATTCTTTTTCATATGTCTAACCCTACTAGCAAAGTTAGAAAAATTGAAGTACAAGCTATAGAAATCTCTTGACAGGTGCAATGATTTAAACATACTGTATTTATTCTTTTGTAAATGATGAATTTTCAAATCTGGCATCTGTTTTTTAGCAGTGTGAAATAACTGTGACTTTTTTCCTTCATAATGTTTTGTGTTCTTTGATGTAAAAAGTAAAAATCACAGTACTGCTTTTTTTGCTGGCATTTAGCAAACTGGCTAATGAAATGAGCAGCATTTTATCATGTGTGGTACTGACCATGGTGGCTATAACCTCCATAGATGTGCATAGCTATTGTATAGATCAGAATTTAAATTAAAGGGGGTTTTAACATAACTGAACTCACTGCTACCAAGATAATTTTATTGTACTGTTAAATTCTTGTCTGAACTTGTGTATGATGCATTTATCTCTGTGCTTCTCTCGGGGCTGACAATTAGACGTGAAATTCTGTAGTCGTAATGAAATGCAGAGCTATTTTATAATTGCCAAGGGTAAAATTAGCAAAGTCAATTATTTTCCCTTAGGCTTTTCCCTGTAGATATTAAAAGGCTGTAAGGTAATTGCCTTAGGTAACACTTTGATTTTTAAATAACATTAAATATAGGAATTGTTGTTGTTAATTTGTAGTAATTTTCCTTTTCATGCCACTGTTGTAGAATATAACTGTAATGATGTTAACAAGAATCAGGGCTCAGGGTTTGTGTTTTTGGGGTTTTCTTCTAAACTAATGCTCATACCTCTCATAAGTTTGCTGAAGTTATGCCAATGAAGGTTTTGGGGTGGTGTTTTGGGTTTTATGATTTTTGATCTCTGAGGTACAAGAACTCTAGATTTCTTGAAATGTCAGTTAGCCTCCTGTATGATAAACTCTGCTGTTGTGCTATTACAAAATCATCTCAAATTTTGTTTCTTGAACACGTAGCAGTTCAGAAGAAAGCATTCTCATTTTCTACTTTGTGAAGTAATGGTACGTTAATTATGAATACAAAATTGGTATTGACTGAGGCTTAAAGTACTGAAGGGCAGATGCATGTGTGTGGTACATTTTTGTAATCATGGCAAAGTTCTACGTCTTTTCAGTTAATAAAAACTGTTGAAAATTAAGACTAATTTCTTCAAAAACCTTTACAGTACAAAGCATTAGATTGATCAGATCCATGTATTTAAAATTCTTTTGTATATTTATGTTAACTTTTTGATCATGTTACATAAACTAACCTTTTGGATGGTGGCTCTTCTTGGCCTGCTGATTGCAGTGATAAATTATATTGTTGATTGAAAATTATATGGATAAAACTTTACTTCAGAACCGCATCATGTAGCAGATGGTTTATTGCTGATCCGTGGATTTTAGAAGAGAATTGAGCCCAAAGATTAATTGGTTTGGGATCTTTCAGTAGTTGTTCTATCAGCAGTGGAATGGTGAAGGAAGGCATATTTGTGTTTTGCTACTTAACTAACAATGCAGTAATGTGTTGTAGTGTGCTGACTTATTGGATTGGGGTGTGTTCATATGGGATGACAGGGTTATTTTGATACATTTTCTCATTTTGAGGTTGCAGTGCTGTGATACTAGGATCGTGATAAGATATATGTAAGATATACGTGGAAGTCACTGTAAACATGTAGGTGTGCAAGTGATGGAAAAATAAATTATGTTTGCCTAACAAAATAGGGTACCTCCCAGCTATCTCATGGGATATGTGACCATAAGCAGTTTTAAATAAATGTGCTAATAAATTATTAAGAAGTGTAAAATGATCTGTTTAATGGGTGATTCTTTGGTGCCATATGAAGACAGTGTATTTTTAACATTTGTTATCTTGGTTTGCCTAGCCAAGGATGTGGGGATGAAACTGCTAAAAGAAAATGTTTTGAATTAAAGTCCTTCTTTGACTCTGGTAGCAAAAAGTGTTAGTTTTGTCTTTGATTTCTGCTTAAGTAACCTGCCCTTCCCATAACATTTTTAGGCTGGCATTCAGATGCAAACATAGCAAAAGTAACAAACATTAAATGGCATTTTTGTCACCTGTCATTTGGACGTGGGATATTTTAACACGAGTGATGTGTGGATAATGACCATGATATTATCAAATAATGTGGTTTTTCAGGGTTTATAACAGAGAAGTTGGAAGAAATCTGTCACAGCATTAAAGCTGGTGCTTCCTTGAGTATCTGAATCATCAGTTGTCTTACGGAACTATAGAGAGGGGGTGATTAAAAGACGTAATTAAAACCAGTTTTGATGCTCTTAAACTCTAAAGAGAGTGATGCATAGAACTCCAGAAGGCTGAAATTGTGCATTTTAGTACAATGCCTAGAAAATGATAAAATAATCTGCAAATGCATTTCTTGCAACTCCATAAACCGATAAGAAAGCATCCCTTTGTATTTAAAGAAAGAAAATCCACAAACCAGCCAAACAACCGAAACAAAACCACCAAAATCCAACATATACAAAACAAAAAAATTAACCTTCCCAATAAAGGAAAAAGCCTGTCCCAAAAACCTGGAGTATATGTAATGATAGTGTTATGGTGGTGTTCTCTGTAGTTCTTACTGAAATCTTGAGAATTGACTCAATTTTTCACACTATAATTCAGTAAGTTCTTCTTGAAATGATTAAACTCTTCACAGAAACACTTCAAAATCTACAGGCTGAAAGCTTGGAATTGAATTTAAGAATCTTGTCTGTCAGTGCAGAACTCTGCCAGAAGACCACATTGTGGAGCATTGTTTTATTAAGCATTATTTGTTCATAAATAGATAGTAGCACAGATGTAGTACTTATATAATGAATCCATTTCCTTATGTTAAGTTTATGTATTCCTAAAGGCACAAGTGTGTTGTTTATCAACTAAGCCTTGTGTTTCCGTAAACATCAGTAAGTTACTCAGTTAAGTCTTTCTAGATCTTCCTATTGCAACAACCTCAAGGTTCATTGCACTTTGTATAAGAAGTGTTTATCTTGAACTATGGTTTCTACTTCTGTAGCATCAGCTGTGGTCCTTTGGGGAAGGTTCAGTTTGGAACTTAAGCAACTTGGTACCTGGGTCTCCAGTGAAGGATACAGAGAATATCCTCTTTCTGAAATAACGCCAGTTGTTCTTTTGATGTAAATTGACATTTTTGAGAATTGACAAACAATTTACCTAGAATCTACAATTATAATTGTTAAATATCATTTAACAAAGGTGGTGCTTGTATCAGACCTTTCTTTCCCTGAATCATGTCAAGAGAAGAACATAAACTTGTAAAAAAACCCAACATGAATCTGCTAAGAAATACCCTTTTTTAATGGAAACTAAATATTAATAGTTGCCAGTGTAAAGGCAACCATTAGCAGCTACTGACTTGTAATAGATTCAAATTACCATCCCTCAGAACAGTGCTTTTCCTTTTGTTTGAGGTAAGTAGAAGGTCCTTCTTCATAAATGTAGTTGAGATGAGTTATTTTCAGAGCAATGAAAGTTATTTTGAGAGGAAGATTATTCTTAATTTTCTCTGGTGGAAGATTTGAACCATAAATGTCTGCTAAGTATATTTACTCTATATATTTTTATTATATTTTACATAAAATAAACAAAGACCTTTATAATCTGAATTTTCCTACTGGGATTCAGTAGCTGTATTGACCAGAGAAGGCAGGATGAAAAAGTCATGGAGAGATGTTGAGAACCAGAAGTAATATGTTTGCTCCCGGTTAAAGTGTTCATGTAGAAAACTGAAGCTGGTGATAAAACCATTTTCGAATCTTCTATCTATTTTTTAATTGTTCTTAACTCTTTGCCTTTACTCACATATTGACTTTTTTTTCTTCCCTAATATAAGCTGGAGTTAGAGATGAGTATCTTTAAAATGATCGGCTTACAGAGCAGCTAGGTGACAGGAATTTGGTAAGAAGCAGAGATCAGATTAGATCAAATTAGATTAAGAGACAGTTTATAAAGTTTTGATAGTGATGTTGTCTTTTTGAGGGGAAAAAAAAAGAAGAAAAACAACCTTCAAATTTTTTTGTAGAGAGCTGAATAAAGAGCTTTTCTGAAGCACTTTATCATATCTGTCTTGCTGTACCTTACCCTGAGGCACTGTTTGATAATGATGTACTGGACAAGAAAGGGAGAGGGATAGTATCTGTATTGTTGCGTATTTTTGTTTTAATTTAGTATTTTAGAGTGCCACAGAGACGTGTCTCAAAACCAGACACTACTGAAAAATATAGATAAGTTTAAAGAGTTCTAAACTGATTTATGGAAAAGTACGCTTAAGAAATGCTGCTTTGTCTGGATACTGGGGGAGAATAAAACCAAGGAAGAAGTCTAATGTTTTTGAACCTTTAAACTAATGTGAGACGACACAGGGCAAAGTAGCCAATATGACTGAATTATTGCATAATAGAGCTCTTCTTTAGGCAGCCCTAAATAAGCAGTTCTGTATCTTAAAATGTTGAGATACCTGCTGAATATTGTCATACAACTTAGCATAGCTTTTATTGGAGAATGCAAACACACCTTAAGTACTGAGAAAGACATAATAATTGATGATTATATATGAATCATAATGAAGAAAAGTGTTATTTGTTTTAATTATTATATTTAGACTGCACCAAAATGTACAAATTTACATACCCTTTAAGAGCTAAATTTAGATTTCATTTGCTGTAAATAAAATATACATGAGATTGTAATTGAAACAAACTTTATTTTCATTTAATGGACATGTATTGCTTTTTCTTCCCAATGTTCTCAAATACTGGACTTTTAATAGGTTTTCTTTAGTAAAGTTTTGTTGACAATCATGTGAAATTCCTTTGGTAGCAAAATTTTTGTAATAGATGATAACAATATTGGAGCATTAGGGGGAAAAAAATCTTGTATGGTGGAGGTAAAATGTTAAATCCATTGGAATCAGTACCTGGTAATCAAATTTTTCCCACACTACAGCAGTAAAACTTTTGTCTCGCATTTCTACTGTCATTAAAGGCAGCAGCTTTTATGATATTGATGATGATGATAAAATTGTAGAATGATGCTAGTGAGTCTCCTAATTACTGTGCTCTATTCTTCCCATTGTACTTTTTGATGCTTGTGTCCGTGGAACACTTTCTTAGCAAGTGCATCTTTTGCCATTGTTCTCAAGAAGTAGCCCCTAAAATAACACCTGAGCAGATGAAGCATTCAGTTTTCTGAATATTTCACAGGGATTTTCCTATTTCAGTTTTGCTATGTATAACCAGTAATATAATTGAATATTTGTAAAATTTCATTACCTTAATGTCTGTGGTTATATATTTGAAAACTAATCTTTTAGACAAGTTAAATTAGAGGATTAAGTAACACAGCTTATTAACTTTTAATTTAATTGAAATTCTAAAAATTAGACTTGATCTGTAATTGTGGTATGTTAGAAACAGTCTCCCTTTAGATCAGTAAGAGTTCTGTTGCATTGCAAGGAATGTCAGTTTTGAGATTAAAAGTGCTTAACTTTGCCTTAATTCCTAATCAGTGCATTCCTCAAATAGGTTTATCCTTTACCTTAGTGGCCTTTTGCACCTGTACTGGTTTTTAAAGCTAATGCTTATGTTAAGCTTTCCCAAAGTTAGACTCCACTGGGATTAGTATATGTCTATATGGAAAGTGTATATTTTTCTGTGATTGTTGGCCACGGCACTACTGAAAAATTTTACGTTTAGATTTCAGTCTGTTTTCTGTCCTCCCACTCCTGCATGAAAAAATACTTCTAAAAACAAAGAGTGATTTCTGCCACATCCCTCATGTACATCTATAACTTACAAAGAGTGCCTTGTAGCAGAACGATTGCTGCAGAACATGGAAAGCCTGGAACTGAGGCTGATAGCAGAATATGTCGTCATAGGTATCGTTGTGTCATCAAGTCTAGATTAAAGTCTTTCCCAAAAATACACTGCAAGAATTTTTTCAAAGCATCAAGGCACGGTGCTTTTGAGAACAGAATTGTGAGTGTTTGAGATTCTGACTCAATGTCATGTTGACCAAGCAATTAACAGTCTCAGGAAGAAGTTCTGATGAATTTTCGATGTCCTACTAAAGATCTTTACACCAATTTGCACAAAGTGCATGTAATGTTCTTGCCTCTGAATCATCTCACTAACAATTTCCCCAACTTCCATCTAAATTTGTCTTCCTCACAGTAGCAATCAGACACGTCTTTCTGCTTCTCTGGTCTGCCCAGCAGACCAAAGTCTGTGTTTACTGCTTGAGTTCTTGAACCAAATACCTGTCATTATTCCAGGTAAATATTGTCTTCCTCAGAGGTAAACTGCACAGCTGCTTCTAACACCTGGTTTAGTAATACTTTTTCTGATAGAACTGCTGTTTGCCTCGTAATTAACAGAATGGTCTGGAAAATACTAATATGCTGTCTGCATGAAAGAGAGGGCTTTTCAGAGATGACTGAGCATCAACAAAGAAGAAAATAAAAACTAAAGAAACTGAAGAAAGGCTGAATCTGATGAAAGTCAAAGGTCATTCAACATCTCAAGACAATCGCTATACCTGACAAATGAGTTCTGGGTAATTGGGGTGTGTTCCTCTTACATTTGCTCCCTTAATGTACAGCACTGAATTGGCAGTTGTCCAGTGGCGAACACAAATACTTCAAGAGTCAAAAATATTTGCAGGCTTTGAGATATATATGTGAATATTATATATGTGTGTATATATATATATATATATAAATTTGATTGAATGTTAAAGCCAAATTTTGGAAGAAAAGTTCTTTTTTTCTTTTTTTCTTTTTTTAAGTCAAACCCCCTCAGTGAAATTGCCTTTTAAAGATTTAAGACAAACATTAAAGAGTGTCTGTATTTAATATTTCTGTAACTGTTAACAGGAAGATGTATCCAAGATCAGTGCCAGAATATGTAGCAAATAGATATTCAAAAGAAAACAAAATTTATTCTAAGAAGTTGAAGTGATGAAAACTTTTGGGTATATGATATTTTATTCTGCACGAGATTCATACTGTGAGAAAGGACTCTCAAGAGCCAGCAGTTCTGCTACTCCATTCACCACAAAATTAGAATAGGTATTGGCATTGCCTGCGTTTCTTAAACAGAGATGTTTGTTACAGCTTTTTCTTTCACAGCTGTGAATAATCACCATGGAGGAATTTGTTGCTCTATAGCTTTAGCTCTTACACATACCATAAAATTAAAATGAATTTTCACAAAACGGGTACCTGAAATGAGAGTACTGGTGAAATTTCTTCAACAAAAGCATTGGAAGAGGCTGCACAGGGAAGTGGTGGAGTCACCATCCTTGGAGGTCTTTAAAAAATTTGTAAATGTAACACTTAGATACATGGTTTAGCAGTGGACTTCAGTCCTGGGTTCAGTTTGGGCTTGATGATCTTAAAGGTCTTTTCTAACCTAATGATTCTATGATTCTAAGGTGATATCCTCCAGAAGTGATATTTGCAATGTCAGCTTCATTCTCTTTATAGCTGAAGGAGTGGAAGATCACAAGTTTTGTTTTCATGTCTTTATTTGAAATTTGTTTCTCAAATATAGTAAGATTCCTACTGAGAGTGCATAGTAGGATAAAAAGCAATCAGATCTGTATTGGGTGAAATGCTGTCCCAATATTATTTGAAACAGACTTTTTTTTGGAGTGAGTATTTAACATATACTAACTTTCATCTCTGGATGTGTGGGGTATTTGATTCTAAGGTGGATTTTCATGATAAGGCAGTTAATATCCAGTTTTGCAGGACTGGAGGTTACAGTGGTTAGTGTATAGTCAGCTGTCCAACTGGAGTATGGCTTCAACAGGCAATACACTTTTAAAAAGTGAAAATATATTTTTGTGATGATTTGGTTGCAATTCAAAGCTGTTAGCAATAGCAGTAAGAATCTAAGATTAGTCTGCATGGCCTTTCTTAGTCTCCCAAGAACATAACTATTTATACTAGGAAAATCTATTCCTAGTACAATCAGTAAACTTAACTCTTACCTAGAAAAGTATTTGTCACCAGCTCTGTAGCCTTGATTGTGTTATTTCAAAGATGAGAAAAGTTCTTATTGGTGCTGCAGATGTAAATATGTAAAATCAGCTGTGGTCCTCCTCCAGCAGCTGCTGGTGTCACAGAATGGTTGAGATTGACAGGGATCTCTGGGGATCATCTAGTCCCAACTCCTGCTCAAGCAGGGTCAGCTAGAGTCAGTTGCCCAGGACTACGTTCAGACGGATTTTAAATATCTCCAAAAATGGAGACTTTGCCGTATTTTAAATATCTCCAAAAATGGAGACTTTGCCATCCCTTTGGGCAACTTGATCCATTGTTGGATGCCCTCACAGTAAACTGTTTTCCTATATCCAGATTGCATTTCATGTTTTCATTTGTCCCTGTTGCCTCATCCTGTCAATGGGCACTGCTGAGGAGAATTTGGCACCCTCTTCTGCATTCCTTTCCATCAGGTGTTTGTACCCATTGGACCATAGGAGAGGCTAAAATAGGTATGCTTTGTAAATAGGGCAATAGATTATATATTTTTCCCTCTCTTTTCACTGCTGTAAATCTTATCTTTAAAATGAATCTTTCCATGGTAAAAATTTTAGTAAAAGTGCCTTTACATCTGGAGTGGTTTCAGTGTAATAATATAATAAAATACAAAAAAATTTAGCAGTGATATAAAAGTGTTAATCGTATTTTTAAACAAAATACTGATGTATTTGACTTCTCGTTGACTAGCGAGAGTATTGAATTACTGGATGAGCTGTAACTGCTTGTTAATATTAGTGTTTTGAAATTCAACAGCATTTCGCTTGGAGTCTAGAATCTGCTGCTACCCCGCTAAAGTAAGTTGTTGATTTGTTAGTTTAAAAAACATCTGCAGCTTCGTTAAGTTGATTCCATCTGTCAGGTGCTAAATGGTCTTACTTCTGATTCACATTTGTTCAGGTACAGACCATTCAAAATAGTTAAAGCTAGTTGCAGGTACAACTTGTGTTATTCACTTTAATCCTCAATTCATTTGTGAACAAATCCCAGTTCAATGGCTGTCTGCAGAAGCGTGACTGGGAACAGTGTTTTATAACCATGCTCTGTCCTGTATCACTTATTGATGGGGAGGGGTTTATATCTACAGACCCCTGTAGTCACAATACCTTCTTTGTTCACTGTTTTATATAGAAGAAAGTTGTAATGAAATTGCCCATCCAAAAGCATCAAGCTGAAGCAATCAGGTATTTCTCTAACCTGGATCACTCAGCAACAGTTGTTGAGTACTTTAGTGCAAGGATCTGCTGCAGCCAAGGTATTGAGAAACTGTTATGGTGGAGGTAGACAAGGAAAATGATACTTCGTCTGTTGGTTATGTTGTCATTAAGGAAAATGACTGAATTATGCACTAGAAGTCTTTACATTGATGAAATCCAATTCTGTAGGTAGTGCTGCATCAGCATAACAAGGGTAACTTAACACTGGTGAAAATCCCAAAGGTAGACTGACCTTAAGGTAGATATTTAATAATATTAACAATTTTCAAATTGACAGCTGTTTAGTTTTTCTGTCTTAGAAGCACCTTTTTAGTGAGTAGAGGCGTTGGGTGGTGCATTTACACTGTATTGTTATATTGTATTTTGCTCCTAATTCATCATTAACAGAATGAAGAAAACTATGACTGTGTTTTCCAAGACCATTTAAAGCATGTTAGAAAGCAAATATCTGTCCTTTCTGTGTGTTTCAACTGAGAGCCAGCTTCAAAAAACAGTAAAGCTCAAGACAATTTGAAATAATAAATCCAATAGGATTCAATAAACATTAGATTAAAAAAAAACATTCTGTAGGCTGGCACACTTGGTTACCTGCATGACTAATGATGTTTGAGGAGATTACCAGGAAAGAAAATTGAATTTCTCTATTCTTGGAACTCCTTACAGTTTTCACTCCCCCCCTTTTTTTTTTTTTGGGCATTATTGAACAATCAAAATCCAATATCAGCTCTTTGCTGAGTTTTGTCTTTAGCTTCCTATTGTGCAATGTTGCTATGTCAAATGCAGGAGAATATTTAAGGGCTTTCTGTGGAAATTTTGAGTGCTGGAGTATTTCCCAAATTAGTGCTTTTTTGGGGAGGGAAGTCAAATGCAAGCTGACAGAATTTTTATCTGTATATTTAATGGTTCCTGACTATCTAATTATCTTCTTTATTTGCATGGAGAAGTCCTGCTACATTTTCAAATCTACACATCAGGAGCAAGGATTAGGGTCCGTCATAGCAGATGTGTGAGGAAAGGATATTGTTGCAACATAAGGATGGAAGGAATTACTAGTGGTCCTTCTCGGAAGAAATTTGGCAAAGCTGAGGAAGTTTGTCAAATAGAAGTTGTGAGGTTTGAAGAACAAAGATATACCCATTGCTGTGTTCTTCCTAGTGCTGTTTTCTGTCTTCCCACAAGAGCTTCATCCTTTCTGTGACGTTCCCCTTGAAAATATCGAATAGAGTCTGGACAGACACCACGTTACTGTTCTGAAACAGAGTGGTCTGTGTAATCAATTCCATTTCAGCTGCTGAATTTAAAATAAAATGGAGATCAGATTCATTCGTTTTTGTAAACTAGAAGGAAAACCAGAAAAAAAAACATAAGCGGTGTTACCTTGCAGTAAACTTTAATCAAAGTATTTTGAAGACAAGTGAAGGGAGCAAAGTGCTTGAGTTGCTAAACTGATGGCACCAATGTCTTCTTTTCATCCAAGTGGTTTAAAAACCTCATGAAGGATGAGTGGGGCTCGGAATCCATTTTTTTTACTGTACTTGATGGAGTGTGAATTGTATCTTTCAACTCTGAAGAAAGTATTCTACCAAAATGTCTCATATTCTGTGATTTCCCTGCATTCTTTCTAGCATAGAGTTAAAATACACCTCTTTTTCTACAGACAGAGTTGAATCTCCCAGGACAGTCAACTGCAGTCATGAACTGAGCTGCTGTACCTGCAACAGTGAACATGTGGCCCTGTTCTGTGACACCATGTATGATGCTTTGGGAATTCTGAACTCTGAATTATCTTTTAGATAAATCCTCAGTAAACTACATGAAGTTCTGATTTCAAGAAAAGGAAGGAGGACATTCATTAAGTGATTGGCTGGATGTCCTGAGTAATTTTCTGAACTAAGTGAATTACCAATATTTTTATTTATTTCTTCAAGTAATATATAGAAATTATGAGCTTGAGTAATTAGACTCAAAGTAAATTTAAAGAGCCTTGAAGGGCTAAAGCTATGCATTTTTTACAAACAAGTTACTGCACCAGAAAAGGGTAAATTAAGTTTCACCAAATTTCTCATCTTTAACCCTACAGAATTCTTCTGGAACTGACACATGCACAGTCTTTTGGACTATTAATATTTGAATGAATTTTAGAGGTCAGAGCATGTGTTCTACCTTGCTGTGGAATGAGCAATCAAATGGTTGTGTCCAGAATTTACATCATGTTATACACTTAGTCTGCCTAGGTAGTAGGAGAGATTTTAGCTTTAACAATCCATCTCTTTTCCCTGTATTCATCCTAAACTGATGGTCTTTGTGTTGAATTTTTAAAAGCAGAAGAGGTTACATCCCTACAAAAAGTGTTGAAGTAATACCTCCTTAGGAAAAAAATTTAAAAAGAGACACTGGCAGAACTGCAAAAGGTGTTTAAAGGGTGTGAAATCAATTGCATGTGCATTTGTCACTTGCAAGTATTGGGTCATCCCCTGGGCCATACCCAGTCGTGGGGACTTTGGAGGAGCAGAAAACAGCACTTTGGAAGATGGTGATTCAGAGTGGAAAATGCAAAACAGATTGGAAGTTTGTTTTCACTCAATGTGAGGTTGCTCCTGCTCATCTTGAGTACCTGTGAGGAACCAGGTTTCTCAAAAACTTGCTGAGGAGCGGAAAATAGTGGGAAGAGAGGTTATGTATGGGCTGCCTTTGGTTTCTTTTGAGTTACTGTTTTCAAGCACTAATTCTGACAATTCTTTCTTCTCTTTACTCATCTCTGAACCTTTTTAATATGGAGCTCAACTGTCAAATGAGAAGAGAAGCAGTTGAGAGCACTTCATTTTTCATCTAACTTTCTCCTCAAACTTGCATCTCAGAAATGTCAGCACTGGTCAGGCAGAAAGGCAGCAATGAAAATGACGACAGCTTGGATACTGTTTTCTGCTCTTACACTGGCATGCTGCATGATCTTGTGGAAAATCAGTTCATTGTTGCCATTTTCCCTTATATAAAACAGTAGGGAATAAATTTAACAGGGGATGTTGATTGCTTTCAAATTTTCTGATGAAAAGTGCTACATAAGAGCTAGACAGTATATCATTCCATGAATACTACTCAATCCGTAATAATTTTTCTTCCTCTGTCGTTTTGGGATGGAGAGGAAAATTGCCTGGTTCCTTGTTTCTCATTTCTTTCCCCAGTGCTCAGAACCCCAGGCCACTGATGTTAAGCAGGAGATGCTTTTCATAGATCAGATTAAGGTTTGGTGAGGTAACAGAGCCTCATGCAAGCATCCCACTGTGCTCTTGAAACTGGAATTTCATTCCTGGTAGTGATCTGTATGGCTTTAAATTTACCTTAGAAGTATACTTTATATATATATATTGAAAGAAAGGAGGTAATATTAATACTAAATTCTCACTAGCATATAGTATTCAATATGTCACTAAATGGTATTTAATATAATAAGGATTCTAAATAGTTGATGTGTAATTCTCCTAAGATGTTTTATAAACTCCTAAGAGGAAGAGGTACAGTTGTTCACAAATGTTTCACTAAGCTTGTTTTAAGTCAGTTAAAATTGCCTTGGAGAGTAGAGTTGCACTAAAAAGAGGGAGGAGAGACAGAAAAAAGAAACCCCAAAACAGGGTCCTGCTCAGTCTAGAGTTTCATGCAAGAGAGGAAAGGTCTAGTTCTCCAGAGCCAGCTGCATTGTTAAAAGTTCATACTATCACTTTGACATTTAGAGCAGGACTCTGTGTCTTTGTAAATTCCTCTTCGTATTACCAGTGTAGGTCTCTGAGCTCAGACCATTTCACAAACCATAACATTTTTGAGTGAGTGATTGATCTGTATTATGTGTCCTAGCCATCAGAAGAATCTTGGGATGTTGCTTGTATAAACTGTAATACAATCTGATCCTAGGCATTTAGTTACAGACTTTCATAGACCTATTGGCGATACTCAGTCCTCCTGGATTTGGGAATAAGGCTTATCTGATACCTTAAAAAAAGGGGGGGAAGGGGGTTTGGGGGGTGAGGATTGTTGTT